>CM057338.1:559622639-560165784 GCA_030015575.1 Agapanthus africanus
TATGGGGCATGGCTATCTATTAAGTTTACCCGGCGAGCATCCGCGTCGCTACGTGATTGCGACGGACTTTTGATCGCATCAAAATCCCGTGGCAACCGATCATTTGAGACTAAACTGCTATGTTTATAACATTCAAATTAGTTATCTCATAACTACTTGTGGATTCCAAATATTGTATCATATTCCAGATAAATAGACAATGTTAAACTTTCCGATCGAATGATCAAACACCCAAGTTTTCCCAAATAGTTCTTAACACTTGAGGGGAGTTTAAAAACATCCATCACATGCCACAGTACCAATGGTCCAGCCATAGAAGGGTCAAGCCAACGCCTCACATGTGGCAACGCCGTACTGCCCCAAACCCTAAGGTTCAAAAGGCAGTTCAAGACGGTCACATAATCGAGTTAAGGTTTGTTGTCTTCTAGAGGGTCCATTGCGTAACTTGCATGATGTAGAACGTTCTTAAACTACGGAAAAATCCAACACTTGGAAATTTTCTGGGTCGGGAAAAAGTAAGTTATTGATATCCGTTCGAACTTTTTAATACTTTCTAAATTATCCGGAAAAACACACAGACGAAGTTAAACTTTCCGATCGAATCAATGAGCTCCCAATACAACCCAGAAAACTCAACACTTGAGTATAAATTAAAAATACTCAGAAACATCAGGAAATTAAATAGGAACATTACTGTGCAAAAAGATATGTATGACGTCACCTTATGGCCGCGGAACCACCGCGTGAGCCATGCTCGTGCCGCTGTTCCGCGGCGCTTTGGGTGCCAAACGTTGTCGTTTTGCACAGTTTTCCATATAATTGCCTGCTGATTTTTTTAAGCATTTTTAATCCAGAAAAAACCAACACTTTCAAAAATGTCCAGAGAGGGGAAAAATCGGGGGATTCCGAGTTCGTTAGGAGTTTTAACTTCGTATACACGTCGCCTAATGCTCTAGCTAGGCTCTGATACCACTGTAGGGTTACTAGGCACTCTAAGAAGGTTCTATAAGGCATCAACCATGCCCGATTAAAATTTTAGCCGTGCCGAATAACTCTAAAGAAGATCTTTGCTAGATAATTAGGGTAACACATGCAAGTAAATAACAATTATCACTAAGCGAATACGAAATACAACCTTTGTAGATTGGTCTTTCACTTCTAAAGCTCCTTGTTGTAGTCCCTTCGCTGCGATCATCGAACTCCCGGACTCTCGGACGGCTCCATGAGAAGATTGCAACGGTATTGCTTGAAGTCTTCAAGGACGAAGATGATCTACGTCGAGGGAATACGAACTCAAGCTTCTACTTCACTAACTAGAGAACTAGTGAAGCAAACACCCTAAACTAAAGTGCTAGTCTAGTAGAGGATGATGAAATAGGAAATGGGTACACTTTAGAATTTCTTTTCTCACTTTGTATCTCTCTCTTTATCAAACCCTAGAAAGAAATTGAAGGAGGAAGAAGATGAGCTCAAAATGAGAATGAAAACTAATCAAGAGTGAGTTCTAACCATGGGTGAGTGAGTATCATATACTAACTCATGTAGAGACATAACCATGGCTAATTCTAATGGTTGGGTTAACTTAATATCATAAGTAAAACAAATTGAGTTGAATTTGTCAAAGCACTAAAAGCTTCTACAAGCTTCATGCACTTAACAAATATTAATCAATTTAGATTTACTTTAAATATAAAAAACCCTCCACTAAAATTAGAATGGTGTATGTCATATACACCCATGTCAAGTGTATCAACAACCATGATACAAAATGAACACAAATTAATATATATCAAGTTGTGCACAAGTGAGAAAAACAAATGCTTAAGTGAACCAATGTTAGTTAATGTAAACTAGTATATCACATATACAATTATACACTAAATTATTAAATCAACACTTGACTTAATAATCCGGTTATATCACATATAACCGATAAACATCCAATGTATCTGTAAGTCTACGGTAGTGCCCCGGCCATCTAACAGACGCCAAATGCAGAACAAAAAACTTTTAACTGGCGCTATCGTATGTTGGAGATAGTGCCCTCAGAGTCAATTATTGGATCACAGGCACGTGATTGCAATGATTGAGGGAGGACCTATCCCGGTAGGACAGTCTTACTCGAGATGATAGTATGCTATCTGGTTTATCTTTATCATCGTGTACTGCTTTAGGTGACCAGATAGGTCGCTATTACACGTTGATAGAGCCCCTAGGATTCTTGCTTGACTGCCAGCAGTATGAGGGCGATCATATACGTAGGAGCTGGTAGTCTATAAGCACATCCTTAAATGGTCCCTAGTCGTGGGAGTTTCGAGACAGGGCATCGATACTCCAGAGTAGACTAGTGTATGCAGTCGAGACCCCGACGAGGGGCGGTGGCCGGTCTCACAAGCCACTGGTGTCAGTTGGTTCACCTAAGATGTATACAGGTGCTTATTGGGTTATGAGTACACCGGACAGGACTCGCCGGGAACATGCTAGTTAGTCTTATACCTGACGTCAGATAGCAGTTCCCTGGTGACATGTGTATAGGTTAGTTCATCGACCTGGGGATCGTCATTTGTCTCGTGTGAGTTCCCACTGTATTTTGATTACTACCCTACCACGCTCAAAGGAGACGTGCAAACAGGTTTTAGTTGGGTAAAGTCCCGAGCCACATGGAGGCAGTGAGCGGATCTTCGGGGGTTCGTCTCTCCCGGTATTGGGGGTGAGATTGCGCTGTGTCTAGGAGAGCCAGAACATGAAAAGTCCTTGGCCAAGGCAGGAGATTTACTGGTAGGTATTCTAGTAGTATCTCAGGGTATTCTGGGCTGATCTCTGACACGACTTGTACCGTTTTTGGGGGTCTGACTTTTACCAACTCCCTAAGCCCGCCTTGCGATGCTTATAGACGAACGGACTGGACTGTACGGATATTGTCACTGACAGGCTCAGTAGGATGTCAGGATGAGTTCGCTCATCGACGTCCCTTTTGGTCAATACCTGGTAGCCCGTCACGTATCGGCTTATACCTCTGACGTGCTAGTGGTTAAATCCACTACCAAGGTGTTGACGAGTCTTTAGAGTCCCCCACATTCAGTTGCTCAAGTTTACGGGCGAAACGCTGTAGAGGCCGTATGGAGATATGGCACGGTTCGATCAGATACGTGCGGTATTGCACGGATCAGGATCGGATGGTTAGTACTAGAGGCCGTATGGGTATATGGCAGGGTTCGATCAGATACGTGCGGTATTGCACGGATCAGGATCGAACGGATATTACTAGCCGGCTTTGGTTTAAGCCGGATCCTAGTATAGTACAGTGTAGATTTTGTCTCATTGCATTTGTATTTCGGTCGGAATACAGATGCGGGTGTGTATGCACAGTATCGAGGTTTTCCTGTAATTTATTACGGGACCAGTTTTCTGGAGTTGCCAGTTTGCTTTCCGTTTCGGCCAATTTCCTTTGTATCGTTCATTGGCCGAAGAATGCTGGAGGAGGGCTTATTTGCATAAGCAATTTGGAAGGGGGTCTTTTGCATTTTGTTGCATCATGATGGGTGCACCATCCTTTGACTTGATTTATCCATCATGGCTCGACTTTTGTATGATCATGGTTAATGATGATGGAGGGTTATGATAATGGAGTGAGGATTGGTTTTTTATGATCACACTTTCTCTCTCCTTGTTGTATGATTGCTCCCCCTTTTGTTTCCCTCTCTCATTCTCTCCATTTTATAGTTATGGCCGGCCACTTCATATGGGGGCTGTCCAAACATTTTGGTGGGGGATTTTGGTTCATTTCATGTTGGAAAAATCCCACAACACCATCTCCAAAAGCTTATATCATTTCCTCCACCATAAGGCAACCTCCATGAACCCCAAATGAGACATAGCCTGTCACGGCTCGAAAGTACGGAACCTGACCGGCACTTAGACTACGAAACGTCTCGAGGCGTACGTAATCTAAGTAAGCCGAAAACCCAGAAATCAAAACCAAAGAAGCAGTAGAGTGAAGGAAAACCAACTAAAAGCAAGTAGTTTTAATAGCATAAGCCGAATTATGCGTTTTTAAAAAAACATCAAGTATTTTCTGAAAATTTCGGCAGAGTCTCCTTTGTAAATACTGGCCCGCAAACGGGATACAACATGAATAGTATACAAAATAAAAAAAAAAGGCATCCCCAAGCGGGAGCTAGCTCTTCGTCAATCGACGGTCACAACCACACAAGCAATATAATATACAACGCCAAGGGCGAGGATCAAAACTCAAAAGGAAACTCAAAACCACAAGAAATAAAACGCGTGACTCTAAGGTCGAAAGAATAACATCACTGGTCTCTATGTCAAAAATAAATACATGTTTGGTTGATGGAACTTCTAGATACAACAGAATAATGATATACAAGATATATAATGGGGGTACGATACAAGTAAACCCACTTACTAGCAAATCACCCGAAGGAAACTATGCCCGCAAAGCCGTAAAGAAACTTGTACGGCAAACCTGCAAGAAACTGGGGCACAACGGGGGTGAGTTGCCAACTCGTGAATAGAAAAACATCTACGGAAAGAAATCGCATAAATAACGCAACCTGGGTCAATGATCATAATATATCCTCAAATATACGTATAACATGCAGTCTATAACAATGGCTAGGGTAATATCTAACCGAGTGTGATCTCATGTGCCCGTGTCAGTGCCTCAGGTTGCAATATATCATATGTATGATGTATGAATGCATGTACTGAATAAAACTGGTTTCATAAATCAGTGGGATTTCTGTATTTTAAAAGAAATGATGTACCATATATGAAATCAGCATAAAACAGTGCCCAGCATCGACACAAAACAAGTGTCCAAATAACTCGATATCTCTGTGTCACAATCTATGTACCTCTAGTCTCAATCTCAATGTCTCAATCACAATATCTAGGGCGCCGTCAGTCCAGACCGGCCCCTACCATCCATCTCAAGACCACGACGGTATCCTCCAGATATCCGACGCGTCGGGTAATATCACCGGTAGGCAGTGCTCCCCTGCCAGGCTCACATCGTCATCATCACGCGCTTCTTGCCCCGGGGTACCTTACCGGGTCCACCATGTACCCGAAACGGTTCATCCGTCTCCTCGAATCGGGTCTCGAAATCCATCAGCAAACTCATGGTGGACGATTCATACATCCTGGGAAAACCGCACTTTTTATTTTAAAAGAGAGAAAATGTTTATTTATGTTTTTGCGGTTTTCCTCCAAATCCAGAAAATCTCATAGAAATCCGAATCCGAAACCTCAATAACACGTAAAATAGTGAATATATGCATGAGAATCCATGAATGCGGCATAACAATGAATAACAGTATGCATGAAGTAGCAGGTAATAACTACAATGTATAAACTAACATATAAGGCAAGTACGCTAATATCATGTCTAAACTATTAGCTAACATGCTATGTCAAGCAATAATATTTTCTAAGGTGTACGTGACATGGCAATTACCGATGAAGATGTGTGTGAACGTGGTACATACGCATCATCGGTAATGGTGCTGGTGTCCTAACAGCATGATATCAATAATGGAGTATGAAACATAATATAAGCATGCAATGCGAAGCGAACCACAATAATGAGCGGGAGCTGAATACTAGACGCAACTATAACTAATCTGCATTAATCTAATATAAGTCCTACAAATGGTGCCTTTTGAAATAACACGAATTATGGGATTTTGAAAATAGGGGCCACGGTGTTTTTATGAAAAGATACGTCTTTTGAAATATCCATAGGATCCCTTGGGCTGTCTTTTAAAATACCCACGATTCGTTAGTTTTGAAATAGGTAAGAATCGAATCTAATCTAACAACTAAACTAAACTAAAGGGCTAAGCTAACAAGCTGGACTACAGGTAAGGAAACCGCCTATCATCTGAGTCGATACATATACATACCTGTATATGTATAATTGGTGATCCCGCCTCAATAATATCATATCCATAACCAGACATCCCAAGTCAAGAGTGCGGATCAATCATCAAAATATAGCTCGTACGTAAATCCGTCGTACGGCATCCCCAAATCTGGGTACGGGTCAATATCACATTCATCATACTATTCACCTGGTATCCTCTTTATCAAATATCATGATCGGGGTACTGATCTACGTCTAGTACAATACTGATACCGCCTAAGTATGCATGGACGTGTGTGAAACACTACGTCAAGGACCCGCTACAACGTCATGTCGTATCTCAAATACGAATCCTGCCATATCACCGAAGTCACAACCTCAATAAAAATCTCATCGACTCATCTCAAACCCAAGCCTCAAATCCGTATGTGAACACATAGTCCCATACACATGTGAACACATAACTATATATTCCCGTATAAGCACAAACGAAAGAAGAAAGTATGCAAGTATGGGTTGGTGTGTGCATGTGTAGTGCGACCACTACTCTAGGGTTTCGGGACACTAAATCATCCAAGGACACCAAATATCCATATTATCATCAATATACTGAAACAATATATAAACAATATATATATGTGTGTATACGTATTCGTATACATCACCACGAACTGCGGGGGTGCTATACGCCATCCACCCGACTTCTCCCCGTAGATATAAATCTACTCACCTGGTCCTCGCTTGCCGGTGCCGACGTCGCCACGCGCTTGCTTGTCGTCTCGAAGTCCACATGGGGTACCTATATATCATAACGCACCGTATCGTATTAAAATCCGACTCATGACCAAAACGACACACGAATCCCACATAGGTCAAAACCTATGGTTTGCTTTCCCAAATCAACCCAAAAACCCTCGACATCGGCGTACAAACGCCAGACCATCGAGAAAAACCCAAATACACTCATTTTCACATTCACGAACACTAATTTTAATATAAAATAGGTTAAAACTCACAAAAACCCCAATTTCACTTAAAAAGTTATTTTTCCGAAAATCTAGCAAGCACAAATCACCGTTTTAGTACAAAACTCGATGTATGAACGAATCTAGCGGCCACAATATTCACTAAATATTTTAAATAAGTCATAAAACCCCTAAGTAGATTTTTAATCTCACTAACTTTCATTAACCCGAAATTCTAGTTTACAATTTTACCCAATTTTAACACTTTAAAAGCAACGATTTGTAAACTAGCAACTAAATTAGTTTTAGCATTCCATTAACATGTTAATCTCCATATTAAAACCATAATCAATTTATAAAAACCCTAACTAGATTTTAAATTTCACATTTTCAATAATTTCTAAAAACCTAGTTTAGATATAAAAAAAAACCTTTAATTTGGACAATTTACATCCAACAATTTACATATTATCAAAAAGATTAAGTTTTCATTTCCTTAAGATGATAATCTCCACTTTGCAACCATGATTACATGATAAGAACCCTAATTGCAAATCACAAACCCTTACTTTTTAATTCAAACCATACTCTTGAATTTTCCAAACTTGCAATAAAACCTAATTTAAACCACTCATTAACTTAATTTGAAGAAATAATCAAACAATTTAGCAAAAACCCAAGATTTATTATACCTCAAGAACCATGGATCAAACATAGAACATGACCTCCAAATTTAAATCTTTGCACCAAGATCCATGCTATAGGGGCTAAGGAAAAATGGGTAGGGGCTTGATTTGGATTTTGGGATTTTTTTGTAGGGATTTTGAGGCAAAAATGGTGGATTTTTTATGAGAAAAGAGGTGAAGAAATGAAGGGGGCTGAAGAAAAGGGGGGGCTCGGCCAAGTGCAGGTGTGGGAGGTGTGGGAGAGTGTGAGGTGTGGGGAGAAAAGTCCAAGTCAAAGAAAGTCCAAGTCAACCCAACCTATATATTTACACTTTTCTTCTCATTTCTTTTCATTTCTTTTCTTTTAGCCATTCAAGTGGGAGAATGAGGGGGCACTTGGGGCTGCTGATTTGGAGAGGGGAGAGAGGGTGTGGGTGAGGGAAAAAAATGATAATGTATTACCCCAATTCCTATTAACACTAATTTCACTGAAAAAAGCTTTTTTCTTCGATATTTTCTAAACCGTTTTGGCAAACGATTTCGTTTCAAAAACCACGTGATAAAATTTTATTTAATATTTTATGATGCACAAAATTTGTTTTAACTCATTCCAATTTATAATTTTCCCTAATTAAATATATTAGTGACGGCTTAAAATAATATTAAAATAATTAATTTCGGAAAAAATTTCAGAAAATTTGAAATTTCACCAATGGGTCAATAAACACCAAATAGTAGCAATTACATAGCTAGAATATGTATATTTAATTTTATAATAAAAATATTTGTATTTTGACTTTTTACCGAAAACCCCCTTATTTTACCGTTTTTTCGAAATTTCACCGAAACGATTTTCAAAACGTTACATAGCCTCTACACTAAATTCTACAGCAAACCTTGGGCACGTCGGCTCGCCAACTTCGTGCCCGAGTTGCCTCGGTATAGAGGTGGGAGCCCGTAAAAGAACCCGGCGATGTGGTGCCCTTCCGGCGACGAGGTGGAGACCGGAGATTCCGCGGGAGATCGGGACGACGACGAGAAGACCGGAGGACTCGGATCACTCGGTATATCTCTTTTCCCCATCTTGTAGTTAGCTAGGACTAGTTTAATGGCACGATCCGGGTTTATAGTGCGCGGTGGTGCAAGTTTGAAAAATTAAAGTTAAGCATCGCTTCCGCATTCCGGCGTCGGATTGACGGCCGGGGCGCTGCCGTGCACTTACAGTGGTATCAGAGTCTCGCCATTAACATAGTCTAGCTTTGTCTAATGTGTTTTACATTTCCGATCGAACAATTTTCCAAAAACCGTATTTTTCTTCACATCAGTTTCTGTCGAAATTTTTTGAAGTCCAAAAATTTTTCAGGTTGTTTCAGAATGATGTGTAGGACATTCTAAGAGTTCTGTGAAAATTTGGGCTCGTGAACAGTCCAAACCACCGCGGAACCGCGGCCAAACCCATGCTTAGGTCGCGGTTCCGCCGCGACATGAACTGTTCGGTCCCCCAAAATTCTACAGAATGCTCCTGAGTGGAAAATAGGTTTTCTGGAATGTTATTTTTGGGCCCAGATTTCTTGATATGCTACAGTAGTACTTGGGGGCCAACTTGGTAAATTTGATCGATCGGATATTTTAAACACATTTGTTCACACTATTTACATTATATCTGCGACCGTGAATGTCACTTGATCGGTAAATCCTGTCTAACTGCTATAGCCCGGTTAGACGGATTTGCGAACGTGACTTTCACGTTGATGTTCTGTGTATTGCTGTGATGTTGCGGATCGGTCGTGGGGGATAGCCTGGATGCAATGCTAGTACAGTTTTGTTGTATTATGTACATTTGATATTGCGAGGCGAGCATCCTACAAGTGGACTGCCGTCACTGCCTGTTTGTATTATTTTTTTGGGGCACGACCAGGTTGCGGTCGATGTACCCGTTGTATGTATATTTTACTTTCTGTACTAGGATTGCCCCGCGGAGGGGTGCACGGATAGCCGGGTTCTAGAGGGCAACAAGCCCGCATCTCATGGCATTGAGACGGAGGGGGCTTCACTCTAGAATTGGCAGGCTATTCGCCGCACTCGTAGGGGGTACAGGTTGACCCAGGAGGGGTGCCCAAGTTACCGGATTCCGTGAAGTGCTGGGTGTTCCATTCACGTTGCTGAAGGGGGCTGCCTCGCTTAAGGTTTTGGCGGGTAACTTGCCGCGCCCGTAGGGGTCTAGGATTTCATTGCACAGGCTATCCACACGACCAGGGGAACGTCGGGTTTCAGTAGTGGCTCTGTGAAACCCGGGGATCCCAGATATCTGTATTGTTCTGTGATGCTGTACATTTATGTGATGTTGCATTTTCATCACGCCTTGAGCGAAATATTATATATCGATATATATATATATATACTAGTAGATGTTGTATATGTTTTGCATCCGCGCTAGTCCAGTCCCCGCTCTGTCGTTAGTTAGCTAACCTAACGGGTAATGACGGGACCCAGTGGCGAATGCGGATGGCATATACGCACATCAGTATATTTTCGTTCTTTGTGGTGTGATCAATTGATGGGACTGCATTGATTCGGATCAATGCAAGTAAAACAAACCTATTCTGATGTTGTTAGGAACACTTTTCAAAAAGCTGTTATTGCAAGGACGTTCTCTTTTGTTTTGCATCGTGGTATTCAGTTGGAATATCCTGCTCCTCAGTCGACGAGGCAAGGGCCGAGATCCCTTCACCGGGAGTGACCCCTTGGACAGAAGTTTGCGTCAGGGCATTAACTTCACTATAGCCGATTACTTTTTCTTTGCACCGTGGTATTCAGTTGGAATATCCTGCACCTCATTCTACGGGGAAAGAGCCGAGATCCCTTCACCGGGAGTGACCTCTTTAGAAACGGTTTTCGTCACTATATTTTTAAAAGCTATCCAGTTCCTTCAACGATATCAAGTTCATTACGTTAAAGGTTTTCGCCAGAAACCATTCGTAGCCCTCCGTCGTTTCAGACGGGTAGCACGTAGTATTCATGCTATGTTTGTTGGCCTTCGTCAAGGCATAGTGTATGGTAGCTTCTTGTTACCTTTCTGCTGCATAGATAGATGCGTTGGTTTGGGACAGTCGTATAGCCTTGTTGGCCTTCGTCAAGGGCTTGTACGGGTAGGTTCAAATCAACCTGGACAATGACGGGTAGAACTTGACATGTGACTTATGATTTGTTGGCCTTCGTCAAGGTCATAGAGCATGGGGCAAAAATCCACATCGGGAGTTTCAAAAGAACTGAAACTTACCAGATATGCGCATACCTTGTGGAGTGTGATAGCGTGAGCGGATTCCGTCACGTTATCATACGATGATAGTTGGATCCCGATTCCCGCTGATGAGTTGGTTTACTCCTCGGGTATCCCGATTAATTCTTCTTTTGGGTTTGGAGAAGAATTTGACGTTACTGTCACGACCCGAAGTACGGAACATGACCGGCACTTAAACTACGAACGTCTCGAGGCGTATGTAATCTAAGTAAACCGAAAACCCAGAAATCCAAACCAAGAAAAGATGTAGAGTGCAGGAAAAACCAACTTAAAGCAAGTAGTTTCAATAGCATAAGCCGAAGTTATGCGGTTTTTAAAAACATCAAAAATTTCCTGAAAATTTCGGCAGAGTCTCCTTTGTAAAAACTGGCTCCCAAACGGGATACAACATGAATAGTATACGAAATCAATAAAAAGGCATCCCCAAGCAGGAGCTAGCTCTTCGTCAAACGACGGTCACAACCACACAAGCAATATAATATACAACGCCAACGGCGAGGATCAAAAACTCAAAAGGAAACTCAAAACCACAAGAAATCCGCAGAAATATAACGCGCGACTCTAAGGTTGAAGGAATAACCTTACTGGTCTCTATCTCAAAATAAATACATGTTTGGTTGATGGAACATCTAGATACAACAGAATAATGATATACAAGATATAATGATGGGTGCGATACAAATAAACCCACCTACTAGCAAGTCACCCGGAAATGGAAAGAGTGCCAGCAAGCCGTAATGAAACCTGTACGGCGAAACCAGCAAGAACTGTGGCACAACGGGGGTGAGTTGCCAACTCGTGAGTAGAAAAACATCTACGCACAGAAATCGCATAAATAACGCAACCTAGGTCAATGATCATAATATATCCTCAATTATATATATATGACATGCAGCCTATAACGATGGCTAGGGTAATATCTAACCCGAGTGTGATCTCATGTGCCCGTGTCAGTGCCTCAGGTAGCAATATATCATATGAATGAGGTATGAATGCATAGAACAGAATGCATGTACTGACGAAAACTGCTTTCATAAATCAGTGAGATTTCTGTATTTTAAAAGTGAGGTACCATAAATGAAATCAGCATAAAACAGTGCCCAGCATCGACACAAAACAAGTGTCCAAATATCTCGATATCTCTGTATCACAATCGCTGTATCTCAATATCTCAAATCACAATATCTAGGGCGCCGTCAATCCAGACCGGCCCCTACCATCCATCTCAAGACCACGACGGTATCCTCCGGATATCCGACGCGTCGGGTAATATCACCGGTCGGTAGTGCTCCCCTGCCGGGCTCAACGTCAACAACACATTCCTCCTGCCCCGGGGTACCGCACCGGGCCCACCATGTACCCGAAACGGTTCCTCCACTCCTTGAATCGGGTCTCGAAATCCATCAGCAAACTCATGGTGGACGACTCATACATCATGGGAAAACCGCACTTTTTATTTTAAAAGAGAGAAAAGGTTTATTTATGTTTTTGCGGTTTTCCTCCAAATCCAAGAAATCTCATGAAATCCGAATCCAAGTCATCAATAGCATGTAAACAGTGAATATAGGCATGAGAATCCATGAATGCGACACAACAGTGAATAATAACATGCATGAAGTAGTAGGCAATAACTACAATGTCTAACTAGCATATAAGGCAAGTACACTAATATCATGTCTAAACTATTAGCTAACAAGCTATGTCAAATGAAATAGTATTTTCTAAAGTGTTCGTGACATGGCAATTACCGATGAAGATGTGTGTGAGCCGGCAAGTAAGTGTACGTGGTACATACGCGTCATCGGAAGTGGTGCTGGTGTCCTAACAGCATGATATTATAACCCTTCGAAAATCGATTAGGCAGTTTTTCGGTAATCGGCTAATTTTTCGGTTTTTTCCGTAAAAAGTCAAAATAGATATTTTTCATTGTAGACCTAATTATACAAAATTTAGATAAGATATTACTATAATTTTGTCACTAAAATGTCACTTATAATTTTCTAGTTAAATAAAAAAAAAATCGTAATTAATTATTTTTTTAATTATTTTAAGCTTTTTAAAATACTTTAAATTAGTGATAAATACAAATTTAATTAGGCAAATTTCATAATTAGGAATCTTTATAAGCTAAAATAGAGTGTTAATAAATTGTAACATAACTTTATAAGATTTTAGTTTTAGGGTTGAAAATTTAATGAAAAAATGAACTAAAATGGGGTTTTTTTTGTAAAATGTTGATGTGAAAAGCATTAAATGAGAACATAATGGGTTTTTTTGACCTAGAAACTTCCACAAAACTCCCACAACCTCCCTCCCTTGCTCCAGGCCGAGCTCACTGCTGGAAACACCATTTTCCCCTTTCTTTCTTGCTTCAAAATTGCTTCAAAAATCAACAAAAATCCACAAAAATACACAATTTTCTTCACTAATTCTAACCTAAATCCCATTCCACTTCTTCCCAAACCCTAATTTGTTTAAAAGGTGGAGAAAAGAGGTGTCTTGGAGGCTAGTTCAAACTAGGAATCATCACTTGTGAGGTACAATCTTAATCTAGTGTTTAATTGTAGTGTAAGCTTGCTAGATTTTGTAGTTTAAGTGTGAAATTTAGGTTATTTTGTTTGCTCATGAAAATCAAGAGAGGGATTTGATTCCAAATTAGGGTTTGTAGCATGGTTGATGGAGTTAAGCTAGGGTTTGGTTATCTAATTAGTTAGAATGGATAATTGTGCGATGTTACGCTCGCTAGATCGATAAAATTTTGATATTTGCGTCGAATCGGTATGCAATTGCTTGCTAGATTTTTATGCAAAATAGAATGTGATCAAATTGCGTTATTTTAGCAATATAATTAGCTTCGTATAGGACTATTAGAGTGCGCGAATGTGGGGTTTCGTCTAGTCGGGTTTTAGTTTTGTCGATTTCCCCGAAATGACGATTCTAGTTAACGATTAGCGATTTTCGTGCGTTTTCCCGCTCACCGAGTGTATGTTATGTTTAATTCGAGAGCGTCGATAATTGTATATTGTGACTTGCATCGTTTTAGGTTTTGTAATCTTATGCTTGATGTGGTGCAAATATAGGATCGGTCGGGGAAACATCGGACACGGCACGTAAAGGCAAGGCGGTGGTCGGATCGGATTAGTGGGGATTTCAGGTGAGTAGATGTATTCATCTATGGGGGAATCGTCTGGATGGCGCGATGCGCCCCCTAGTTAGGATTACCCTACTTTTTGCAAGATTTATATTGTTAGCTAGCTTATCCATTCATGTACACTGCATACCCTTATAGCGAACAGTATATTAGATTGCATGGACATTCATCTATACTTATGCGATATCACTTAGTAGGACACGAACACCATTACCATTGGCATCTGTTGCACGCGCACTATTCATGTGACACACACGCCTTTGGTAATTGCCATGCCACGTGCACTATAGAATCTGTTTAACTTATTAACACCATTTGCATTCATACATGATATATGGAATTGCATAGCATGCATATACCTCGCATTACCATCATATCTACATAGATTTCTAGCCAAAACTCACATCATATACATTGATATCATAGATATTTATCATATATAACATGTGGACAGTATGATTTTC
Organism: Agapanthus africanus; assembly: GCA_030015575.1. Taxonomy (NCBI): domain Eukaryota; kingdom Viridiplantae; phylum Streptophyta; class Magnoliopsida; order Asparagales; family Amaryllidaceae; genus Agapanthus; species Agapanthus africanus. Next base: position 559,637,076 of record CM057338.1, read on the forward strand.
TTGAGGATTTCAGTTTTGCTGCGATTTCTGGATTTTTGGGGAAAACCGCAAGAATTTAACAAAAGCTTATATTTATCATTTTTAAAACAAGTTGCGGTTTTCTCGTGATGTATGTGTCGTCCACCATGAGTTTTCATGTTTTCTGTTGGATTTCGAGACCCGATTCGAGGAGTGGATGAACCGTCTCGGGCACATGGTGGGCCCGGTATGGTACCCCGGGGCAAGAAGATCGAGTTGTAGACGATGAGCCTGGCAGGGGGAGACTACCTACCGGTGATGTCTGGCGCGGCGGATATCCGGAGGATACCGACCGTTGTCGTGAGATTTGATGATTAGGGCCGATCCGGACTAACGGAGCCCGATATTTGAGACATTGATACAGTGAGATATTGAGACATATATGATTTCATATTTGGTGTCGATGCTTGACACTGGTTTTTCAGATGATTTCTTGATGGTACTTAGCTATTATACAGATATTCATTTTCTAAAGTTAAGAACGCAGTACCCTTAGCATTTAAAACACTTAAAGAGTTAGAAATGACATTGCATACATGTGCATGCATACTAGAGCTATTATATCACATATGGACATGCATGTTGTGGTGCATTGCGTGCATTCTTGCGATTGCCTTATTAGATGTTATATTTACTCACGAGCTGGCAACTCACCCCCGTTGTGCCACAGTGTCTTGCAGGTTGGACTCATCAGTCTTGTAGCGGCGGCTATCTTATCATCAGCTCCTTTTGTGCAGACTCGCGACATCGCCCGTAGGTGGGTTGCGAGCACACTTTATTTCTTTTGCTTTATCATTGTATCTAGTATTCCCCATCTACCACTTCATATTGTATATGCGACCTAGTGATGAGACTGAGAGATTTGTATATTTGTGGTTTCTTTTGGGTCGAGCTCACTTGAGCCGGCGTTGTGTTTTCTGATATTTTACATCTCTTTATTGCTCTTTTCTTGATATTACTATTATATTGCATGTGGTTGTGATCCGCCTTGGGCGAAGAGCTAGCACCCGCTTGGGGATGCCATTTTTATGATTACAGGTTTATTTACTTGTTGCACCCATTTTGGGGGATAGAAAATACAGGGGAGACTCTGCCGAAATTTTCGGGAATTTTTTTGATGTTTTTTTTAAAGGGATTCTATGCAACTTAATTGATTTAAAAACCATTTTTATTAAAGGTTTTCCTTCACTCTCTTTTGATTTGGTTTAGATTTTTCTGGGTTTTGGCTGACTTAGGTTACGTTACGCCTTTAGACGTCTCGTAATCTAAGTGCCAGTCACGTTCCATACTTTCGGGTCGTGACAAAGTTGGTATCAGAGCCAGGTTTTACCTTCCTGAGTGTAGGACGACCTTGGTAGATGGAGTAGGTGACTTAAGCAGAGTGGCGTAGCGTGGGTATGATCCGCGGCATACTTACGATATGGTACTCCGCCTAAGTAACCTTAGGACATAATTGCTTGTATTTCCTTTCTTGATTCCTTGCATTCCTTGATTCAATTGCAATGTCCTTATCGGTCCTGTTTCTTATTCCAGCTTCGATGCCGCCAAAGACTATGAGAGCTCAGCGGGCTGCCGCTAGGGATGAGATTCGGGCGGGCCCGTCTGAGGCGAGGATCGAGCGGGATGATACGCCTACCCCTCAGGGTCATACTGATCCGCCTTATCCAGACCGTATTGCCAGATTAGAGGCCGGCATGCAAGAGTTGCGGCAGATGATGGGATCTTTAGTTGAGTCCAGCCGGGTACAGAGATCCGAGGACGTTCCTTCCACCGCACAGACCACGATCGTACCTGCTGCACTGATGGTCACTCCTGCTGCTACTACGGAGACTATCCCTGTTTCACTACAGGAGTTTATGAGATTGAGACCTCCAGCTTTTACCGGTACAGATGCGACAGAGGACCCACACGCATTTCTCGATAGGATGGCTCGGATTTGCCGTTCGTTGAGGTGTTCTGATGATAGATTGGTGGAGTTTGCGAGTTTTCGTCTGGAGGGTCTTGCCCAGACATGGTAAGATTCAGTAGAGAGAGGCCGGGCTGCAGGTCTACCTTCTATGACCTGGGATGAGTTTACAGCTGCATTTCTTGCCCGTTTTCTTCCGGAGAGTGTCCGAGATGCTCGAGCCCGTAGTTTTGAGTCTTTGCGCAAGACTCCTGGGATGACAGTGTCGGAGTATGATATACAGTTTACCCAGTTGTCTCGATATGCTCCGTACCTAGTCGACACAGAAGAGAAGAGAATAAAGAGGTTTTTACGAGGGCTTGATACACAGCTATTCCTTGCCATCGGCACCCAGCACTTTGATACATACACAGCCGCGATGGATGCAGCCTTACTTTTGGAGGAGCGTATTTCTGAGACTCCGGTCGTTTCTGGGCCGAAGAGGATCCGTACTGATACGCCAGCTCAGCGGCAGATGGACAGACATCGTGATAGATTATTTCCGGGAGATGGCGGAGGCAGAGGATTGAGACGAGGTCAGTTATTTGGTTCATATCCACAGACCCAGCAGTCGTCTCCAGGATGTTTTCGGTGTGGGAGTCAGTACCACCGTGTCAGAGACTGTACCATGGGACGTCAGGGAGCGGCGACAGTTCCGCATGTGACTTTACCACCCTCACCACCTTCTCAGAGAGCTTTACTTCCTACTCCTGATGATGCTTCACGCCAGCCAGATGCTTCTAGAGGCCGTGGGCGTGGCGGTCCGGTTCAGAGAGGACGAGGTGACAGAGGCAGAGGCAGAGGCCGAGGTAGAGGCAGAGGACAGCCAGCTATTAGTGGTGGACAGGCTCGAGTGTTCGCGTTGACTCCTCAGGATGCACAGGCATCCAATGCCGTCGTGACAGGTACTCTGCCAGTATGTTCTTTTGATGCACGGGTATTATTTGATCCAGGCTCCACACATTCCTATGTATCCACGTACTTTGCACCGAGGTTGGGCCGAGAGTCTTCTCCGTTAGATCAGCCGCTTGTCGTTATTACCCCGGTAGGCGAGTCTTTTGTTGCCCGTTTTGTGTACCGATCGTGTTCCGTTCGTATCGGGGAGAGAGATTCTTCAGTTGATTTGATTCTCCTCGATATGCTAGACTTTGACGTTCTTCTTGGTATGGACTGGCTAGCCACCTGTTATGCATCCGTGGACTGCCGTGAAAAAGCAGTCAGATTCAGTTTTCCTGGTGAGCCGGTTCTTGTTATTCAGGGAGATCGTAGCGCTACCCTTCCCAGCTTGATTTCTTCTCTTCGCGCTGGTCAGCTCTTAAGGAAAGGGTGTCAGGGATTCTTAGCCTATGTTTGTGATACTAGTTCCACAGAGGTTCCGTTGGACCAGGTTCCTGTTGTGAGAGAGTTCCCTGATGTATTTCCCGACGAGCTGCCTGGTCTGCCACCAGAGCGCGAGATTGAGTTCTGTATTGACTTGATCCCCGGCACAGGGCCTATTTCTATACCGCCTAATCGGATGGCCCCGGCAGAGCTGAGAGAGCTAAAGGATCAGTTATAGGACTTGTTGGACAAAGGGCTTATCCGACCGAGTGTGTCACCTTGGGGTGCTCCCGTCTTGTTTATTAAGAAGAAGGACGGAAGTATGCGCTTATGCATTGATTATCGTCAGCTGAACCGGGTTACTGTGCGGAACAGGTATCCCCTACCCCGCATTGATGACTTATTCGATCAGCTCTAGGGTGCAGGGTTCTTCTCGAAGGTTGATTTACGGTCAGGTTATCACCAGTTGCGGGTTCGGAAGGAGGATATTCCGAAGACCGCTTTCCGTACTCGATATGGTCATTATGAGTTCTTGGTGATGTCGTTCGGGCTCACCAATGCCCCAGCAGCATTTATGGACTTGATGAACCGTGTATTCAGGCCGTATCTCGATCAGCTCATTATTGTGTTCATTAACGACATCTTGGTTTATTCTCGAAGCCGGGAGGAGCATGAGCAGCACTTACGTATCACCTTGCAGACTTTGAGGGAGCATCAGCTGTTCGCCAAATTCTCCAAGTGTGCATTCTGGCTAGACAGCGTCGATTTCTTGGGTCATGTGGTGACGAGAGATGGTATTTGTGTGGACCCGAAGAAGATCGAGGCAGTTTAGCGTTGGCCTAGACCGGTATCAGTTACAGAGGTTCACAGTTTTCTAGGTCTGGCCGGCTATTATTGACGTTTCGTCCAGGATTTCTCCCGCATTGCTGCACCATTGACCGGGTTGACCCGGAAGGGGGTTCCTTTCGATTGGACCCAGGCATGTGAGGACAGCTTCCAGCAGTTGAAGACTCGTCTGACTACTGCACCAGTGTTAGCATTGCCTTCAGGATCAGGTGGGTTCGTGGTATATTGTGATGCTTCTAGAGTGGGGCTGGGATGTGTATTGATGCAGCATGACAGAGTTATCGCGTATGCTTCTCGGCAGCTGAGGAAACACGAACAGAACTACCCCACCCATGATTTAGAGATGGCTGCAGTGGTATTTGCACTTAAGATCTGGAGACATTACCTATACGGTGAGTCATGCCGGATATTCACTGACCTCAAGAGTTTGAAGTATATCTTCCAGCAGCGAGACCTGAACCTGAGACAGCGCCGTTGGATGGAGTTGGTGAAGGATTATGACTGCGAGATTCTATACCATCCGGGCAAGGCGAATGTGGTGGCAGATGCTCTGAGTAGGAGGCCCGGAGGTAGCTTATCTTGTTTGAGCGCAGTGCAGATGCAGTCGACGGCGGATTGGCAGGTGTTATGTGACAGCAGAGTGCAGTTCGAGTTTACTCCTACAGGGGGACAGCTGGCCCATTTCAGAGCACGCCCACAGTTACTTGACCGTATCCACGAGGCACAGTCCGGCGATGCCCGTACATTAGAGATTATTGAGCAGATTCGGCAGGGCAGAGTTTCCGAGTTCGTGATTGATGATCAGGGGATACTTCGATTTGGGACTCGACTGTGCGTGCCAGATTCAGAGGGACTGAGGCGTGATATTCTCGAGGAGGCACATAGATCAGTATACAGTGTGCATCCAGGTTCCACCAAAATGTACAGTGATTTGAGAGAGGTTTACTGGTGGGACGGGATGAAGAAGGATATTACAGACTTTGTGTCGAGATGCCTGACTTGTCAGCAAGTCAAGGCCGAGCACCAGAGGCCAGCCGGCGAGTTACAGCCTTTGCCCATCCCTGAGTGGAAGTGGGAGCAGGTCTCCATGGACTTCATTGTGGGTCTACCCAGGACCAGTCGAGGGTACGACTCTATTTGGGTGATTGTGGATCGACTGACGAAAGCGGCTCACTTCCTGCCAGTGAAGACCACTTTTGGATTTTCTCAGTACACCCAGGTTTATATTGATGAGATAGTGCGACTGCATGGCGTTCCGACTTGCATCGTTTCCGACCGTGGCACCCAGTTTACCAGCCGATTGTGGCAGAAACTACAGGAAGCTTTGGGCACCCGATTGAGTTTTAGCACAGCCTTTCATCCGCAGACTGACGGTCAGTCGGAGCGTACTATTCAGACTCTTGAGGACATGCTCAGAGCTTGTGTTTTAGATTTCGGTGGTAGCTGGGATCGTCATTTGCCTTTGATCGAGTTTTCCTACAATAATAGCTTCCAGGAGACGATTCAGATGGCACCTTTTGAGGCCTTATATGGGAGGAGATGTCGATCGCCTGTATGCTGGACAGAGCTCAGGGAGAGCAGTGTTTTGGGGCCGCAGATCGTACATGAGACGACCGAAAAGATACAGCTGATTCGGGACAGGATGAGAGCGGCACAGAGCAAGCAGAAATCATATGCTGACAAGCGTCGTCGCCGACTCGAGTTCGCTGTTGGCGATTATGTTTTCCTGAAGGTCTCTCCGATGAAAGGTGTGATGAGATTTGGGCGGAAAGGGAAACTGAGTCCTAGATATGTTGGTCCTTTTGAGATCCTAGAGCGTGTTGGTCCAGTCGCTTATCGGTTAGCTCTTCCGCCCAGCTTCCCCGATGTTCACCCCGTATTCCATGTCTCGATGCTCCGTAAGTACCTTCATGATCCTTCCCAGGCGATTCAGCACCAGACAATCCAGCTAGAGCGTGATCTTTCTTTCACCGAGCAGCCGGTGGTCATTTTGGATCGGCAGGTGAAGAAATTGAGGTCGAAGGTTATACCGTCCGTCAAGGTCCTTTGGCGTGGCCCGAACAGCGAGGAGGTCACCTGGGAGACCGAGGTCGAGATGAGGAAGAGATATCCCCATCTTTTTGAAGGTACGCGTAGTTAAATTCTAAATTCGGGGACCGAATTTCTATAAGGGGGGAATATTGTAACCCTTCGAAAATCGATTAGGCAGTTTTTCGGTAATCGGCTAATTTTTCGGCTTTTTCCGTAAAAAGTCAAAATAGAAAATTTTCATTGTAGACCTAATTATACAAAATTTAGATAAGATATTACTATAATTTTGTCACTAAAATGTCACTTATAATTTTCTAGTTAAATAAAAATTTTCGTAATTAATTATTTTTTAAATTATTTTAAGCTTTTTAAAATACATTAAATTAGTGATAAATACAAATTTAATTAGGTAAATTTCATAATTAGGAATCTTTATAAGCTAAAATAGAGTGTTAATAAATTGTAACATAACTTTATAAGATTTTAGTTTTAGGGTTGAAAATTTAATGAAAAAATGAACTAAAATGGGGTTTTTTTTGTAAAATGTTGATGTGAAAAGCATTAAATGAGAACATAATGGGTTTTTTTGACCTAGAAACTTCCACAAAACTCCCACAACCTCCCTCCCTTGCTCCAGGCCGAGCTCACTGCTGGAAACACCATTTTCCCCTCTCTTTCTTGCTTCAAAATTGCTTCAAAAATCAACAAAAATACACAAAAATACACAATTTTCTTCACTAATTCTAACCTAAATCCCATTCCACTTCTTCCCAAACCCTAATTTGTTTAAAAGGTGGAGAAAAGAGGTGTCTTGGAGGCTAGTTCAAACTAGGAATCATCACTTGTGAGGTACAATCTTAATCTAGTGTTTAATTGTAGTGTAAGCTTGCTAGATTTTGTAGTTTAAGTGTGAAATTTAGGTTATTTTGTTTGCTCAGGAAAATCAAGAGAGGGATTTGATTCCAAATTAGGGTTTGTAGAATGGTTGATGGAGTTAAGCTAGGGTTTGGTTATCTAATTAGTTAGAATGGTTAATTGTGCGATGTTACGCTCGCTAGATCGATAAAATTTCGATATTTGCGTCGAATCGGTATGCAATTGCTTGCTAGATTTTTATGCAAAATAGAATGTGATCAAATTGGGTTTTTTAGCAATATAATTAGCTTCGTATAGGACTATTAGAGTGCGCGAATGTGTGGTTTCGTCTAGTCGGGTTTTAGTTTTGTCGATTTCCCCGAAATGACGATTCTAGTTAACGATTAGCGATTTTCGTGCGTTTTCCCGCTCACCGAGTGTATATTATGTTTAATTCGAGAGCGTCGATAATTGTATATTGTGACTTGCATCGTTTTAGGTTTTGTAATCTTATGCTTGATGTGGTGCAAATATAGGATCGGTCGGGGAAACATCGGACACGGCACGTAAAGGCAAGGCGGTGGTCGGATCGGATTAGCGGGGATTTCAGGTGAGTAGATGTATTCATCTATGGGGGAATCGTCTGGATGGCGCGATGCGCCCCCTAGTTAGGATTACCCTACTTTTTGCAAGATTTATATTGTTAGCTAGCTTATCCATTCATGTACACTGCATACCCTTATAGCGAACAGTATATTAGATTGCATGGACATTCATCTATACTTATGCGATATCACTTCGTAGGACACGAACACCATTACCATTGGCATCTGTTGCACGCGCACTATTCATGTGACACACACGCCTTTGGTAATTGCCATGCCACGTGCACTATAGAATCTGTTTAACTTATTAACGCCATTTGCATTCATACATGATATATGGAATTGCATAGCATGCATATACCTCGCATTACCATCATATCTACATAGATTTCTAGCCAAAACTCATATCATATACATTGATATCATAGACATTTATCATATATAACATGTGGACAGTATGATTTTCTTGAGGATTTCAGTTTTGCTGCGATTTCTGGATTTTTGGGGAAAACCGCAAGAATTTAACAAAAGCTTATATTTATCATTTTTAAAACAAGTTGCGGTTTTCTCGTGATGTATGTGTCGTCCACCATGAGTTTTCATGTTTTCTGTTGGATTTCGAGACCCGATTCGAGGAGTGGATGAACCGTCTCGGGCACATGGTGGGCCCGGTATGGTACCCCGGGGCAAGAAGATCGAGTTGTAGACGATGAGCCTGGCAGGGGGAGACTACCTACCGGTGATGTCTGGCGCGGCGGATATCCGGGGGATACCGACCGTTGTCGTGAGATTTGATGATTAGGGCCGATCCGGACTGACGGAGCCCGATATTTGAGACATTGATACAATGAGATATTGAGACATATATGATTTCATATTTGGTGTCGAAGCTTGACACGGGTTTTTCAGATGATTTCTTGATGGTACTTAGCTATTATACAGATATTCATTTTCTAAAGTTAAGAACGCAGTACCCTTAGCATTTAAAACACTTAAAGAGTTAGAAATGACATTGCATACATGTGCATGCATACTAGAGCTATTATATCACATATGGACATGCATGTTGTGGTGCATTGCGTGCATTCTTGCGATTGCCTTATTAGATGTTATATTTACTCACGAGCTGGCAACTCACCCCCGTTGTGCCACAGTGTCTTGCAGGTCGAACTCATCAGTCTTGTAGCGGCGGCTATCTTATCATCAGCTCCTTTTGCGCAGACTCGCGACATCGCCAGTAGGTGGGTTGCGAGCACACTTTATTTCTTTTGCTTTATCATTGTATCTAGTATTCCCCATCTACCACTTCATATTGTATATGCGACCTAGTGATGAGACTGAGAGATTTGTATATTTGTGGTTTCTTTTGGGTCGAGCTCACTTGAGCCGGCGTTGTGTTTTCTGATATTTTACATCTCTTTATTGCTCTTTTCTTGATATTACTATTATATTGCATGTGGTTGTGATCCGCCTTGGGCGAAGAGCTAGCACCCGCTTGGGGATGCCATTTTTATGATTACAGGTTTATTTACTTGTTGTACCCATTTTGGGGGATAGAAAATACAGGGGAGACTCTGCCGAAATTTTCGGGAATTTTTTTGATGTTTTTTTTAAAAAGGATTCTATGCAACTTAATTGATTTAAAATCCGTTTTAATTAAAGGTTTTCCTTCACTCTCTTTTGATTTGGTTTAGATTTTTCTGGGCTTTGGCTGACTTAGGTTACGTTACGCCTTTAGACGTCTCGTAATCTATGTGCCAGTCACGTTCCGTACTTTCGGGTCGTGACAGATATCAATAATGAAATATGAATTACAATAAGTATGCGATGCGGAGCAACAACAATAATATGCAGGAACTGAATATTAGACACAACGGTAACTAAACTGCATTACCCTAATATAAGTCCTACAATAGCGCCTTTTGAAATAACACGAATCGCGGTGTTTTGAAAATAAGGGCTACGGTGTTTTTAAGAAAAGACACGTCTTTTGAAATATCCGTAGAATCCCTTGACCTGTCTTTTAAAATACCCACGATTTGTTAGTTTTGAAATAGGTAGGAGTCTAATCTAGTCTAACAACTACACTAAACTATACGGCTGAACTAACAGGTAAGGAAACCGCCTAACATCTGAGTCGATATATATATAAACATATATATATATATATATATTAGTCGGTGATCGCGCCTCGATAATATAACATCCGATACCATATCTATAATCAGATATTCCCAAGTCAAGAGTGCGGATCTATCATCAATATATAGCTCGTACGTAAATCCGTCGTACGGCATCCCCACATCTGGGTACGGGTCAATATCACATTCATCACACTATTCATCTGGTATCCCCTTTATCAAAGATCATAATCCGGGTACGGATCTATGTCTAGTACAATACTGATACCACCTACGTATGCATGCACGTGTGTGAAACACTACGTCAAAGGACCCGCTACAACGTCATGTCGTATCTCAAATACGAATCCTGCCATATCACCGAATACACAACCTCAATACAATTCTCATCGACTCATCTCAAACCCAAGTATCATCCTCAAATCCGTATGTGAACACATAGTCCCATACCCATGTGAACACATAACTATGTTTCCTGAATAAGCACAAATGAAAGAAGAAAGTATGCAAGTATGGGTGGGTGTGTGCATACGTGGTGCGACCACTACTCTAGGGGTTCGCGACACTAAATATCCAAGAACACCAAATATCCATATCATCATCAATGCACTCAAACAATATATAAACAATATATATATGTGTGTATACGTATTCGTATACATCACCACGAACTGCGGGGGTGCTATACGCCATCCACCCGACTTCTCCCCGTAGATATAAATCTACTCACCTGGTCCTCGCTCGCCGGTGCCGACGTCGCCTCGCGCTTGCTTGTCGTCTCGAAGTCCACATGGGGTACCTACATATCATAACGCACCGTATCGCATTAAAATCCGACTCATGACCAAAACTACTCACGAATCCCACATAGGTCAAAACCTATGGTTTGCTTTCTCAAATCAACCCCAAAACCCTCGACATCGGTGTACACACGCCGATTGATCGAGAAAAACACCAAACGTACCAATCGTTGTTTTATAAGTCACTAAAAATATATGAAATAGTATGCAAACCATCAAAACCAATAAATTGATCAAATCGGTTTATTTCCAAAAAGCCTAGTAAAAGGGTCGTTAACCGTTTTACTACAAGTCTTGATGTTTTAACAAACTAGTGGTCACAATACTCACTAATTATCTTAATTAGGCCACATAAACATTTACTAGATTTTTAATCTTGCTAAATTATATTAAACCAAAATCTAGTTAGCAAAAGTTACTTTTTTAGTTCAAAACTTGGTGTTTTAACCAATCTAAATATTTTAACAATTCTAATCGCTATAATGTTCATTAAACATCTTAATTATGCCATACCAATGTTAATTAGATTTTAAAAAACACTCATTTCCATCAATTCTAAAAAACCTAGTTTGCAATATTTGTACAATTATTACAATTTTAAACTAACAATTTGCAAACTAGCAATTAGATTAGTTTTAACAAGTTTTAAGATGCTAGCCCATATCACACAACCATGCACAATTGATCACAACCCAACTCCAAAACAAAAACCTAACTTGAATTTCAAACCCTTCTCTTGAAAGTTAAATTTTAATTAATTCCATAATAAAACATCTAATTACAACTAGATTCAAACATACAATTAACAATTAACAAATTCAAATGAAACTTTATACCTCATGATCAAAAGATCAAACATGAAGCTTAGCCTCCCAAACTTGCTTCCATCCCCTAAGATCCATACTAAATTAGCTAAAGAATAATGGGTAAAGCTTGGATTTGGAGTTTGCTTTGAATTTGTGAGTAAATTGTGGATTTTTGATGGAATTTTGTGATGAAATGAGAGGGGGAAAAATGGGGGCTGCACAAAGGGGGGGCTCGGCCAGATTTGGTGAGGGAGAGAGAGAGATGGGGGGGCTCAAAGTCAACACAAAACCACACTCTAATTATCTAGTTCCATACTTTATTTCTTTAATGTTTTCATTTTCCATTTCATCATTTTTCTTTCATTTGATTTGTTTAATTGGAGGGGGGAGTGGGGAGGGGCTGCTGAATTTCAGCACTAGAGGGGAGGAAAAATGAGGGGTGTGAGTGTGGGTGTGGGTGTGTGTGTAGCAAGTTTCAAGTGAAGAAAATACCCCCATACCTCAAATACCTAATTTATTTTCACAAAACAAGCAATTTTTTCTTCAATATTTTCTAACATGAAGCTTAGCCTCCCAAACTTGCTTCCATCCCCTAACAACATGTTAAATTTTTTTTTTAATGTGTTAAGATACACAAAATTCGTTTCAACCCATTCCAGTTTGTAATTTTTCCTAATTAAATGTATTAGTGACGGCTTAAAATAATAATAAAATAAAAAAAAAATTCAGAAAATTTGAAATTTCACAAATGTCTCAATAAACACCAAATACTAGCAATTACATAGCTAGAATATGTATATTTAATTTTTATAATAAGATATTTCTATTTTGACTTTTTACAGAAAACCCCCTTTTTTACCGTTTTTTCGAAATTTCACCGAAGCGATTTTCAAAACGTTACAATCTTCCCCCCTTAAAGAAATTCGGTCCCCGAATTTAAATTAAAACTCCCACCAAATACTAAAACATTTAAGCAAAACCATCAAGTCGTCGGGGCTCCGAAATCATAAATGCATAAAACAAATCGTAGCGCAGCGCATGCGCATGAAAAATAAGCATATAACTCGAATCAAAACTCCATCCAGCATCCCGCAATCATCGGAGTCATGGTGAAGACACAATGTCCAAATCCAAAATGAAAATCAATATGATATAACTCGAAACTATACATGTAAAATATATTCAGGTACTGTCCTCTGACTAGTCCTGCTCAGTACGAAAACACATAGCAATATCATAAAAACGTACTGCTCTATAAGAAAAATCAATCCCAAAATACGCGTATGCATACTACGTGCGTCTTGTGCGCACGGAAATCAAAATCCAAATATGTGCCATACATATGCACAGAAACAACATCTAAGTGCATCGGGTGTGCACGAAACATCTGTCGTAGGCAACATGTGTGCCTAACAGCAAAATCAGGTGCATTTGACATGCACGAAAAATCTCGATTTAGTGAATCTGGTGTGCACTAAAATCGCACTTCAAAACATGCGCCCAACATGCGCGAAAATCCAAATCAGGTGCATCCATCGTGCACGAAATCATGAAATCCAATATCAAGTGCCGAACATGCGCAAAATCAAATCAGGGGCACAAGGTGCACAAAACAAATATCGAACAACACCATCGAAATCAAAGTCCAATGCATCTAAGTGCACAAAAGGCGTATCACTGCACTGCAAGCATATATAAACTATACAGAGTGCAGGAACCAAATCGTGTGCGTGCATACGCACAAAATCAACTCAAATGTCTAAAACTGTAAAATCACAAACATGTGAAACCCAAGCACGAAAACGAGATCAAGTGCAACACTGTGCAAAGATCATAAATCCTCAATCATCAAAACCAAATCATTCGAATAAATCACCCAAAACATCGAAATCAATAATGGCGGCATAGTACCGCTCAAGCGCATCCTCCAAGAATCTCGGGCCAACTGGCGCGGTCACTAATGGGACGTCTCGTCGATGATCATGAACTCTGGCCTGCTGGTGTGCGTAACAACGACCACTCCTGAGTCAAGGTCTTCATTGGGAATTACCAATCTTTCGGTCCATCGGCTCATCGGCCTTGTCAGGTGTGCTAACGGGGATGATCCCGTTCTGGCACGCCTCTTGTCATCTCCCGGTCAATCATCGCGACCACTCGTAAGACAGCATATCACTGGCGTCGGCCTCTGGCTCTCTGAATGTACGTGACAAATCTGATCCTGGGTGCAAGTATCATTGCAGCAGTGTCCTGGAAGGAATCCTGCTCACGGTCTCTTCCATGTCTCGTCTCTGCCAACTGTCCGGAAGTCATCGTCCTTTCCTATATCTGCATCTTGCTCCGGAACGGCTGCATACCCATCGCGACTCCTTCTGGAAGGTATATCCAGTACTCTGCCTCGGCATGCGTATCGCATCTCTGATGTCGGCGGAGTGGAACGTCGTCTTATCCAGATCTTGTACGGACCTCTTTACTCCACTTTCTCAAATGTCGACTGCTTCGGACTCGTCTCATCGTGGCTACATAGACTGAGCTCCAATGGCTATCCTCGTATCGGGAGTCTCCCAAGAAATGCATCTCACCACCTAGCATCCGAATTAAGTCGAGCCATCCGATCGAGTCGTCAAAAACCTCATAATCCCCCCAAGAGCTCAACCACTTGGGCATGTAAAGTGCACGGCGGCGCCCCGTCCGTCAATCCGACGGCCAAAATGCGGGAAGCGGTGATAAACTTAAATTTTCTTGAACTGGCAAAACCGCCGCGCACTAATACCCGGATCGAACCATTAATTAGTCCTAGCTACCAACAAGAAAGGGAAAGAGAGATATACCGACGATCCAAGTCCTCCGGTCTTCTCATCAATCGTCCCGATCTCTTACGGAATGTCCCCGTCTCCTCCTCGTCGCCGGAAGTGCACCACATCGCCTACTTCTTTTTTACGGGCTCCCACCTCAATGCCGAGGCAACTCGGGCACGAAGCTGGCTTACTCGACGTGCCCAAGATTTGCTGTAGAATATAATGTGGATTACATGTCTCATTTGGGATTATGGAGTTGCCTTTTGTGGTGGAGGAAGAAGAACTTGGAGAGAGGTGAAGGAAAAAATGTGATAGGGACCAAGAAGAATGAGAGTATCATATTTTTTCCCCACTCAAAAAAGAAGCATTTTCCTCTTTCTCACTAAGTGGGCCCGCCCCCCCCCCCCCCCCATTAGTGTGATTGGAAAGAGAGAGTAAGGTCAAGGGGGGTGGGGTGGAATGCAATGATGCAAGCAAGTGATGATGAAAGAATCCAATGATCACAACCATAACCCACACTCCAAAACAAGTAATCAACAACCATGATTGCTACAAAAAGTCAAGCAATCATGAAGCATGGAAGGTCAAGGGATGGGCTCCATCATGAAACCATCATGATAAAACAAAAATGCAAAGACCCCCTCCACAACCACTTATTTGCAACAATGCAAATAAGCCCTCCTCCACCAAACTTCGGCCAATGAACGGAATAATGGAAATCGGCCGAAACGGAAAGCAAACTGGCAACTCCAGAAAACTGGTCCCGTAATAAATTACAGGAAAACCCCGATACTGTGCATACACACCCGCATCTGTATTTCGACCGAAATACAAATGCAATGAGACAAAATCTACACTGTACTATACTAGGATCCGGCTTATACCAAAGCCGGCTAGTAATATCCGTTCGATCCTGATCCGTGCAATACCGCACGTATCTGATCGAACCCTGCCATATAACCATACGGCCTACAGTACAGACTGTCCGATCCTGATCCGTGCAATACCGCACGTATCTGATCGGACCTTGCCATATCTCCATACGGCCTCTACAGCCTTTCGCCCGAAAGCTGAGTAACTGAATGTGGGGGACTCTAAAGACTCATCAACACCTTGGTTGTGGATTTAACCACTAGCACGTCAGAGGTATAAGCCGATACATAACGGGCTACCAGGTATTGACCAAAAGGGACGTCTGTGAGCAAACTCAGCCTGACTCCCTACTGAGCCTGTCAGTGACAATATCCGTACAGTCCGGTCCATTCGTCTATGAGCATCGCATGGCGGGCCTAGGGGGTTGGTAAAAGTCAGACCCCCAAAAGCGGTACAAGTCGTGTCGGAGTGTAGCCCAGAACACCCTGAGATACTACTGGAATACCTACCAGTAAATCTCCTTGCCTCGGCCGAGGGCTTCGTGTAATGGCTCTCCTAGACACAGCACGACCTCACCCCCAATACCGGGAGAGACGAACCCCTGAAGATACGCTCACTGCCTCCATGTGGCTCGGGACTGTACCCAACTAAAACCTGTTTGCACGACTCTTTTGAGCCGTGGTAGGGTAGTAATCAAAGTACAGTGGGAACTCACACAAGACAAATGACGATCCCCAGGTCGATGAACTAACCTGCACACATGTCACCAGGGAACTGCCATCTGACGTCTGGTATATGACCAACTAGCATGTTCCCGGCGAGTCCTGTCCGGTGTACTCATAACCCAATGAGCACCTGTATACATCTTAGGTGATCCAACTGACACCAGTGGCTTGTGAGACCGGCCACCGCCCCTCGTCGGGGTCTCGACTGTATACACTAGTCTACTATGGAGAATCGATGCCCTGTCTCGAAACTCTCACGGCTAGGGACCTTTTAAGGATATGCTTATAGACCCCCAGCTCCCACTTATATGATCGCCCTCATACTGCTGGTGGTCAAGCAAGAATCCTAGGGGCTCTATCAACGTGTAATAGCGACGTGTCAGGTCACTTAAAGCAGTACACGATGATAAAGGTAAACCAGATAGCATACTATCATCTCGAGTAAGACTGTCCTACCGGGATAGGTCCTCCATCAATCATTGCAATCACGTACCTGTGACCTAATAATTGACTCTGAGGGCACTATCTCCAACAATCTCCCACTTGCACTCAAGGCTAATTATTGCGATGTCGCATACTCACAGCCCGTGTGATACCGAACACCCAACTCCTCTACTAGTCAGTCTCACAAAGCTCGTTTGCGAAACTATTACGTTCGAGGAATAGCCTCAGTGAGTGGATCCGCTTTGATGTATCTTTCTATGTCTCTCTATATCTCAAGTTCGCGGAGAAACCCATCTCCCGAAATGAGCAATACCTGTCTTAGGATGTGTCTGGATGTCTGATGGGACATAGCTCATAAATGAACTCCAAATCCAAACTCCTTAGACTGTATCGTCAACTGAACTTAATCAGTATCCTGCGCCATGCCACCCTCAGTATTTCCTTGGACCACCTGTCCAAAATACTGCCCCTCGTCAGAAGGAAAAATTTATAACTCTGACAACTTCCTTGTCGTCCATGTCACCTTGGAAGCCTGGAATGATAACTGTTTCCCGAATGAGGCTGTCGTTATCATATCCCTAGAACATCCACTTATGTTCTAAAACTGCTTCCGACTGTTTCTCCAGGATTGGATTAATGTCAACTTATTGCATCTAGTGCAAGAACAACATTTGGTGTGGTACTTGACATCTCATGATTGACTCAATCGCCTGAGCAAGTGATCTGCCAATCATGCACATCCCTCTCCCCTTTAGTCTGTAAGACACCTTAAGATAGGGTGACTCCATTACCTGCAGGTACACTACCGTGCCAGGAGTCGTCCATTCTAAATACTCTTAGAATGCTGTCTAAGTACCCAGATTGGGAAACCACCCAAATCTAGATCTAAAACCATAGATCTAGTAACCAGTATGTCTGACAGAATATCCAAGTCCTGTGTGGAGAAAACACTGTGTGACGACCAAAGTATAACCGATTGTAGTATAAGAGTTTCCTTTCCTACTCTGTGTATGTCATCCAAATACCAGGATATCACACCCTACTACCTTCTCAACAGATCCATCCCCTATTCTGATGAAGTCAAACCTATGACTGTCACGTCAGAAATAGATGATCTATCTCCGCTACTGGTGCTTCAGTCTATAAATAGACATAAGCTACCTGTCCACCAATGCTTCCGCTGCTCCCACTGACTACGACAACCCTCTGGCAGAGTCATATACACGTACACTTCTAAAACTAGTTTAGAACGACGCTATACTCATCCTCCCGCCGGGTCTCGCATCCTGGAACAATAGCAATGGTAATTGTGGGTAAACAAGAACTTCCCTGTCACCGTCCTTGAGGCTACCGTAGTACCTCTCGGGTGCCTGAAGTTACCCACCTTATCTGCGGAGTGGCCAATGGAATGTCAATCCAGATTGAATCTTTAGGTTCCTTATCAAATCTTCAGTAATCGTTTGTGGTTCTGGAATCACTTCCAGTTCTACCATACTCCCACTACTGTTTTCTGAAAAAATCCATTTTTATTAAAACTGTGGCGAGTCTAGAACAATATTGCTATTGTTCATCCAGATGGTAGAAAGTCAACCCGCGTCATAGCCTGGGTCAACCCACAAACAGCCATTACAGAAACGTGCCTTGAGTTGTCCAGTGTCTGGTTTTAAGCATAAGCCGGATAACTCCCCGTACCTTAACATCGTTAAGATATGAACTGTTCTATATCCAATATAGAACCAGAGGCACTGATTTAATTGAACCAGATCCAAATCATGCAACTGTCTCCAGTGCATGTTAACTTAATGGAAGGAGGCCGATCAGCGTTACTCAACTTAGGAATGCTTCCAATTATGAGTAACCTGAAAAAGAAGCAAGTTCTCTTAGTCATTACTATCAACTTAATACCATACACAAGTATCTACATCTTCAATCTCTTTGAAGAATCCTGATACTTGCTATACCTGGTTCTCTACTCTATTCAAATACCTATAACTTCTCCAAATTCGGACCCTGTGTTTCCTACGAAACACCTGTCTAAAAACTAGAGAAGTCATAAGTAAACCGAATATAGTACGAGGACCAACCCCTCTGTCCTAATGGACCCTGGACAACATACAATACTCTGTATAAGTCCCTTGAGTCTGATAACTCATTCACTGTGTGTCGTAGGTTAAAAACTGTACTTATGGTTAAGAAGAATTACACCGCTGTTTAATGCTCCTTACCTAACTATCCACTGATATAGGTAAATATCATCGACATAATTTCAAAAAGGTATATCTTACTCTATGAAAATAGACGTACAGATATATCAATTTGAAATTGGTGCATAAAAGCGGATATTCAAAACCAAATATTTGCCAACCGGCAAACAGCCCAGGTGATTTCCTTAAATATCACCGATTACAACGAATCCCGATATAATGAGGATGACCACCCAATTCCCAATAACTTACTCCCACTCATCATCTGTAAAACCATACAGATGTGAGAATCGTACCTGGTAAATACATACCCTGGAGTAAGCATCTAATCGGGAAAACAGTTTTCTTTTAACACTACACAGTGAAACTGAAACATTGAAATGTTTCGATGGGGTATTCCGGTATTCCTAGTAATGCCTTTTCCAGATTCACGACTATAACCGTATAGTTCTTTGCCACCTCTCCAAATCCCTTCATATGTCTTTAGTCATTACCTTCTGTACACCCCTTTAGGCCAAATGGTTTTCTTCCTTCCCTACCGTTCGGCACCAGTCTATGGTTTGGAAAAAGACTATCCAATAAGCATAATGGGTGTACTGTCCTAATCCTAGGAACACTCGCAATGCGAGAGAAGGTGAGGATAAAAGACAACCGAATGAACTTAATTCCTATTTCTCCTGAACCATAATCCATCCCCGAACTGGAACAAGTTCCTTTCGAGTTCGTATATAACCATACGATGGAGTATCCAATAAACTGTGGATCTTCGTAGTGATACGGAGTGTCCTGGAGAAATACAAAGGTGATTTTAGGATTGGCGAAGGAATACTTGGTTTGGTCGTGAATATCTGTTGCAATTTACTTTGCCCTCTTACTAATCCCTTGCTTTGTCTTAACCTAATACCTTCTGCACACCATCGTTATGCTAATTGGTTTTCTTCCTTCCCTACCGTTCGGCACCAGCCTATGGTTTGGAAGAAGACTATCCAATTTGCGTAATAGGTGTACTATCTCCTAAACCAAGGAGTACTCACAACTTGAGAGAAGGTAAAAGGAAAAGACAACTGAATAATCCTATCCGTTTTCTCCAGAACCTGAAACCATCCTCGAATAAATTCTTTCGAGTTCGTATCTAACCATACGATGGTTTTGTCCAATGGAAGTGGACGTTCGTAGTAATACGGGGTTACTGGAGAAAAGGGTAAAAGTAGGAGTGGCAATGAGGTTTGCAACTCTGACAATCCAAAAGCCAGTGTTGAGAAGGTTCGGTCAACTTGGTCACTGAGTCATAGTCTTAGGGTCGGGTCAATGGTCGCTGCCAAAGAGAGAGAGAAAAGAAACACTCAGCGTGCACTCTAACCTAGATCAGAATGGTTACCAATTTATCTAATCTGAAAACCTCCCACTGTACCTCAAATTCTCCTCCAAACCTGAAAGAAGAATTAGTCGGGATCACCCGAGGAGTATACCAACTCATCAGTGGGAATCGGGATCCAACTATCATCGCATGATAACGTGACGGAATCCGCTCACGGTGTCACACTCCAGAAGGTATGCGCATATCTGGCAAGTTTCAGTTCTTTTGAAACTCCCGATGTGATTTCTGCCCCATGCTCTTATGACCTTGACGAAGGCCAACAAATCATAAGTCACATGTCAAGTTCTACCCGTCATTCTCCAGGTTGATTTGAACCCACCCGCACAAGCCCTTGACGAAGGCCAACAAGGCTATACGACTGTCCCAAACCAACGCATCTATCTATGCTGTATATGAATAACCAACAGCTACCAAACACTGTGCCTTGACTTTGGCCAACAAACACAGCTTGTATACTATTGACTACCCATATGAAACGACGGAGGGCTACGAATGGTTTCTGGCGAAAACCTTTAACGTAATGAACTTGATATCGTTGAAGGAACGGATAGCTTTTTAGAAATATAGTGACGACAACTTCCGCTAAAGAGGTCACTCCCGGTGAAGGGATCTCGGCTCTTTCCCCGTAGAATGGGGTGCAGGATATTCCAACTGAATACCACGGTGCAAAGCAAAAGTAATCGGCTATAGTGAAGTTAATGCCCTGACGCAAACTTTTGTCCAAGGGGTCACTCCCGGTGAAGGGATCTCGGCCCTTGCCTCGTCGACTGAGGAGCAGGATATTCCAACTGAATATCACGATGCAAAACAAAAGTGAACGTCCTTGCAATAACAGCTTTTTGAAAAGTGTTCCAACAACATCAGTTTAGGTTTGTTTTAACTTGCATTGATCCGAATCAACGCAGTCCCATCAATTGATCACACCACAAAGAACGAAAATATACTGATGTACGTATATGCCATCCGCATTCGCCACTGGGTCCCGTCATTACCCGTTAGGTTAGCTAACTAACGACAGAGCGGGGACTGGACTAGCGCGGATGCAAAACATATACAACATCTACTAATATATATACCAATATATTATATTCGCTCAAGGCGTGAATAAAATGCAACATCACAGAGAATGAACAGCATCACAGAAACAATACAGATATCTGGGATCCCCGGGTTTCACAGAGCCACTACTGAAACCCGACGTTCCCCTGGTCGTGTGGATAGCCTGTGCAATGAAATCCTAGACCCGTACGGGCGCGGCAAGTTACCCGCCAAAACCTGAAGCGAGGCAGCCCCCTTCAGCTCCGTGAATGGACCACCCAGCACTTCACGGAATCCGGTAACTTGGGCACCCCTCCTGGGTCAACCTGTACCCCCTACGAGTGCGGCGAATAGCCCGCCAATCCTAGAGCGAAGCCCCCTCCGTCCCAATGCCATGAGATGCGGGCTTGTTGTCCTCTAGAACCCGGCTATCCGTGCACCCTTCCGCGGGGCAATCCTAGTACAGAAAGTAAAATATACATACACCGGGTACATCGACCGCAACCAGGCCGTGCCCCAAAATAATAATACAATCAGGCAGTGACGGCAGTCCACATGTCGGACGCTCGCCCCGCAATACCAAATGTACATAATACAACCACAACTGTACTAGCATTGCAACCAAGCTATCCCCACGACCGATCCGCAACATCACAGCAAAAACAGAACATCAACGTGAAAGTCACGTTCGCAAATCCGTCTAACCGGGCTATAGCAGTTAGACCGGATTTACCGATCAAGTGACATTCACGGTCGCAGATATAATGTAAATACTGTGAAATAATGTGTTTAAAAAATATCCGATCGATCAAAATTTTAACAAGTGGGCCCCCAAACAATACTGTAGCACTCACAGAAATTATGGGCCCAAATTTAACATTCCAAAACCCCTAAAATCACCCCAGAAGCCCACTGTAAAAACCCGACCCACTGAATCCTCTATACTGCGGCGGAACCGCGGCAACAAGCAGGGTTTCGCCGCGGTTCCGCGCTCCCCTGAGGAGATCGGTGTATCGTCTTTTTCCAGAACTCTTAGATCTTCCAGTACATCAATTTTAAACAACCTGAAAAAAATTTCGACACTAAAAATTTCCAACAGAAAACTGATGTGATCAAAATACGGGTTTTGGAACTTTTTGATCGATCGGAAATGCAAACACATTACACAAAGCTAGACTAAGTTAATGGCGAGGCTCTGATACCAATGTAAGTGCACGGCGGCGCCCCGGCCGTCAATCCGACGGCCAAATGCGGAAGCGGTGATAAACTTAAATTTTCTTGAACTAGCAAACCGCCGCGCACTAATACCCGGATCGAACCATTAATTAGTCCTAGCTACCAACAAGAAAGGGAAGAGAGATATACCGACGATCCAAGTCCTCCGGTCTTCTCATCATCGTCCCGATCTCTTGCGGAATGTCCCGTCTCCTCCTCGTCGCCGGAAGTGCACCACATCGCCTACTTCTTTTACGGGCTCCCACCTCAATGCCGAGGCAACTCGGGCACGAAGCCGGCTACTCGACGTGCCCAAGATTTGCTGTAGAATATAATGTGGATTACATGTCTCATTTGGGATTATGGAGTTGCCTTTTGTGGTGGAGGAAGAAGAACTTGGAGAGAGGTGAAGGAAAAATGTGATAGACCAAGAAGAATGAGAGTATCATATTTTTCCCACTCAAAAGAGAAGCATTTTCCTCTTTCTCACCAAGTGGCCGCCCCCCTCCCCCCATTAGTGTGATTGGAGAGAGAGAGTAAGGTCAAGGGGGTGGGTGGAATGCAATGATGCAAGCAAGTGATGATGATAGAATCCAATGATCACAACCATAACCCACACACCAAAACAAGTAATCAACAACCATGATTGCTACAAAAAGTCAAGCAATCATAAAGCATGGAAGGTCAAGGGATGGGCTCCATCATGAAACCATCATGATAAAACAAAAATGCAAAGACCCCCTCCACAACCACTTATTTGCAACAATGCAAATAAGCCCTCCTCCACCAAACTTCGGCCAATGAACGGAACAATGGAAATCGGCCGAAACGGAAAGCAAACTGGCAACTCCAGAAAACTGGTCCCGTAATAAATTACAGGAAAACCCCGATACTGTGCATACACACCCGCATCTGTATTTCGACCGAAATACAAATGCAATGAGACAAAATCTACACTGTACTATACTAGGATCCGGCTTATACCAAAGCCGGCTAGTAATATCCGTTCGATCCTGATCCGTGCAATACCGCACATATCTGATCGAACCCTGCCATATAACCATACGGCCTACAGTACAGACTGTCCGATCCTGATCCGTGCAATACCGCACGTATCTGATCGGACCTTGCCATATCTCCATACGGCCTCTACAACCTTTCGCCCGAAAGCTGAGTAACTGAATGTGGGGGACTCTAAAGACTCATCAACACCTTGGTTGTGGATTTAACCACTAGCACGTTAGAGGTATAAGCCAATACATAACGGGCTAACAGGTATTGACCAAAAGGGACGTCTGTGAGCGAACTCAGCCTGACTCCCTACTGAGCCTGTCAGTGACAATATCCGTACAGTCCGGTCCGTTCGTCTATGAGCATCGTATGGCGGGCCTAGGGGGTTGGTAAAAGTCAGACCCCCAAAAGCGGTACAAGTCGTGTCGGAGTGTAGCCCAGAACACCCTGAGATACTACTGGAATACCTACCAGTAAATCTCCTTGCCTCGGCCGAGGGCTTCGTGTAATGGCTCTCCTAGACACAGCACGACCTCACCCCCAATACCGGGAGAGACGAACCCCTGAAGATACGCTCACTGCCTCCATGTGGCTCGGGACTGTACCCAACTAAAACCTGTTTGCACGACTCCTTTGAGCCGTGGTAGGGTAGTAATCAAAGTACAGTGGGAACTCACACAAGAAAAATGACGATCCCCAGGTCGATGAACTAACCTGCACACATGTCACCAGGAAACTGCCATCTGACGTCTGGTATATGACCAACTAGCATGTTCCCGGCGAGTCCTGTCCGGTGTACTCATAACCCAATGAGCACCTGTATACATCTTAGGTGATCCAACTGACACCAGTGGCTTGTGAGACCGGCCACCGCCCCTCGTCGGGGTCTCGACTGTATACACTAGTCTACTATGGAGAATCGATGCCCTGTCTCGAAACTCTCACGGCTAGGGACCTTTTAAGGATATGCTTATAGACCCCCAGCTCCCACTTATATGATCGCCCTCATACTGCTGGTGGTCAAGCAAGAATCCTAGGGGCTCTATCAACGTGTAATAGCGACGTGTCAGGTCACTTAAAGCAGTACACGATGATAAAGGTAAACCAGATAGCATACTATCATCTCGAGTAAGACTGTCCTACCGGGATAGGTCCTCCATCAATCATTGCAATCACGTACCTGTGACCTAATAATTGACTCTGAGGGCACTATCTCCAACAGGGCACGGTTTAATAGTATCGAGTACATACCACAGCATCGGTGGTCCAGCCGTAGAAGGGCAAACCCAAGCCTCACTAATGGCGCCGTAGAACTGCCGCAAACCCGAAGGTTCAAAGGCTTTCACACGGTCATTAATTCGAGTTAGGGTTTCATTCTTCTAGAGGGACCATAGAATTGCCTGCATGTCTTTCCGACTACTTTAAACTTGGAATAATAGGTTTCTGACATTCGATCGTCTCTGTCGACTCCCAACGTCTCCGCGTGAAGTCGTCTCTAGCTGGAATCAATCTATCTGATGACCTCGCATCGGGGTAGGCGAACGATCCACATGTCCTAGTCATTCATCCTCGATGACTAGCGACCTCCTATCATCTCTTAGTACAACTCGTCCTGCACTAATTCCAGCATCTGGGGCAATATCTCGTCGTTCGCAGCAATAACTGGCTCGCTCGTCTGCACGCTGAACAGTGCCTCGTTCGTCATGAATAAGCAACACACCAACGGTCATCAAGATCTGGCTGGCCTCTATCATTGGCTCAATCCTCTAGTGTCGATCAGCGCATCCGAGTAACCTCATAAAGGCGATCCGCCAAACGCTCGTGGCGCGGAAACACAGTAAAAAGACACATCTCTGCAATCGTGTGTTGCCGAAATTTCGCCCTGGTCAGTCCTCGTTCGTGACGAGCTCGTGCTGACCGCAACTCTAGCTGTAGCTCTCCCTGCCCGTAATCGTGGCAGCAAAACCATAACTGGTACTGATGAAGCTAGATCAGGAATGAATATAATACTGAACAAAGAAATGTACATCCTAAGGCTTCTTAAGTGGAGTAGCGTATCGTAAGTATGCCGCGGAACATACCCACGGTACGTCACTCTACTTTAGTCACCTATTCCATCAACCAAGGGTCATCCTACGCTCCGAAGGTAAAACCTAACGCTCTGATACCAACTTTGTCACGACCCGAAGTACGGAACATGACCGGCACTTAAACTACGAACGTCTCGAGGCGTACGTAATCTAAGTAAACCGAAAACCCAGAAATCCAAACCAAGAAAAGATGTAGAGTGCAGGAAAAACCAACTTAAAGCAAGTAGTTTCAATAGCATAAGCCGAAGTTATGCGGTTTTTAAAAACATCAAAAAATTCCTGAAAATTTCGGCAGAGTCTCCATTGTAAAAACTGGCTCCCAAACAGGATACAACATGAATAGTATACGAAATCAATAAAAAGGCATCCCCAAGCGGGAGCTAGCTCTTCGTCAAACGACGGTCACAACCACACAAGCAATATAATATACAACGCCAACGGCGAGGATCAAAAACTCAAAAGGAAACTTAAAACCACAAGAAATCCGCAGAAATATAACGCGCGACTCTAAGGTCGAAGGAATAACCTTACTGGTCTCTATCTCAAAATAAATACAAGTTTGGTTGATGGAACATCTAGATACAACAGAATAATGATATACAAGATATAATGATGGGTGCGATACAAATAAACCCACCTACTAGCAAGTCACCCGAAAATGGAAAGAGTGCCAGCAAGCCGTAATGAAACCTGTACGGCGAAACCTGCAAGAACTGTGGCACAACGGGGGTGAGTTGCCAACTCGTGAGTAGAAAAACATCTACGCACAGAAATCGCATAAATAACGCAACCTAGGTCAATGATCATAATATATCCTCAATTATATATATATGACATGCAGCCTATAACGATGGCTAGGGTAATATCTAACCCGAGTGTGATCTCATGTGCCCGTGTCAGTGCCTCAGGTAGCAATATATCATATGAATGAGGTATGAATGCATGGAACAGAATGCATGTACTGACGAAAACTGCTTTCATAAATCAGTGAGATTTCTGTATTTTAAAAGTGAGGTACCATAAATGAAATCAGCATAAAACAGTGCCCAGTATCGACACAAAACAAGTGTCCAAATATCTCGATATCTCTGTATCACAATCGCTGTATCTCAATATCTCAAATCACAATATCTAGGGCGCCGTCAATCCAGACCGGCCCCTACCATCCATCTCAAGACCACGACGGTATCCTCCGGATATCCGACGCGTCGGGTAATATCACCGGTCGGTAGTGCTCCCCTGCCGGGCTCAACGTCAACAACACATTCCTCTTGCCCCGGGATACCGCACCGGGCCCACCATGTACCCGAAACGGTTCCTCCACTCCTCGAATCGGGTCTTGAAATCCATCAGCAAACTCATGGTGGACGACTCATACATCATGGGAAAACCGCACTTTTTATTTTAAAAGAGATAAAAGGTTTATTTATGTTTTTGCGGTTTTCCTCCAAATCCAAGAAATCTCATGAAATCCGAATCCAAGTCATCAATAGCATGTAAACAGTGAATATAGGCATGAGAATCCATGAATGCGACACAACAGTGAATAATAACATGCATGAAGTAGTAGGCAATAACTACAATGTCTAACTAGCATATAAGGCAAGTACACTAATATCATGTCTAAACTATTAGCTAACAACTTATGTCAAATGAAATAGTATTTTCTAAAGTGTTCGTGACACGGCAATTACCGATGAAGATGTGTGTGAGCCGGCAAGTAAGTGTACGTGGTACATACGCGTCATCGGTAGTGGTGCTGGTGTCCTAACAGCATGATATCAATAATGAAATATGAATTACAATAAGTATGCGATGCGGAGCAACAACAATAATATGCAGGAGCTGAATATTAGACACAACGGTAACTAAACTGCATTACCCTAATATAAGTCCTACAATAGCGCCTTTTGAAATAACACGAATCGCGGTGTTTTGAAAATAAGGGCTACGGTGTTTTTAAGAAAAGACACGTCTTTTGAAATATCCGTAGAATCCCTTGACCTGTCTTTTAAAATACCCACGATTCGTTAGTTTTGAAATAGGTAGGAGTCTAATCTAGTCTAACAACTACACTAAACTATACGGCTGAACTAACAGGTAAGGAAACCGCCTAACATCTGAGTCGATATATATATAAACATATATATATATATATTAGTCGGTGATCCCGCCTCGATAATATAACATCCGATACCATATCTATAATCAGATATTGCCAAGTCAAGAGTGCGGATCTATCATCAATATATAGCTCATACGTAAATCCGTCGTACGGCATCCCCACATCTGGGTACGGGTCAATATCACATTCATCACACTATTCATCTGGTATCCCCTTTATCAAAGATCATAATCCGGATACGGATCTATGTCTAGTACAATACTGATACCACCTACGTATGCATGCACGTGTGTGAAACACTACGTCAAAGGACCCGCTACAACGTCATGTCGTATCTCAAATACGAATCCTGCCATATCACCGAATTCACAAGCTCAATACAATTCTCATCGACTCATCTCAAACCCAAGTATCATCCTCAAATCCGTATGTGAACACATAGTCCTATACACATGTGAACACATAACTATGTATTCCTGAATAAGCACAAATGAAAGAAGAAAGTATGCAAGTATGGGTGGGTGTGTGCATACGTGGTGCGACCACTACTCTAGGGGTTCGCGACACTAAATATCCAAGAACACCAAATATCCATATTATCATCAATGCACTAAAACAATATATATATGTGTGTATACGTATTCGTATACATCACCACGAACTGCGGAGGTGCTATACGCCATCCACCCGACTTCTCCCCGTAGATATAAATCTACTCACCTGGTCCTCGCTCGCCGGTGCGACGTCGCCTCGCGCTTGCTTGTCGTCTCGAAGTCCACATGGGGTACCTACATATCATAACGCACCGTATCATATTAAAATCCGACTCATGACCAAAACTACTCATGAATCCTACATAGGTCAAAACCTATGGTTTGCTTTCTCAAATCAACCCCAAAACCCTCGACATCGGTGTACACACGCCGATTGATTGAGAAAAACACCAAACGTACCAATCGTTGTTTTATAAGTCACTAAAAATATATGAAATAGGATGCAAATCATCAAAACCAATAAATTGATCAAATCGGTTTATTTCCAAAAAGCCTAGTAAAGGGGTCGTTAACCGTTTTACTACAAGTCTTGATGTTTTAGCAAACTAGTGGTCACAATACTCACTAATTATCTTAATTAGGCCACATAAACATTTACTAGATTTTTAATCTTGCTAAATTATATTAAACCAAAATCTAGTTAGCAAAAGTTACCTTTTTAGTTCAAAACTTGGTGTTTTAACCAATCTAAATATTTTAACAATTCTAATCGCTATAATGTTCATTAAACATCTTAATTATGTCATACCAATGTTAATTAGATTTTAAAAAACACTCATTTCCATCAATTCTAAAAAACCTAGTTTGCAATATTTGTACAATTATTACAATTTTAAACTAACAATTTGCAAACTAGCAATTAGATTAGTTTTAACAAGTTTTAAGATGCTAGCCCATATCACACAACCATGCACAATTGATCACAACCCAACTCCAAAACAAAAACCTAACTTGAATTTCAAACCCTTCTCTTGAAAGTTAAATTTTAATTAATTCCATAATAAAACATCTAATTACAACTAGATTCAAACATACAATTAACAATTAACAAATTCAAATGAAACTATATACCTCATGATCAAGAGATCAAACATGAAGCTTAGCCTCCCAAACTTGCTTCCATCCCCCAAGATCCATACTAAATTGGCTAAAGAATAATGGGTAAAGCTTGGATTAGGAGTTTGCTTTGAATTTGTGAGTAAATTGTGGATTTTTGATGGAATTTTGTGATGAAATGAGAGGGGGGAAAATGGGGGCTGCACAAAGGGGGGGCTCGGCCAGATTTGGTGAGGGAGAGAGAGAGATGGGGGGTCTCAAAGTCAACACAAAACCATACTCTAATTATCTAGTTCCATACTTTATTTCTTTAATGTTTTCATTTTCCATTTCATCATTTTTCTTTCATTTAATTTGTTTAATTGGAGGGGAGAGTGGGGAGGGGCTGCTGAATTTCAGCACTAGAGGGGAGGAAAAATGGGGTGTGTGAGTGTGGGTGTGTGTGTAGCAAGTTCCAAGTGAAGAAAATACCCCCATACCTCAAATACCTAATTTATTTTCACAAAACAAGCAATTTTTCTTCAATATTTTCTAACACCATTTGACAGTTTCATTTTATTTCAAAAACAACATGTTAAAATTTTGTTTAATGTGTTAAGATACACAAAATTCGTTTCAACCCATTCCAGTCTGTAATTTTTCCTAATTAAATGTATTAGTGACGGCTTAAAATAATAATAAATTTTTTTTTTCAGAAAATTTGAAATTTCACCAGTGGCTCAATAAACACCAAATACTAGCAATTACATAGCTAGAATATGTATATTTAATTTTTATAATAAGATATTTGTATTTTGACTTTTTACAGAAAACCCCCTTATTTTACCGTTTTTTCGAAATTTCACCGAAACGATTTTCAAAACGTTACAGTTACAGTGGGAGGTTTCCTGATTAGATAAATTGGTAACCATTCTGATCTAGGTTAGAGTGCACGCTGAGTGTTTGTTTTCTCTCTCTCTTTGGCAGCGACCATTGACCCGACCCTAAGACTATGACTCAGAGACCAAAATTAACCGAACCTTCTTAAACACTGGCTTTTTGGATTGTCAGAGTTGCAAACCTCATTGCCACTCTTACTTTTACCCTTTTCTTCAGGACACCCCGTATTACTACGAACGTCCACTTCCATTGGACAAAAACATCGTATGGTTATATACGAACTCGAAGGAATTTATTCGAGGATGGTTTCAGGTTCTGGAGGAAACGGATAGGACTATTCAGTTGTCTTTTCCTTTTACCTTCTCTCAGGTTGCGAGTACTCCTTGGTTTAGGAGATAGTACACCTATTACGCAAATTGGATAGTCTTCTTCCAAACCATAGGCAGGTGCCGACCGGTAGGGAATGAAGAAAACCAATTAGCATAACGATGGTGTACAGAAGGTATTAAGTAAAGACATAACAAGGGATTAGTAAGAGGGCAATGTAAATTGCGACTGATATTCACGACCAAACCAGGTATTTCATTACCACTCCTACTTCACCTTTGTATTTCTCGAGGACACTTCGTATCACTACGAAGATCCACAGTTTATTGGATACTCCATCGTATGGTTATATACGAATTCGAAAGGAACTTGTTCCAGTTCGGGGATGGATTCTGGTTCAGGAGAAATAGGATTAAGGTTTATTCAGTTGTCTTTTATCTTCACCTTCTCTCGCATTGCGAGTGCTCCTAGGATTAGGACAGTACACCCATTATGCTTATTGGATAGTCTTCTTCCAAACCATAGGCTGGTGCCGAACGGTGGGGAAGGAAGAAAACCATTTGGCCTAAAGGGGTGTGCAGAAGGTAATGATTAAAGACATATAAAGGGATTTTGAGAGGTGGCAAAGAATTATACGTTTACAGTCGTGAATCTGGAAGAGACATTACTAGGAATACCGGATACCCCATCGAAACATTTCAATGTTTCAGTTTCACCGTGTAGTGTTAATGGAAAACTGATTTCCCAATTAGACACTTGCTCCAGGGTATGTATTTAGCAGGTGCGATTCTCACATCTGTATGGTTTTACAGATGATGAGTGGGAGTAAGTTATTGGGAATTGGGTGATCATCCTCATTATATCGGGATTCGTTGTAATCGGTGATATTTGATGAAGTCACCTGGGTTGTTTGCCGGACGGCAAATATTTGGTTTTGAATATCCGCTGTCATGCACCAATTTCAAATTGATATATCTGTACGTCTATTTTTATAGAGTGAGATATACCTTTTTGAAATTATGTCCATGAAATTTACCTATATCAGTGGAAGGTTAGGTAAGGAGCATTAAACAACGGTGTAATTCTTCTTAACCATAAGTACAGTTTTCAACCTACGACACACAGTGAATGAGTTATCAGACTCAAGGGACTTATACAGAGTATTGTATGTTGTCCAGGGTCCATTAGGACAGAGGGGTTGGTCCTCGTACTATATTCGGTTTATTTATGACTTTTCTAGTTTTTAGACAGGTGTTTTGTGGAAACACAGGGTCCGAATTTTGAGAAGTTATAGGTATATGGATAAAGTAGAGAACCAGGTATTACAAGTATCAGGATTCTTCAAGATGATCGAAGATGTAGATACTTGTGTGTGGTATTCAGTTGATAGTAGTGATTAAGAGAACTTGCTTCTCTTTCAGGTTACTCATAATTGGAAGCATTCCTAAGTTGAGTAACGCTGATCGGCCTCCTTTCATTTAGTTGGCATGCACTGGAGACAACTGCATGATTTGAATCTGGTTCAATTAAATCAGTGCCTCTGGTCCTATATTGGATATAGAACAGTTCGTATCTTAACGATATTAAGGTACGGGGAGTTGTCCGGCTTATGATTAAAACCAGACACTAGACAACTCAAGACACGTTTCTGTAATGGCTGTTTGTGGGTTGACCCAGGCTATGACGAGGGTTGACTTTCTACCATCTGGAAGAACAATAGAGATATTGTTCTAGATGTAGGGTTCCTAGGCACACTAATGGGGTGTCACAAGGCATCAACCATGCCAAATTCAAATTTTACATGTGTCGGGAAACCCTAATATGGATCGTTGACTAGAGTTTAGGCGAAAAAAGAAACTAGTTAACAATTTTAACTAAAAGAAAGAGGCTACAACCTTTGTAGATCCGGTTCTCCACTTCCTTAGCTCTACATAGACGTCCCTCCGCTGTACAAATCGGATCTTGGACTCTAGTGTCGGCTTCATCGGAGAAAAGGGCGGGCTAGGTCATCGACTACGATGCCGAAGATGATCTACGTCGAGGCATCACAAGATCAAGCTCCTACTTCACCAAGTCATGAAACTTGTGAAGAAAACACCCTATACTACTTGGCAAGAGGTAGAGGATGAAGAAATAGGAAGTGGGTTCACTTTAGAATTGGATTTCTCACTCTTTTCATCAAATCGCCATTGATGGTTGCAAGCTTTTTCTTCTTGAAGAAGAAGAAGAAGATGATGATAGAATATGATGAGTATTTTCTAAAATAGAAAATAAAATGAATACTTATCATACTCTAACCATGGTCAAGTGTAGAGAGTAAACTAAGGTTAGGAGAATGGTTAGGGTTAAGCATGAAGACAAAAATGGTGACTTAGTCAAAGCTTCATGAAGCTTCAACATCAAACAAAGAAAGCCACCATTTTCTCTTTTATGCCATAGAAATAAATAAATAAATGAATAAATAAATAAAAACAAAACCCTAACCATTACATAACCATGGTTTAATCTAAACATACACCCAAACATGCATGTATCATCAAACATGGTACAAGCAAGTGCACAAAAATATATCACATATACAATGTGCACATCAAGTGAGAAAATCCATTTAAAGTGAACAAATATTAGTTAATGCAAAGTAATATATCAAATATATAATTATACATTAAATCATTAAATCAACACTTGATTTAACGATACGGTCATATCGCATATAACCGACTAATATCCAATGTATCGGCTTATCGAATCAATCCTTGATTCGATAACTAGGTTATATCGCAAACAACCAATCGATACATTCAACGCGAGAATAGAATACGGTATCACATACACGCATTATTCTCGGTCCCGCACATATCTCATATGCGCTCCTATTTCGTTTCGCTTGAGCCAGGAAACCTCTGTGTAGGACTCTAAAGACTCGTCAATACGCCGGCAGCAGGTGATGATCATATCAAACACCCACAAGCCGCAAGCGGTCTGCTAAACGTAACGGCCACTCGGGTATTGAGTGATCAGAAGATCGACGAGCAAGCCCGCTCACACTCCTGTGAATCCAACCAGTAACACTTACCGTACAGTCCGGTCTCGTCGTCTGATATGTCGCATATCTCGCCTAGGGGTGGTAAACATCAGACCCCAATATCTTGATAAGTCGTGTCGATATGAGGTCTATAACAGTTCGAGAAACTACAGGTAACACTTACCAGTAAATCTCAGCAACCCTGGCCAGGGATTTCCAGTTATAGCCAATCGAACACAGCGCAACATCAACTCCCTATACCGGGAGAGACGAATCCCCTCCTATCGCTCATTGCCTCCATGTGATTCGGGACTGTACCCAAAAACCACCATTTTGCACGCCCTCTTGGACGTGGTAAGGTGGAAATCAAAGCACGGTGGGAACTACACAAGACTCTATGACGATCTCAGGTCAACAGACTAACCTGTACCGGTGTCACCAGAGAACTGCCATCTGATGTAAGGTATAATACCATCTGGGAGTTCTCGACGAGTCCGTCCAGTGTACCCAGTCTTCACTGAGCACCCGTATATCATCTCCGATGTCAAACACCAATGGATATGGGATCATCCATTGCCTATCTGTATGGGTCGAGAAGGTATACGCTAGTCTACTCTGGTATATCGATGCCCCGTCTCGATACACCCACGACTAGGGACCTTGAAGGATGTACTTATGGACTACCATGTCCCCACTAGTATGATCCGCATCATAGTCCAGGTAGTCAAGTACACATCCTAAGGGCTTTACCAACATGTAACAGAGAGACAATCAGTATACACGTTAAGGTAAAGAGTAACCAGATAGCATACTATCATGTCGAGCAAGAAAGTCCTCCCTATATATGTCCAAGCATCCACTACAATATACATCCTATGTATAGCAATGGCCTCTAGGGCATACATATAACTAACAATCTCCCACTTGCACTAGGGCCATCTGATAGCAGTGGTTGTAGTATCTCATACTCAACCATCTCATAAAGGTCTCTCTCTGGGAAAAGGCCTTTGTGAGTGGATCCGCTGTGTTTTCCTCTAAGTCTACTCTCCTGACCTCGATCACCCTGGAGATCAACCATCTCCATGATCAGGTGATACTGCCTTAGAATATGTCTGGATCACTGATGGGACGGGCGTTCCTAGGCATAAGCCACAACTCCATTGTCACACAATGGGAGGAACTAAGTTCATCTCATGAACAAATATACACCCAGACAGCCACTTTTGGTAGCATCTTAAGTAGCGATGTATCCAGCCTTTATCGTCTAGTATGCCACGGTATCTAGCTTGGAACTCTTCCAACATACCGTCCCTTTACTGAGGGTAAAGACAATGCCTGTGACTGACTTTTAGTCGTCCTTATCACCCTGGAACCCTTCCAGTGATTCTCCCCAGGATCGATTGATACCATCTCACTACAACTAGTGAGAATCCTAACATCCAATTAGATCTATCTCATAGATCCAAAACCCAGGATTTAGGAGGTATCACTTTGATCCTATATGGAGAATCATTGTGATAAGCGGAGATTGACCGAGCGTAGCATAGGAAACTCCTTCCCTATCAAGAGCATGTCATCCACGTAGCCTACGAGGATCGTCACTATACTCCCTACTACCTGTTTGTTTATACAAGGTTCATCTACCATTTTGATGATGTCAAACTCTTTGACTACTACATCAAAACAAATGTTCCAACTTCGCGATGCCTGCTTTAATCTCTAAAGCAACTTGCACACGTTTCCGCTGCTCCCACTGTTTACGAAGCCCTCTGGCTGTGTACTTATAGACGTTCTCTTCTAAAACATCATTTAGAAAAGCAGTCATGACACCCAACCGCCAGATATCGTAGTCATGGTATGTACCCGTGGCAAGTAGGATCCGGATGGACTTAAGCATAGATACTTAGAAAAGGTTTCAACAAAATCCATACCTGGTCAATGATGCAAACCTTTAACAAGTCTAGCTTTGAAAGTCTCAACTTTTCCATCTACACCAAGTAATCTTCTCAAGATATACATGCTCTTGATGGGGATTTAACCCTTCAGATATAGCAACCAAAGTCCATACTTTGTTGGTGTATAAGGATTCCATCTCAGATCGCTAAGCATCCAGCCATTCTTATAGAGTCTTACTCCTGATGGCCAGCTCGAAACTAGTTGGGTCATCATCTCATGATGCAATCCTCGCTCCCACTGTCATAGAGAAACCGAAGTATCTCTCAGGTGGGTGAGGAACCCTACTAGATCGGCGGAGAGGCTGAGGTCCGTTGGTAACTATTGAATCCTTTGGTTTTATCAAATCATTTGCTGTAGTTTGTATAGCTGGAACCTTTCCAGTTCTACATTACAGACCTTGCCTCGAGCTTGTCCAGATTTTGCTTTTAGACATAGGCCGGACAACCCTAAATCTTAACTAACTTAAGAAATGGGCTCTTCCCTTTCCATATCACATATGAAGTGGTAGGCACTGATTTGATTCGAACCTAATTCAATAGGTATGCAGCTTCTCATGTGCATAACCCCCAAAAAGGAAAAAGGTAACTCAGTAGTACTCATCATAGAGCGCACCTTATCATATAGGGTGTGATTGCTCCGCCCCGATATACCATCGTGCTATGGTGTATACGGAGGAGTAATGCTGAGAGAGAATCTCATTCTCCTTTAGAATAATCCAGGATTTCCGTGCTCAAGTATTCTGCTCCTCGATCTCATCAAAGGACATAATACTTATACCCGTGTTTTGGTTTTCTACTTCTAAATCATATTCTGTGAATATCTCAAAAGGTTCGGACTTGTATTTCAACATGAACATATGTCTGAATCTTGAGAGATTATCAGAGAATGTAACGAAGTATAAAGAACCAGTCCTGGCATATGTAGACAGGGGACCTTACATACATCAACATGTATCATCCCAAGAGTTTACTAACTCTTTCTCTATTTCCAGTAAACAGAGCTATGGTCATCGTATCTTTGTGACATGACTGGCAAGTTTCATAAGATGTAAATTCAAACAGATTTAAATATGCATCTAGATGTAACTTCAGCTAGTCGGGTCGCATTGATATGACCTAGTCTGTACCTCAAGAAGAATTCGTTCATTTCTGAACTCTTCCTCTTGTGTGTGTTCTGTATACTAAGAACTGTAGTTTGATTTAGAACATTAATGCTTTTAGATAACGTGCCTGAACCGATCAACTTTTGATATAGGAAATGTTCAAAACATTATCCAACAATAGAAAATTATATCCTTTCTTTACTAATAAAGAGACTGATATGATTTTGTATATCAGGTTCGGTATCTAATAACATTCGTTCAGAATCAATGTATTGGTAATACAGGGTGACAGTGACCAACAGACTTGGCTGTAACACTTGCCCCATTTTCTGCCTCATGAAACTTATCACCCGTTCTCAGTTCTCTGGCTTTCTGTAGCCCTATGAAACAGATTACATATCTGGGATCCTGTTCCGATATCAGATACCCAGGACGCAGAGGATACTGAGAAACAGTTCTGTCTAACGAACACACCCGAAGGAGATGCATCATATGCACTTTCTTCGTTTGGGCGGCACGGGAAATCTGGTAATCCCCAATTTCCTGCTTTGTCTTATAACAATTATAAGTTGGAGCGGGACCAACGTTCCCCAGCTCAGTATAACAAGCGGGTTCGGTCAATATTTCCGTATTATTATCTTGATTATGGCGTGATATGGTCGCTACCAGGAGAGAGAGAGAAGAAAACACTCTGCGTGCGCTCTTGCAAGAATAGATTGGTTATTATTTTATCTAATCAGGATGGCTCCCACTGTTTTTTATCAAATCTTCCTTCAAACCTTAAAAGGAAAGACTAGCCGGGATTAATTACACACTACAAGTTCGCCAATCTTTCAGCCAGGACAGTGTCGGTACTTTGAGGGAGGTCCCCCGTGCTTTCGCACGAACCTAATTAATGTAAACCTCGTTTTCCCAGAGGCGTAACCCCGTTGACACTTTTCTAGATACCTACTTGATCGGCTGATTGTAATGTGTAAAACTCTCCCAGGAGTAACAATTACTCGCAGCGGGTATCGGGATCCAACTATCTCATAGAAGGTATGCAATCTCATTGCAAATTTCAACACTTGAAATTCCCGATAGTATTTTGCCCCTAGCAGCTATATGACCTTAACATAGTCAACAAATCATAAGTGCTAGTCAAGTTCAAGCCGTCATTTCCCGATTGAATTAAACCCACCCGCACGACCCTTAACATAGTCAACAAAGTCGCACGACTACCCTAATCCAATCGCATCATATGCTTATGCAGATAAGCACTAATTAGCTACCGCACACTACGCCTTAACATAGTCAACAAACGTAGCACGAATACTAACTAGTACTTATCTGAAATGACGGAGGGCTACGACAGGTTTTTCTGAAAACCTATTGCGTAATGAACTTGATATCGTTGTAGAATCAAATGATTTTCGAAATGGAGTGTTTTCAAGGCTTTTCTAGTTTTGCTAAAGGGGTCACTCCCGGTGAAGGGATCGTCGGCCCTTTTCTTATCGAATAAGGTGCGGGATATATCATATATATCACTGTGCAAAGCAAAAACTCTTAAAAGCAATCAAAAGAAAAACCGAGTGTGTAGCATCTTCCAATTATTGCTAAAGGAGTCACTCCCGGTGAAGGGATCTCGGTCCTTTCCTTATCGAATAAGGTGCAGGATATATCATATATACCACTGTGCAAAGCAAGAACTGTAGCTACCCCTTTTTATTTTGAAATTCGATTCTACAACATCTTTAGGTTTCTTTTACTTTCATTAATCACATTAATGAAGTCCCATCATTTAAGTACCTAAACATCACAGATAAATACGACGTACACTTATGCCATCCGCATTCGCCTCGATGTCCCCTCGTGCACCGTTAGGTTAGGTAACTATCGGCAGAGCGGGGCAGGGCTAGCGCGGGTGTAAAACATAAGTAACGTCTATATAATATATCGTATATACTATATACAGTATTTATCACAGAACATCACATGATCACAACCCAGATATCGCAGCAGAAAATATCATATGAAATATTGGATATACTAGGACGTCCGTGTTTTCAATACGAGCCAGTATAAAACACGGATTCCATGGTCGTGATGAATAGCCAAACCCACACCCCTAGACCCCTACGAGAGCGGCAAGTAACCCTACCAATTCTAGAGTTAGGAGACCCGGACTCGACTCCTCGAGTTGGTCTCCCACTGGACTCCAGAACCCGGTTACTTGTGCCCTCCTCCTTGGGTCTATCCTAGTGTGGAAAAGTAAATAATATACAAAAGGTGACATCTTCCGCAACATGGAAGTGCCCCAATAAAAGAATATTACATACAAGTTTTTACATGAATGAAAATGAAAAACACTCATCTCACTTAAAAAAAACCCCGGCTATTCAAACACGACGATCCAATATAACATATCCAGCAACACATAATATCACATGTCATCAACGTAAGTAAATATGCGCATCCCAATTGTCGTTGACATATAGCAACGAAACCGGCGATATCACATATTACACTTACGGTCGCAGAAAAGAAAGTGTAAAACTAAAACAGTTGGAATCCGCAACCTGCATAGACATCGCATGCCTAATCAAATAAATTCCTTAGACATCGCATGCCTAACAATTATAAACGCCGTATTTTAGTCTCATTATCGAAAACTCTTTTCAATATCAAGTCGGGCAATTCAACAGGATTCCCGACATCCTGATCGAATGCTCGTCGCAAACTTTGGTAGACGGCCGCACCCCCGATGCCGCCGACGAAGTGCACCAAAGCGGAATACCGCTGCCGCGAGCACCCGAACGGATGCTTTCGGCGACGGGGTTCTCTTACAGTCACTTGGTCGGGGCTATGGAGTGAGGTTGTCTATTAAGTTTACCCGGCGAGTATCCGCGTACACTACGTGATTGCGACGGACTTTTGATCGCATCAAAATTCCGTGGCAACCGATCAAGTGAGACTAAAGTGCTATGTTTATAACATTCATATCAGTTATCTCATAACTACTTGTGAATTCCAATTATTGTATCACATTCCAGATAATTAGAAAATGTTAAACTTTCCGATCGAACAATCGAACACCCACGTTTTCCCGAAACAGCTCAACACATGAAACAAGTTTAAAAACATTCACTTCATGCCTCAGTACCAACGGTCCAGCCATAGAAGGGTCAATCCAACGCCTCACATGTGGCACGCCGTACTCCCCCAAACCCTAAGGTTCAAAGGACAGTTCAAGACGGTCACATAATCGAGTTAAGGTTTGTTGTCTTTTAGAGGGACCATCGCGTTACTTGCACTACTTAGAATGTCATTAAACTACGGAAAGATCCAACACTTGGAAATTTCCCGACAGGGGAAAAAGTGGGTATTTATATCCGGTCGAACTTTTTAACAGTTTCTAAAAATACCCGGAAAGCCACATAGACAAAGTTTGAAATTTCCGATCGAATCAACGAAGCTCCAAAACACCCCAGAATATTCAACTCTTGAATAAATATTAAAAAATCCCAGAAAATCCAGAACCAAAATATAGGAGTTACTGTGCAAAAATTGAAGAGTGATCACATAATTCGGCCGCGGAACCGCCGCACTTTAGCAGCATCACTTGGTCAATTTTGCATCGTAATTCTTAGAATTTCCTGCTGAATTTTTTAAGAATTTTTAATCTGGAAAAATCCCAGTTTTTGAAAAAAGTCCAGAGAGCATTTTGGAGTTAGGATTTCGGTTCGATCGGAATTCAAACTCCGTCTACGCATCGCCTAAGGCTCTAGCTAGGCTCTGATACCACTGTAGGTCAGGCAGCCACCCTATCCAATGGGGTCACCGTGGCACCAACAGGTCCCTGGCCAGGGATTTCCGGTTATAGCCAATCGAACACAGCGCAACATCAACTCCCTATACCGGGAGAGACGAATCCCCTCCTATCGCTCATTGCCTCCATGTGATTCGGGACTGTACCCAAAAACCACCGTTTTCCACGCCCTCTTGGACGTGGTAAGGTGGAAATCAAAGCATAGTGGGAACCACACAAGACTCTATGACGATCTCGAGTCAACAGACTAACCTGTACCAGTGTCACCAGAGAACTGCCATCTGACGTAAGGTATAATACCATCTGGGAGTTCTCGACGAGTCCGTCCAGTATACCCAGTCTTCACTGAGCACCCGTATATCATCTCCGATGTCAAACACCAATGGATATGGGATCATCCATCGCCCATCTGTATGGGTCGAGAAGGTACACACTAGTCTACTCTGGTATATCGATGCCCCATCTCGATACACCCACGACTAGGGACCTTGAAGGATGTACTTATGGACTACCATGTCCCCACTAGTATGATCCGCATCATAGTCCAGGTAGTCAAGTACACATCCTAAGGGCTTTACCAACATGTAACAGAGAGACAATCAGTATACACGTTAAGGTAAAGAGTAACCAGATAGCATACTATCATGTCGAGCAAGAAAGTCCTCCCTATATATGTTCAAGCATCCACTACAATATACATCCTATGTATAGCAATGGCCTCTAGGGCATACATATAACTAACACTAGACTCGCCATAGTTTTAAATAAAATGGATTTTTCAGAAAACAGTAGTGGGAGTATGGTAGAACTGGAAGTGATTCCAGAACCATAAACGATTACTGAAGATTTGATAGGAACCTAAATCTGGATTGACATTCCATTGGACACTCCGCAGATAAGGTGGGTAACTTCAGGCACCCGAGAGGTACTCCGGTAGCCTCAAGGACGGCGACAGGGAAGTTCTTGTTTACCCACACTTGCCATTGCTGTTGCTCCAGGCTGCGAGACCCGGCGGGAGGATGAGTATAGCGTCGTTCTGAACTGGCTTCAGAAGTGTACGTGTATATGACTCTGCCAGAGGGTTGTCGTAGTCAGTGGGAGCAGCGGAAGCATTGGTGGACAGGTGGCTTATGTCTATTTATAGACTAAAGCAGATATAGCGGAGATAGATCATCAATTTCTGATGTGACAGTCATAGGTTTGACTTCATCAGAATAGGGGATGGATCTGTTGAGAAGGTAGTAGGGTGTGTTGTCATGGTATTTGGATGACAAACACAGAGTAGGAAAAGAAATTCCTATACTACAATCGGTTATACTTTGGTCGTCACACAGTGGTTTCTCCACATGGGACTTGGACATTATATCTGACATACTGGTTACTAGATCTATGGTTTTAGATCTAGATTTGGGTGGTTTCCCAATCAGGGTACTTAGACAGCATTCTAAGAGTATTTAGAATGGACGACTCCTGGCACGGTAGTGTACCTGCAGGTGATGGAGTCACCCTCACTAAAGGTGTCTTACAGACTAAAGGGGAGAGGGATGTGCATGATTGGCAGATCACTTGCTCAGGCAATTGAGTTAATCATGAGATGTCAAGTACCATACCAGATGTTGTTCTTGCACTGGATGCAATAAGTTGATGTTGATCCAATCCTGGAGAAACAGTCAGAAGCAGTTTTAGAACATAAGTGGATGTTCTTGGGATATGATAACGACAGCCTCTTTCGGGAGACAGTTATCATTCCAGGCTTCCAAGGTGACCTGGACGACAAGGAGGTTGTCAGAGTTGTAGTTTTCCTTCTGATGAGGGGCAGTATTTTGGACAGGTGGTCCAAGGCAATACTGAGGGAGGCATGGCGCAGGATACTGATTAAGTTCAGTTGACGATACAGTCTAAGAAGTTTGGATTTGGAGTTCATTTATGAGCTAGGTCCCATCAGATATCCAGACATATTATAAGACAGGTATTGCTCATTTCGGGAGATGGCTTTCTCCGCGAACTTGAGATATAGAGAGACATATAAAGAAACTTCAAGGCGGATCCACTCACTGAGGCTATTCCTCGAATGCAATAGTTTCGCAAACGAGCTTTGTGAGACTGACTAGTAGAGGAGTTGGGTGTTCGGTATCACACGGGCTGTAAGTATGCGACATCGCAATAATTAGCCTTGAGTGCAAGTGGGAGATTGTTGGAGATAGTGCCCTCAGAGTCAATTATTGGATCACAGGCACGTGATTGCAATGATTGAGGGAGGACATATCCCGGTAGGACAGTCTTACTCGAGATGATAGTATGTTATCTGGTTTATCTTTATCATCGTGTACTACTTTAGGTGACCAGACAGGTCGCTATTACATGTTGATAGAGCCCCTAGGATTCTTGCTTGACCACCAGCAGTATGAGGGCGATCATATAAGTGGGAGCTGGGGGTCTATAAGCACATCCTTAAAAGATCCCTAGTCGTGGGAGTTTCGAGACAGGGCATCGATACTCCAGAGTAGACTAGTGTATGCGGTCGAGACCCCGACGAGGGGCGGTGGCCGGTCTCATAAGCCACTGGTGTCAGTTGGTTCACCTAAGATGTATAGAGGTGCTCATTGGGTTATGAGTACACCGGACAGGACTCGCCGGGAACATGCTAGTTGGTTTTATACCTGACGTCAGATAGCAGTTCCCTGGTGACATGTGTACAGGTTAGTTCATCGACCTGGGGATCGTCATTTGTCTCGTGTGAGTTCCCACTGTACTTTGATTACTACCCTACCACGCTCAAAGGAGACGTGCAAACAGGTTTTTGTTGGGTACAGTCCCGAGCCACATAGAGGCAGTGAGCGGATCTTCGGGGGTTCGTCTCTCCCGGTATTGGGGGTGAGGTCGCGCTGTGTCTAGGAGAGCCAGAACATGAAAAGTCCTTGGCCAAGGCAGGAGATTTACAGGTAGGTTTTCTAGTAGTATCTTAGGGTGTTCTGGGCTGATCTCTGACACGACTTGTACCGCTTTTGGGGGTCTGACTTTTACCAACACCCTAGGCCCGCCATGCGATGCTCATAGAAGAACGGACCGGACTGTACGGATATTGTCACTGACAGGCTCAGTAGGGTGTCAGGATGAGTTCGCTCATTGACGTCCCTTTTGGTCAATACCTGGTAGCCCGTCACGTATTGGCTTATACCTCTGACGTGCTAGTGGTTAAATCCACAACCAAGGTGTTGACGAGTCTTTAGAGTCCCCCACATTCAGTTGCTCAAGTTTTCGGACGAAACGCTGTAGAGGCCGTATGGAGATATGGCACGGTTCGATCAGATACGTGCGGTATTGCACGGATCAGGATCGGATGGTTAGTACTAGAGGCCGTATGGGTATATGGCAGGGTTCGATCAGATACGTGCGGTATTGCACGGATCAGGATCGAACGGATATTACTAGCCGTCTTTGGTTTAAGCCGGATCCTAGTATAGTACAGTGTAGATTTTGTCTCATTGCATTTGTATTTCGGTCGGAATACAAATGCGGGTGTGTATGCACAGTATCGGGATTTTCCTGTAATTTATTACGGGACCAGTTTTCTGGAGTTGCCAGTTTGCTTTCCGTTTCGGCCAATTTCCTTTGTATCGTTCATTGGCCGAAGATTGGTGGAGGAGGGCTTATTTGCATTTGTGCAAATAAGCAATTTGGAAGGGGGTCTTTTGCATTTTGTAGCATCATGATGGGTGCACCATCCTTTGACTTGATTTATCCATCATGGCTTGACTTTTGTATGATCATGGTTAATGATGATGGAGGGTTATGATAATGGAGTGAGGATTGGTTTTTGATGATCACACTTTCTCTCTCCTTGTTGTATGATTGCTCCCCCTTTTGTTTCCCTCTCTCATTCTCTCCATTTTATAGTTATGGCCGGCCAGTTCATATGGGGGCTGTCCAAACATTTTGGTGGGGGGTTTTGGTTCATTTCATGTTAGAAAAATCCCACAACACCATCTCCAAAAGCTTATATCATTTCCTCCACCATAAGGCAACCTCCATGAACCCCAAATGAGACATAGCCTCTACACTACATTGTACAGCAAACCTTGGGCACGTCGGCTCGCCAACTTCGTGCACGAGTTGCCTCGGTATAGAGGTGGGAGCCCGTAAAAGAACCCGGCGATGTGGTGCCCTTCCGGCGACGAGGTGGAGACCGGAGATTCCGCGGGAGATCGGGACGACGACGAGAAGACCGGAGGACTCGGATCACTTAGTATATCTCTCTTCCCCATCTTGTAGTTAGCTAGGACTAGTTTAATAGCACGATCCGGGTTTATAGTGCGCGGTGGTGCAAGTTTGAAAAATTAAAGTTAAGCATCGCTTCCGCATTCCGGCGTCGGATTGACGGCCAGGGCTCCGCCGTGCACTTACATCGTATACTATAACCCGGATCTGCCATTATTGCTAAACTAACAAACTGTAAAGAGAGTAGAAAGGTTATACCGAACGATCCGAGTCCTTCGTTCTTTAACCATCATCCCACGCTCCGTTGCGGCTGCTCTGATCTCGTCGATCTCCGATCTGCTCGTCCAGGTGGTATTGTTGGAGATAGTGCCCTCAGACTCAATTATTGGATCACAGACACGTGATTGCAATGATTGAGGGAGGACCTATCCCGGTAGGACAGTCTTACTCAAGATGATAGTATGCTATCTGGTTTATCTTTATCATCGTGTACTTCTTTAGGTGACCTTACGAGTCGCTATTGCACGTTGATAGAGCCCCTAGGATTCTTGCATGACTACCAGCAGTATGAGGGC
This sequence comes from Agapanthus africanus, assembly GCA_030015575.1. NCBI lineage: Eukaryota > Viridiplantae > Streptophyta > Magnoliopsida > Asparagales > Amaryllidaceae > Agapanthus > Agapanthus africanus. Next base: position 559,681,841 of record CM057338.1, read on the forward strand.
GATCATATACGTGGGAGCTGGGGTCTATAAGCACATCCTTAAAAGGTCCCTAGTCATGGGAGTTTCGAGACAGGGCATCGATACTCCAGAGTAGACTAGTGTATACAGTCGAGACCCTGACGAGGGGCGGTGGCCGGTCTCACAAGCCACTGGTGTCAGTTGGTTCACCTAAGATGTATATAGGTGCTCATTGGGTTATGAGTACACCGGACAGGACTCGCCGGGAACCTACAAGTTGGTATTATACCTGACGTCAGATAGCAGTTCCCTGGTGACATGTGTACAGGTTAGTTCATCGACCTGAGATCGTCATTTGTCTCGTGTGATTTCCCACCGTGCTTTGATTACTAACCTACCACGCTCAAAGGAGACGTGCAAACAGGTTCTAGTTGGGTACAGTCCCGAGCCACATGGAGGCAGTGAACGGATCTGCAGGGGTTCGTCTCTCCCGGTATTGGGGGTGAGGTCGCGCTGTGTCTAGGAGAGCCAGTACATGAAAAGTCCTTGGCCAAGGCCGGAGATTTACTGGTAGGTATTCCAGTAGTATCTCAGGGTGTTCTGGGCTACACTCCGACACGACTTGTACCGCTTTTGGGGCTCTGACTTTTACCAACACCCTAGGCCCGCCATGCGATGCTCATAGACGAACGGACCGGACTGTACGGATGTTGTCACTGACAGGCTCAATAGGGTGTCAGGATGAGTTCGCTCATCGATGTCCCTTTTGGTCAATAGCTGGTAGCCCGTCACGTATGGTTAATACCTCTGACGTGCTAGTGGTTAAATCCACAGCCATAGTATTGACGAGTCTTTAGAGTCCACCACAGACAGTTACTCAAGTTTCGGGCGAAACGCTGTAGAGGCCGTATGGAGATATGTCAGGGTTCGATCAGATACGTACGGTATTGCACGGATCGTGATCGGACGGATTTTACTAGCGGGCTTTGGTTTAAGCCGGATCCTAGTATTAGACAGTGTAGATTTTATCTCTTTGCATTTGTATTCTGTAGGAATACAAATGCGGGCATGTATATGCAGTCGCGGGGTTTTCCTGTAATTTATTACGGGATCAGTTTTCTGAAGTTGCCAGTTTGCATTCCGTTCAGTCCAGTTTTCCTTTGCACCTTCACGGCCGGACTTTCTGATGGAGGGGGTTATTTGCAAGTTTCCAAATAACTTATTGTGGAGGGTTTTTTTTGCATTTGTGGCTTCATGATATGACTATCATCATGAGATGCTTATCCATCTTTTCCTTTGCATTAAATGTGATGGGGTTTAGATTAGAAATGGTGTGACCTTTTCTTCTTCTCATTTTTTAATATACTTATTCTTTCCTTGAATAATTGCAATTGGCATCTCCACCATTTTGGAGATGAGGGGCCGGCCACTACTTGAGGGGAGAGAGAGAGGAGTTCATTTTTGAGGCAACTTCACCCCAAAGAGACATAGATTCTACACTACACCTACAGTACCCTTGGACGCGTCGGCTTGCCAACTTTGCGCCCGAGTTGCCTCAGTCCAGAGGTGGGAGCCCGAAAAAGAACCCGGCGATGTGGTGCCCGTTTCGACGAGGAGGCGACGACCGGAGATTCCGCGAGGAGATCGGAGTGGAGGCGAATACCGAAGGAGACGGATCGCTTGGTATAGCCTTCTATCCCATCTTGTAGTTTGCTAGAATTGGGTTAATGGCCCGATCCGGGATTTTTGTGCGCGGTGGTGCCGGTTTTCTGGTTTGAAAAGTTTTTCGTTTCTGCACTCCGGCGTCGGATCGACGGCCGGGGCGCCGCCGTGCTCTTACAGTTGTATCAGAGCCACGCCATTAACCTAGTCTAGCTTGCTCTAATGTGTTTACAAGTTCGATCGAACAAATTTTCGAAAACCCGATTTCCATTGCATATGTTTCTGTCGAATTTTTTTTGGGCTCTAAAAATTTTTCAGGTTATTTCAGAATAATGTGCAGGAAATTTTAAGCGTTCTGCGAAAATTTGGTGATGTGACACTTCAGTACGACCGCGGAAACGCGGCCAAACCCCTGGTTTGGCCGCGGTTCCGCGGTGGAAGAAAGTCAACGCCGTACCAAAGTTTCCAAGAGAGCTTTATACATGGAAATAGGGGTTTTGGAACAATCTTTTTGGGCCCAGATTTTCTGTGAGTGCTACTGTAGTGCTTGGGGCCCACTTAGGTATATTTGATCGATTGAGAATTTTAAACATGTTAGTTCACAGTATTTACATTATATCTGCGACCGTGAATGTCATTCGATCGGTAAATCCAGTCTATCTGCTATAGCCCTTTTAGACGGATTTGCTAACGTGACATTCACGTTGATGTTCTGTGTATTGCTGTGATGTTGCGGATTGGTCGTGGGGGATAGCCTGGATGCAATGGTAGTATAGTTTGGTTTTTTTTATGTACATTTGATATTGCGGGGCGAGCGTCCGACATGTGGACTGCCGTCACTTCCTGTTTGTATTATTCTTTTGGGGCACGACCGGGTCGAGGTCGATGTACCCGTTGTATGTATTTTTTACTTTCTGTAATAGGATTACCCCGTGGAGGGGTACAAGGATAGCCGGATTCTAGAGGGCAACGGGCCCGCATCTCATGGCATTGAGACGGAGGGGGCTTCACTCTAGAATTGGCGGGCTGTTCGCCGCACTCGTAGGGGGTATAGGTTGACCCAGGAGGGGAGCCCAAGTTATCGGATTCCGTGAAGTGCTGGGTGGTCCATTCACGTTGCTGAAGGGGGCTGCCTCTCTTCAGGTTTTGGCGGGTAACTTGCTGCGCCCGTAGGGGTCTAGGATTTCATTGCACAGGCTTTCCACATGACCAGGGGAACGTCGGGTTTCAGTAGCGGCTTTATGAAACCCGGGGATCCCAGATATCTGTATTGTTCTGTGATACTTATTACATTTCTCTGATGTTGCATTTTATCACGCCTTGAGCGAATATTGTATATTGATATATATACTAGTAGATATTGTATATGTTTTGCATCCACGCTAGTCCAGTCCGCGCTCTATCGTTAGTTAAGTAACCTAACGGGTGATGACAGGACCCAGTGGCGAATGCGGATGGCATATACGTACATCATTATTTTCGTTTTTTATTGGTGTGATCAATTGATGGGATTGCATTGATTTGGATCAATGCAAGCTAAACAAACATATTCTGATGTTGTTAGAACACTTTTCAAAAAGCTATTATTGCAAGGACATTCTCTTTTGTTTTGCATCGTGGTATTCAGTTGGAATATCCTGCTCCTCAGTCGACGAGGCAAGGGCCGAGATCCCTTCACCGGGAGTAACCCCTTGGACAGAAGTTTACGTCAGGGCAATAACTTCACTATAGCCGATTACTTTTGCTTTGCATCATAGTATTCAGTTGGAATATCCTGCACCTCATTCTACGGGGAAAGAGCCGAGATCCCTTCACCGGGAGTGACCTCTTTAGCAAAGGTTTTCGCCACTATATTTTTATAAAAGCTATCCGGTTCCTTCAACGATATCAAGTTCATTACGTTAAAGGTTTTTCGCCAAAAAACATTCGTAGCCCTCCGTCGTTTCAGAAAGGTAGCACATAGTATTCATGCTATGTATGTTGGCCTTCATCAAGGCATAGTGTATGGTAGCTATTTGATACTTTTCTGCAGCATAGATAGATGCGTTGGTTTGGGACAGTCGTACTACTATTTTGGCCTTCGTCAAGGGTATGTACGGGTGGGTTCAAATTAACCTGGATAATGACGGGTAGAACTTGACATGTGACTTATGATATGTTGGCCATCGTCAAGGTCATAAGAGCATGGAGTAAAAATCACATCGGGAGTTTCTAAAGAAACTAAAACTTGCCAGATATGCGCATACCTTCTGTAGCATGATAACGTGAGCGGATTCCGTCACGTTATCATGCGATGATAGTTGGATCCCGATTCCCACTGATGAGTTGGTTTACTCCTCGGGTGATCCTGACTAATTCTTCTTTTAGGTTTGGAGGAGAATTTGACGGTACAGTGGGAGGTTTCCTGATTAGATAAAGTGATAACCATTCTGATCTAGGTTAGAGTGCACACTGAGTGTTTCTTTTCTCTCTCTCTCTTTGGCATGACCCGACCTTTGACTATGACTCAGTGACCAAAATTAACCGAACCTTCTTATAAGACGGCTTTTAGATTGTCAGAGTTGCAAACCTCATTGCCACTCCTACTTTTACCCTTTTCTCCAGGACACCCCGTATTACTACGAACGTCCAATTCCATTGGACAAAACCATCGTATGGTTATATACGAACTCGAAGGAATTTATTCGAGGATGGTTTCCGGTTCTGGAGAAAACAAATAAGACTATTCAGTTGTCTTTTCCTTTTACCTTCTCTCAGGTTGCGAGTGCTCCTTGGATTCGAGTGCTCCTTGGATTAGGACGGTACACCTATTACGCAAATTGGATAGTATTCTTCCAAACCATAGGCTGGTGCCGAACGGTAGGGAATGAAGAAAACAAATTAGCCTAACTAAGGTGTACAGAAGGTATTAAGTAAAGACAAATAAAGGGATTAGAAGGAGGGCAAAGTAAATTGCGACTGCTATTCACGACCAAACCAAGTATTTCATTACCACTCCCACTTAACCTTTGTATTTCTCCAGGACATTCCGTATCACTACGAAGATCCACAGTTTATTTGGATACTCCATCGTATGGTTATATACGAACTCGAAAGGAACTTGTTCCAGTTCGGGGATGGATTCTGGTTAAGGAGAAATAGGAATAAGGTTTATTCGGTTGTCTTTTATTTTCACCTTCTCTCGCATTGCGAGTGCTCCTAGGATTAGGACAGTAAACCCATTATGCTTATTGGATAGTCTTCTTCCAAACCATAGGCTGGTGCCGAACGGTAGGGAAGGAAGAAAACCATTTAGCCTAAGAGGGTGTACAGAAGGTAATGACTAAAGACATATAAAGGAATTTGGAAAGATGGAAAAGAATTATACGGTTACAGTTGTGAATCTGGATAATGGAAGAGGCATTACTAGGAATACCCGGATACCCCATCGAAACATTTCAATGTTTCAGTTTCACTGTGTACTGTTAAAAGAAAACTGATTTCCCAATTAGACACTTGCTCCAGGGTATGTATTTACCAGGTTTGATTCTCACATCCGTATGGTTTTACATGTGATGAGTGGGAGTAAGTTATTGGGAATTAGGTGATCATTCTCATTATATCGGAATTCGTTGTAATTGGTGATATTTGAGGAAGTTACCTGGGTTGTTTGCCGGACGGCAAATATTTGGTTTTGAATATCCGTTGTTATGCACCAATTTCAAATTGATATATCTGTACGTCTATTGTTATAGAGTGAGATATACCTTTTTGAAATTATGTCTATGACATTTACCTATATCAGTGGATGGTTAGGTAAGGAGCATTAAACAGCGGTGTAATTCTTCTTAACCATAAGTACAGTTTTCAACCTACTACACACAGGGAATGAGTTATTAGACTCAAGGGACTTATACAGAGTATTATATATTGTCCAGTGTCCATTAGGACAGAAGGGTTAGTCCTCGTACTATATTCTGTTTACTTGTGACTTCTCTGGTTCTTAGACATATGTTTCGTAGAAACACAAGGTCCAAGTTTTGAGAAGTTATAGGTATAAGAGTAAAGTAGAGAACCAAGTGTTGCAAGTATCAGGATTCTTCAAGGTGATCGAAGATGTAGATACTTGTGTATGGTATTCAGTTGATAGTAATAGAACATGCTTCTCTTTCAGGTTACTCATAGTTGGAAGCATTCCTATGTTGAGTAACGCTGATCGGCCTCCTTCCATTTAGTTGACATACGCTAGAGACAGCTGCATGATTTGAATCTGGTTCAATTAAATCAGTGCCTCTGGTTCTATATTGGATATAGAACAGTTCATATCTTAACGATGTTAAGGTACTGGGAGTCGTCCGGCTTATGCTTAAAACTAGACTCCGGATAACTCAAGGCACGTTTCTGTAATGGCTATTTGTGGGTTGACCCAGGCTATGGCGAGGGTTGATTTTCTACCATCTGGAAGATCAATAGTGATATTGTTCTTGACTCGCCATAGTTTTAACAAAAATGGATTTTTTCAGAAAACAGTAGTGGGAGTATGGTAGAACTGGAAGTGATTCCAGAACCGCAGACGATTACTGAAAATTTGATAAGAACCTAAAGATTCAATTTGGTTTTACATGCCATTAGCCACTCCGCAGATATGGTGGGTAACCTTAGGCGCTCGAGAGGTACTTCGGTATGCTCAAGGACGGTGGCAGGGAGGTTCTTGTTTACCCAGACTTGCCAATGCTATTGTTCCAGACTGTGAGACCCGGCAGGAGGATGAGTATAGCGTCATTCTAAACTAGCTTTAGAAGTGTACGTCTATATGACTCTGCCAGAGGGTTGTCGTAGTCAGTGGGATCAGCGGAAGCATTGGTGGACAAGTGGCTTATGTCTATTTATAGACTAAAGCGGATATAGCGGAGATAGATCATCTATTTCTGATGTGACAGTCATAGGTTTCACTTCATCAGAATAGGGGATGGATCTGTTAAGAAGGTAGTAGGGTGTGATGTCCTGGTATTTGGATGACATACACAGAGTAGGAAGTGATTTTCCTATACTACGATCGGTTATACTTTGGTTGTCACACAATGTTTTCTCCACATAGGAATTGGATATTATATCAGACATTCTGGTTACTAGATCTATGGTTTTAGATCTAGATTTGGGTGATTTCCCAATCTGGGTACTTTGACAGCATTCTAAGGGTATTTAGAATGGATGACTCCTGGCATGGTGGTGTACCTGCAGGTGATGGAGTCACCCTCTCGAAAGGTGTCTTACAGACTAAAGGGGTCAGGGATGTGCATCATTGGCAGATCACTTGCTTAGGCAATTGAGTCAATCATGAAATGTCAAGTACAACACCAGATGTTGTTTTTGCACGAGATGCAGTAAGTTGATATTAATCCAATCCTGGAGAAACGATTGGAAGCAGTTTTGGAACATAAGTTGATGTTCTAGGGAAATGATAACGGCATCCTCTTTTGGGAGACAGTTATCATTCCAGGCTTCCAAGGTGACCTGGACAGCAGAGTGACTGTTAGAGTTATAGTTTTCCCTCTGACGAGGGGCAGTATTTTGGACAAGTGGTCCAAGTGGATACTGAGGGAAGGCATGGCACAGGATACTGATTAAGTTCAGTTGACGATACAGTCTAAGAAGTTTGGATTTGGAGTTCATTTATGAGCTAGGTCCCATCAAATATCCAGACACATTCTAAGACAGGTATTGCTCATTTCGGGAGATGGCTTTCTCCGCGAACTTGAGATAGAGAGAGACATAGAAAGGAACATCAGAGCGGATCCACTCACTGAGGCTATTCCTCGAACGCAATAGTTTCGCAAACGAGCTTTGTGAGACTGACTAGTAGAGGAGTTGGGTGTTCGGTATGACACGGGCTGTAAGTATGCGACTTCGCAATAATTAGCCTTGAGTGCAAGTGGGAGATTGTTGGAGATAGTGCCCTCAGAGTCAATTATTGGATCACAGGCACGTGATTTCAATGATTGAGGGAGGACTTATCCCGGTAGGACAGTCTTACTCAAGATGATAGTATGCTATCTGGTTTATCTTTATCATCGTGTACTACTTTAGGTGACCTTACGAGTCGCTATTACACGTTGATAGAGCCCCTAGGATTCTTGCTTGACTACCAGCAGTACGAGGGCGATCATATACGTGGGAGCTGGGGTCTATAAGCACATCCTTAAATGGTCCCTAGTCGTGGGAGTTTCTAGACAGGGCATCGATACTTCAGAGTAGACTAGTGTATACAGTCAAGACCCCGACGAGGGGCGGTGGCCGGTCTCATAAGCCACTGGTGTCAGTAGGTTCACCTAAGATGTGTACAGGTGCTCATTGGGTTATGAGTACACCGGACAGGACTCGCCGGGAACCTGCTAGTTGGTATTATACCTGACGTCAGATAGCAGTTCCTTGGTGACATGTGTATAGGTTAGTTCATCGATCTGAGATTGTCATTTGTCTCGTGTGAGTTCCCACTGTGCTTTAATTACTACCCTACCACGCTCAAAGGAGACGTGCAAACAGGTTTTTGTTGGGTACAGTCCCGAGCCACATGGAGGTAGTGAGCGGATCTGCAGGGGTTCGTCTCTCCCGGTATTGGGGGTGAGGTCGCACTGTGTCTAGGTGAGCCAGTACATGAAAATTCCTTGGCCAAGGCAGGAGATTTACTGGTAGGTATTCCAGTAGTTTCTCAGGGTGTTCAGGGCTACACTCCGACACGACTTGTACCTCTTTTGGGGGTCTGACTTTGACCAACCCCCTAGGCCCGCCATGCGATGCTCATAGACGAACGGACCGGACTGTACGGATATTGTCACTGACAGGCTCAGTAGGGTGTCAGGATGAGTTCGCTCATCGACGTCCCTTTTGGTCAATAGCTGGTAGCCCGTCACGTATGGCTAATACCTCTGACGTGCTAGTGGTTAAATCCACAGCCATAGTATTGACGAGTCTTTAGAGTCCACCACAGACAGTTACTCAAGTTTCGGGCGAAACGTTGTAGAGGCTGTATGGAGATATGGCAGGGTTCGATCAGATACGTGCGGTATTGCACGGATCGTGATCGGACGGATTTTACTAGCGGGCTTTGGTTTAAGCCGGATCCTAGTATTAGACAGTGTAGATTTTGTCTCTTTGCATTTGTATTCAGTGGGAATACAAATGCGGGCATGTATATGCAGTCGCGGGGTTTTCCTGTAATTTATTACGGGATCAGTTTTTTGAAGTTGCCAGTTTGCATTCCGTTCCGGCCAGTTTTCCTTTGCTCCTTCACGGCCGGACTTTCTGATGGAGGGGGTTATTTTCAAGTTTCCAAATAACTTATTGTGGAGGGTTTTTTTTTGCATTTGTGGCTTCATGATATGACTATCATCATGAGATGCTTATCCATCTTTTCCTTTGCATTAAATGTGATGGGGTTTAGATTAGAAATGGTGTGACCTTTTCTTCTTCTCATTTTTTAATATACTTATTCTTTCCTTGAATAATTGCAATTGGCATCTCCACCATTTTGGAGATGAGGGGCCGGCTACTACTTGAGGGGAGGGAGAAAGGAGTTCATTTTTGAGGCAACTTCACCCCAAAGAGACATAGATTCTACACTACACCTACAATACCCTTAGACGCGTCGACTTGCCAACTTTGCGCCCGAGTTGCCTCGGTCCAGAGGTGGGAGCCCCTAAAAGAACCCGGCGATGTGGTGCATGTTTCGACGAGGAGGTGACGACCGGAGATTCCGCGAGGAGATCGGAGTGGAGGCGAAGACCGAAGGACACGGATCGCTTGGTATAGCCTTCTATCCCATCTTGTAGTTTGCTAGAGTTAGGTTAATGGCCCGATCCGGGATTTTTGTGCGTGGTGGTGCCGGTTTTCTGGTTTGAAAAGTTTTTTGTTTCCGCACTCCGGCGTCGGATCGACGGCCGGGGCGCCTCCGTGCACTTACAGGCACCACGTCAACGATTCTTTAAACGGGCTCCCGCCTCTGACTCGAGGCAACTCGGTCGTCAAGTTTGCAAACAGAGACGACCAAGATTGATGTAGAGAATGAGTAGAATACTTTGTCTCACTTCGTCCAAAGCCGTGGACGATCGGCTAATGAAGTTGCCACTCGAAATGAAATGGAATGAGAAATGAGTTATCAAATTTCCATACATCTAAAAACATAGTCTTCTTCTCTCAAAAATGAATCTATCAAGTGAATGGGTGAGAGGGGAGGGGCCGGCCACTTTAAGGAGGTGGGGGGTGAGTGTAGGAGAGGGGAGAGTGACCATAGCTTTTAAAGAAAGAATAAGTCATACAATACTTAGTATGAACTCATTAAAAGCAAAGGATGAATCACTTAACCTAGTCATCATGCATTAATTGAATCATTAAATGCACTAATGACTCACTAGTCTTATCATCATTTCTAGAACCTTCTGAAACTTCCACACTCATCTCAAGAAAAGATAAATTCGTATTTAACCAAATGTTAAATACGGGCGATAGAAAACTGGAAACCGGCAACTTCCAAAAGCGATCCCGAAACGAATTTCAGGATAACCCCGTAACTGTATAAATATACCCGCATTTGTATTACGACCGAATACAAATGCAACTGAGACAAAAATATTATATCTACTCAATATAATACTAGGATCCAGCTTAAACCAAAGCCTACCTGTATTATCTGCCCGAAATATGACACGTGCGTAAACGCATGTGCATATTCCGAACCCTACTATAAAGCCATACGACCTCTACAATGTTTCGCCCGAACTTGGGAAACATTCTGTGGGGGACTCTAATGACTCGTCAGTACCTTGGCAGTGGGTTTAACCACAAGCCGTCAGCGGCACTAGCAGTGCGTAACGGCTGCCCATGGACTGACCTCAAGGGAGGCCGATGAGTGAACTCATCCGGAAACCCTACTGAGCCTAACAGTGACAATGTATATACAGTCCGGTCCGTTCGTCTATGAGTATCACATATCTGCCTAGGGGACTGGTAACGTCAGACCCCCAACAGCAGTATAAGTCGTGACGGAGTGTAGCCTAAAAACACCCTGAGATGCTACTGGAGTACCTACCAGTAAATCTCCTGCCACGGCCGTGGGCTTTGTGTAATAGCTCTCCTAGACACAGCGCAATCTCACCCCCAATACCGGAAGAGACGAATCCCCTGCCGATCCGCTCACGTGCCTCCATGTGGCTCGGGACTGTACCCAAAAACTACCAGTTTGCACGACTCCTTTGAGCCGTGGTAGGGTAGAAATCAAAGCACAGTGGGAACTCACATGAGACAAATGACGACCTCAGGTCGATGAACTAACCTTTACACATGTCACAAGGGAACTGCTATCTGACGATATGTATAATACCAACTAGCAGGTTCCCGGCGAGTCCTGTCCGGTGTACTCATAACCCAATGAGCACCTGTATACATCTTAGGTGATCCAACTGACACCAGTGGCTTGTGAGACCGGCCACCGCCCCTCGTCGGGGTCTCGACTGTATACACTAGTCTACTCCGGAGTATCGATGCCCTGTCTCAAAACTCTCACGACTAGGGACCACAATTAAGGATATGCTTATAAACCACCCAACTCTCACGTATATGATCGCCATCATACTGTTAGTAGTAAAGCAAGATCCTAAGGGCTCTATCAAAGTATAACAGTGATCAGTCACTTAAACCTATACACGACTGATAAAGGCAAACCAGATAGCATACTATCATTTCGAGTAAGACTGTCCTACCGGTATAGATCATCCACAATCATTGCAATCACGTACCTGCGATCCAATAATTGACTCTGAGGGCACTATCTCCAACAATCTCCCACTTGAACGTAAGGCTAATTATTGTGATGTCGACTACTCATAGCCCGTGTGAAACCGAACATCCAACTCCTCTACTAATCAGTTTCACAAAACCCGGTTGTAGAATTATTGTGTTCGAGAAATAGCCTCAGTGAGTGGATCCGCCCTGATGTTTCTTTCTATATCTCTCTTAATCTCAAGTTCGCGGAGAAAGCCATCTCCCGAATTGAGTAATACCTGTCTTAGAATATGTCTGGATATCTGATGGGACCTAGTTCATAAATGAACTCCAAATCCAAACTTCTTAGACTGTATCGATCACTGAACCTAGTCAGTATCCTGCACCAGGCATCCCACAGTATCCTCTTGGACCACCTGTCCGTAATATTGTCCCTCGTCAGAGGGAAAACTATAACTCTATCATCCATGTCACCTTTGAAGCCTGGAATGATAACCGTTTCCCGAAGGAGGTTGCCGTCATCAAATCTGTAGAACATGCACTTATGTTCTAAAACTGCTTCCTTATGTTTCTCCAGGATTGGATTAATACAAACTTATTGCATCTAGTGCAAAAACAACATCTGGTGTGGTACTTGACATCTCACGATTGACTCAATTGCCTAAGCAAGTGATCTGCCAATCATGCACAGCCCTCTCCTCTTTAGTCTATAAGACACCTTTAGAGAGGGTGACTCCATCACCTGCAGGTACACCACCATGCTAGGAGTCATCTATTCTAAAAACCATTAGAATACTGTCAAAGTACCCACATTGGGAAACTACCTAAATCCAGATCTAAAACCATAGATCTAGAAACCAGAATGTCTGATATTATATCCATATCCTGTCTGGAGAAACAACTGTGTGACGACCACAGTACAACCGATCGTAGTATAGGAATTTTACTTCCTACTCTGTGTATGTCATCTAGATACCATGACATCACAACCTACTACCTTCTTAACAGATCCATCCCCTATTCTGATGAAGTCAAACCTATGACCATCACATCAAAATTAGATGATCTATCTCCGCTATAACTGCTCAAGTCTATAAATAGACATAAGCATCTTGCCCACTATGCTTCCGACACTCCCACTGACCACAACAACCCTCTGGTAGAATAATATATACGTGCACTTCTAAACCTAGTTTAGAACGACGCTATATTTAACCTCCTGCCGGGTCTCACAGTCTGGAACAACAGTAGTGTCAAGTCTGGGTAAACAAGAACCTCCCTGTCACCGTCCTTGAGGCTACCGGAGTACCTCTCGGGTGTCTGAGGTTACCCACCATATCTGCGGAGTGGCTAATGGAATGTCAAACCTGATTGAATCTTTATGTCCTATTAAATTTTTCGTAATCGTTTGCGGTTCTGGAATCACTTCCAGTTCTACCATACTCCCACTACTGTTTTCTGAAAATATCCATTTTACTAAAACTGTGGCGAGTCAAGAACAATATCACTATTGATCTTCCAAATGGTAGAAAGTCAATCCTCGTCATAGCCAGGGTCAACCCACAAATAGCCATTACAGAAACGTGCCCTGAGTTATCCAGAGTCTGGTTTTAAGCATAAGCCGGACAACTCCCCGTACCTTAACATTGTTAAGGTATGAACCATTCTATATCCAATATAGAAACTTTGGCACTTATTTAATTGGAACCAGATTCAAATCATGAAGCTGTCTCCAGTGCATATCAACTTAATGGAAAGAGGATAATCAGCATTACTCAACTTAGGAATCTATCCACTTATGAGTAACCTGAAAGAGAAACACGTTTCTCAAAACATTACTATCATCTGAATACCAATCACAAGAATCTACATCTTCGATCTTTTTGAAGAATCTCGATACTTGTGACACCTGGTTCTCTACTTTATTCTTATACCCACAACTTCTCAAAACTTAGACCTTGTATTTCTACGAAATACATGTCTAAAAACTAGAGAAGTAATAAGTAAACAGAACATAGTACAAGGACCTACCCCTTTGTCCTGATGGACACTGGACAGCATACAATACTCTGTATAAGTCCGCTGAGTTGAACAACTCAAAACCTGTGCATCGTAGGTGGAAAACTGTACCCAGGCGATTTCCTCAAATATCACCAATTACAACGAATTCCGATATAATGAGGATGATCACTTAATTCCCAATAACTTACTCCCATTCATCATCTGTAAAACCATACAGATATGAGAATGAAACCTGGTAAATACATACCCTGGAGTAAGTATCTAATCGGGAAAACAGTTTTGCTTCAACAATGCACTGAAACATGAAAATGTTTCGTAGGGGTATCCTGGTATTCCTAGCAATGCCTCTTCCATAATCCAACTCATGACTTCACCCGTATATTTTATTGCCATCTCTCCAAATCCCTTTATTTGTTTTTAGTCATTACTTTCTATACACCCCCTTTAGGCTAAGTGGTTTTCTTCCTTCCCTACCGTTCGGCACCAGCCTATGGTTTGGAAGAAGACTATCCAGTAAGCATAATAGGTGTACCCTCCTTAACCAAGGAGTACTCATGTCTTGAGAGAAGGTGATGATAAAAGACAACTGAATAATACCTTATTCTTTTAAAGGTGAAATAGGAGTGGCGATGAAGTACGTGGTTTGGTCGTGAATGATATCAGTTGCAATTTACTTTGCCCTCTTTCTGATCCCTTTATTTTGTCTTTACATATTACCTTCTGCACACCCTACTTAGGCTAATTGGTTTTCTTCATTCCCTACCTTTCGGCACCTGCCTATGGTTTGTAATAAGACTATCCAATAAGCGTAATGGTGTACTCTCCTAAACTAAGAAGCCCTCGCAAACTGAGAGAATGTGATAATAAAATACAACTGAATAAACCAATTCTTTTTATCCTGAACCTTGATCCATCCTCGAAGAAATCCCTCCGAGTTCGTATATAACCATACGATGGATCTATCCAATAGAAGTGGATGTCCGTAGTAATACGGGGTGTTCTGAGAAATGCAAAGGGTAAAAGAAGGAGCGGCAATGACTTATGCAACTCGGACAATCCAAAAGCCAGTATTTTAAGAAGGTTCGGTCAACTTGGTCACTGAGTCATAGTCTAGGGCCGGTCAAAGGTCGCTGCCAAAGAGAGAGAGAAAAGAAACACTCTGCGTGCACTCTAACCTAGATCACAATGGTTATCACTTTATCTAATCAGGAAACCTCCCATTGTACTGTCAAATTCTCCTCCAAACCTAAAAGAATCAATCGGGATCACCCGAAGAGTAAACCAACTCATCAGTGGGAATCGGGATCCAACTCTCATCGCATGATAACGTGACGGAATCCACTCACGTTATCACACTCCAGAAGGTATGCGCATACTTAGCAAGTTTCAGTTTCTTTAGAAACTCCCGATATGATTTTTGCCCCATGCTCTTATGACCTTGGCGTTAGGTCAAAATGTCATAAGTCACATGCCAAGTTCTACCCATCACTATCTTGTTAATTTGAACCCACCCGCACATGCCCTTGGCGTTAGGTCAAAATAGCAGAACGACTGTCCCAAATCAACTCATCTATCTATGCAACAAATGAATACCCAGCAGCTACCAAACACTATGCCATGGCGTTAGGTCAAAATACATAGCTTGAATACTACTGAATACCCAAAAGAAATGACGGAGGGATACGGCCGGTTTTTGGCGAAAAACCTTTAACGTAATGAACTTGATCTCGTTGAAGGAACCTGATAGCTTTTTATAAAAATATAGTGGCGAAAACCTTTGCTAAAAAGGTCACTCCCGGTGAAGGGATCTCGGCTCTTTCCTCGTGGAATGAGGTGCAGGATATTCTACTGAATACCGCGATGCAGAGCAACATGTAATCGACTATAGTGAAGTTATTACCCTGACGCAAACATTTGCCCAAGGGGTCAGTCCCGGTGAAGGGATATCGGCCCTTGCCCCGTCGAATGAGGTGCAGGATATTCCAACCGAATATCACTATGCAAAACAAAAGGAAACATCTTTGTAATAACACTTTTTAAATTTGTTCCAACAACATCCAAACAGGTTTGTTTTCCTTTGCATTGATCAGAATCAACACAGTCCCATCAATCAATCACACCAGAAAAGAACGAAAATAAAATGTACGTATATGCCATCCGCATTCATCACTGGGTCCCGTCACCCGTTAGGTTACTTAACTAACGACAGAGCGGGGACTGGACTAGCGCTGGTATAAAACATATACAACATCTAATATTATATATACCAATATACAATAATCGCTCCAGGCGTGATAATAGGCAACATTACAGAAAAGTAATAAGCATCACAGAACAATACAGATAATCTGGGATCCCCGGGTTTCACAGAGCCGCTGCTGAAACCCGACGTTCCCTTGGTCGTGTGGATAGCCTGTGCAATGAAACCTAGACCCCTACGGGTGCGGCAAGTTACCCGCCAAAACCTGAAGGGAGGCAGCCCCTTACAGCAAAGTAAATGGACCACCCTGCACTTCACGGAATCCGGTAGCTTGAGCACCCCTCCTTGGGTCAACCTGTACCCCCTACGAGTGCGGCGAATAGTCTGCCAATTCCAGAGTGAGGCCCCTCTGCTCTCAAAGCCATGAGATGCGGACCCGTTGCTCTCCAGAACTCGGCTATCCGTGCACTCCGTCGCGGGGTAAAACCTAGTACAGAAATGAAAAATATGTACAACGGGTACATCGACCACAGTCCGGTCGTGCCCCAAAAGAATGTTATACAAACTGGCATAGACGGCAGTCCACATGTTGGACGCTCGCCCCGCAATATCAAATGTACAAATAAATCCAGACAATACTACCATTGCACACTGCTATCCACCACGACAAATCCGCAACATCACAGCACAACACAGAACATCTACGCGAATGTCACGTTCGCAAACTCATCTAAAAGAACTATAGCAATCAGACGCGGTTTACCGATCAAATGACATTCACGGTCGGAGGTATAATGTAAGTACTGTAAACTAACATATTTAAATTTCGATCGACTAAATATCATGAAGTGGGCCCCACGTACATCTGCTGTACAGTAACAAAATCTGGGCCCAAAAGATATATACCAAAAATCACAATTTACCCAAAAGAAGCCACTGTACAAATTTGGATCAATGACCCCACAGATTGGCCGCGGATGCGCGGTCAAACCCTAGGATTGACCGCGATTCCGCGGCGGTCTTGAAGGGTCACGTGACCAAATTTCTACCATGTGCTTAGAAAAGCCTGCTGAATTTTCTGTGATGTGTAAAATTATTTTTAGAACCATTTAAAAATCGACAGAAACTCAGAATTGAAAAGTTATAGTTTTTGATATTCGGTCCGATCGATGTTTTAAACGTGTTCGCACAAGTTAGTAAAGCAAAATGGTGAGGCTCTGATACCACTGTAAGTCTACGGTAGCTCCCCGGCCGTCTAATAGACGCCAAATGAGGAACAAAAAACTTTTAACTGGCGCTATCGTATACTATAACCCGGATCTGCCATTATTGCTAAACTAACAAACTGTAAAGAGAGTAGAAAGGTTATACCGAACGATCCGAGTCCTTCGTTCTTTAACCATCATCCCACGCTCCGTTGCGGCTGCTCTGATCTCGTCGATCTCCGATCTGCTCGTCCAGGTGGCACCACGTCAACGATTCTTTAAACGGGCTCCCGCCTCTGACTCGAGGCAACTCGGTCGTCAAGTTTGCTAACAGAGACGACCAAGATTGATGTAGAGAATGAGTAGAATACTTTGTCTCACTTCGTCCAAAGCCGTGGACGATCGACTAATGAAGTTGCCACTCGAAATGAAATGGAATGAGAAATGAGTTATCAAATTTCCATACATCTAAAAACATAGTCTTCTTCTCTCAAAAATGAATCTATGAAGTGAATGGGTGAGAGGGGAGGGGCCGGCCACTTTAAAGAGGTGGGGGGTGAGTGTAGGAGAGGGGAGAGTGACCATAGCTTTTAAAGAAAGAATAAGCCATACAACACTTAGTATGAACACATTAAAAGCAAAGGATGAATCACTTAACCTAGTCATCATGCATTAATTGAATCATTAAATGCACTAATGACTCACTAGCCTTATCATCATTTCTAGAACCTTCTAGAAGCATCTAGAAACTTCCACACTCATCTCAAGAAAAGAAAAATCTGTATTTAACCAAATGTTAAATACGGGCGATAGAAAACTGGAAACTGGCAACTTCCAAAAGCGACCCCGAAACGAATTTCACGATAACCCCGTAACTGTATAAATATACCCGCATTTGTATTATGACCGAATACAAATGCAACAGAGACAAAGATATTATACCTACTCAATATAATACTCGGATCCGGCTTAAACCAAAGCCCATCAGTATTATCTGCCCGAAATATGACACGTGCGTAAACGCACGTGCATTTTCCGAAACCTGCCATAAAACCATACGGCCTCTACAACGTTTCGCCCGAACTTGGGAAAATTTCTGTGGGGGACTCTAATGACTCGTCAGTACCCTGGCAGTGGGTTTAACCACAAGCCTTCAGCGGCACTAGCTGTGCGTAACGGCTGCCCATGGACTGACCTCAAGGGAGGCCGACGAGTGAACTCATCCGGAAACCCTACTGAGCCTAACAGTGACAGTGTATATACAGTCCGGTCCGTTCTTCTATGAGTATCGCATATCTGCCTAGGGGGATGGTAACGTCAGACCCCCAACAGCAGTATAAGTCGTGTCGGAGTGTAGCCTAAAAACACCCTGAGATACTACTGGAGTACCTACCAGTAAATCTCCTGGTACGGCCGTGGGCTTTATGTAATGGCTCTCGTAGACACAGCGCGATCTCATCCACAATACCGGGAGAGACGAATCCCCTGCCGATCCGCTCACGTGCCTCCATGTGGCTCGGAACTGTACCCAAAAACTACCTGTTTGCATGACTCCTTTAAGCCGTGGTAGGGTAGAAATCAAAGCAACGTGGGGACTCACACGAGAAAAATGACGACCTCAGGTCGATGAACAAACCTGTACACATGTCACCAGGGAACTGCTATCTGACGATATGTATAATACTAACTAGCAGGTTCCCGGCGAGTCCTGTCCGGTGTACTCATAACCCAATGAGCACTTGTATACATCTTAGGTGATCCAACTGACACCAGTGGCTTGTGAGACCAGCCACCGCCCCTCGTCAGGGTCTCGACTGTATACACTAGTCTACTCCGGAGTATCGATGCCCTGTCTCGAAACTCCCACGACTAGGGACCACAATTAAGGATATGCTTATAAACCACCCAACTCTCACGTATATGATCGCCATCATACTGTTGGTAGTAAAACAAGATCCTAAGGGCTCTATCAAAGTGTAACAGTGATCAGTCACCTGAACCTGTACACGACTGATAAAGGCAAACCAGATAGCATACTATCATTTCGAGTAAGACTGTCCAACCGGTATAGGTCCTCCGCAATCATTGCAATCATGTACCTGCGATCCAATAATTGACTCTAAGGGCACTATCTCCAACAGTATCGACTTATCGAATCAACTCTTGATTCGATAACCTGGTTATATCGCATATAACCGATCGACACAAACATCGCGAGAATAGAATATTGTATCACATACTCGCATTATTCTCGGTCCCGCACATATCACATATGCGCTCCTATTTCGTTTTGCCTGAGCCAGTAAAACCTCTATGTAGGACTCTAAAGACTCGTCAATACGCCGGCAGTAGGTGATGAACATATCAAGTACCCACAAGCCGTCAGCGGTACTAGCTGGACGTAACGGCTACCCGGGTATTGAGCGATCAGAAGATCAGCAAGCAAGCCCGCTCCAACTCCTGCAAAAAGCCTGACAGTGACACAACCGTACAGTCTGGTCTTCTCGTCTGATATGTCGCATATTAAGTCTTAGGGTGGTAAAACGTCAGACCCCAAAAACCGATAAGTCATGCCGATATGAGGCTTATAACGGGTCGAGAAACTACTGGTAACACTTACCAGTAAATCTCTAAACCAGCCCTGGCCAGGGACTTCCCTGTTATGACCAATCGAGCATAGCGCAACATCAACCCCCAATACCGGGAGAGACGAAACCCCTCCTATCGCTCATTGCCTCAATATGACTCGGGACTGTACCCAAAAACCACCGTTTTGCACGCCCTCTTGGACGTGGTAAGGTGGAAATCAAAGCACAGTAGGAATCACACAAGACTCTATGACGATCTCGGGTCTACAGACTAACCTGTACCAGTGTCACCAGAGAACTGCCGTATGACGTAAGGTATAATACCATCCGGGAGTTCTCGGTGAGTCCGTCCAGTGTACCCAGTCTCCACTGAGCACCCGTATATCATCTCTGATGTCAAACACCAATGGATATGGGATCATCCATCGCCCATCTACATGGGTCAAGAAGGTATACGCTAGTCCACTCTGGTATATCGATGCCCCGTCTCGATACACCCACGACTAGGGACCTTGAAGGATGTACTTATGGACTACCATGTCCCCACTAGTATGATCCGCATCATAGTCTAGGTAGTCAA
The DNA here is from genome assembly GCA_030015575.1 of Agapanthus africanus. Classification (NCBI taxonomy): domain Eukaryota; kingdom Viridiplantae; phylum Streptophyta; class Magnoliopsida; order Asparagales; family Amaryllidaceae; genus Agapanthus; species Agapanthus africanus. The sequence continues at coordinate 559,701,812 of CM057338.1, forward strand.
GTACACATCCTAAGGGCTTTACCAACATGTAACAGAGAGACAATCAGTATACACGTTAAGGTAAAGAGTAACCAGACAGCATATTATCATGTCGAGCAAGAAAGTCCTCCCTATATATGTCCAAGCATCCACTACAATATACATCTCATGTATAGTAATGGCCTCTAGGGCATACATATAACTAACAGTACGATCCGAATGGATTTGAGCATAGCCACTGGAGAAAAAGTTTCGTCATAGTCCACACCAGGTCTTTGACGAAAACCTTTTGCAACGAGTCTAGCCTTATAGGTTTCCACCTGCCCATCCACACCAAGTTTCCTTTTGTAGATCCATTTGCATCCAACGGATTTTACCCCAAGTGGAGCAATATCCAAGGTCCACACTTTATTGGTGTACATGGACTCCATTTCGGATTGCATTGCATCCAGCCACTTAACAAAGTCCCTACTGATAATGGCCTGCCTGAAACTGGTAGGGTCATCTTCTTCCAAGATGCAACCCTCTTGATCCCCGTCTATGAGAAAACCATAGTATCTCTCGGGCGGATGAGAAATCCTACCAGATCTGCGGAGTGGCTGAGGTTCGTCTGGGACTATTGAATTTTCTGGTTCTACTAAATCCTCAGTTTGAGTTTGTGGATTAGATATTTCATCCAGTTCATCCGTGCTCACTTATTTCTTTTGCAAGAAATTGGCACTCTAAAAAAAGTGGCGTGACGAGCAACGAACACCTTCTTTTCCTCATTGTGGTAGAATAGATATCCCAGAGAATTTCTGGGATATCCCATAAACTTGCACAAAACTGACTGTGCTTTAAGCTTGTCCGGATTTTGTACTTTTACATAGGCTGGACAACCCCGTATCTTAATACGTTCAGGATACAGTTTTTTACCACTCCATATTGTTAGTGTATATGCCCTAGAGGCCATTACTGTATCATACTATTTTGTATATTACTTAATGGAAGCTTGGGATATTCACCTTGTATAGACAATCTTGCTCAATATAGTAGTATGCTACTTAGTTTGTTTCTACTTCAATGTGTACATGTGTTTATTTTAGTATATCATCTATACACATTAGTGGAGCCCTTAGGATCTTTGCTTGATTACCAGCGTTGTGATGGCAGTCACACTAGTGGGGGCTGGGTAATCTATAAGCACATCCTTATGTAGGTCCCTAGTCGCAGGACTATCGAGACAGGGCATCGATACTCCGGAGTAGACTAGCGTATGCGCTTCTCATCCCAGTGTGGGAGATAGTCTGTCCCACAGCCATCATTACGTCGTACTAGAGATAGTATGCGGGTGCTCGTTGGGTTACGAGTACACTGGACAGGACTCGTCGGGAACTGTTGGTTGGTACTATACCTATCGTCAGTTATCAGTTCCCAGGTGACATGAGTGCAGCTTAGTCCGCTGACTTGACACTGTCACTTTGCCTCGAGTGTGTTCCTACTGTACTTAGATTACTACCCTACCACGGCTCAAAGGAATCGTGCAAACAGGTGGTAGTTGGGTGCAATCCCGAAGCACTTGGAGGCAGTGACGGTTAGACAGGATTCGTCTCTCCCGATATTGGGGGTTGACATCGCGCTGTGTCTAGGAGAGCCGTTACACGAGTAGTCCCTGGCCAGGGCAAGCGAGATATACTGGTAGGTTTCTAGGATTATCTCAAGGTGTTCTGGGCTTCACTCCGACACGACTTGTACCGCTATTAGGGGACTGACGTTTACCGCCCCCTAGGCCCGCCATGCGATGTATCAGACGAACAGACCGGACTGTACAGAGATTGTCACATTCAGGCTCAGTAGGAGTTCAGATGTGTTTCACCTCGTCCGTCTTCTTGTCGGCATCTACCTAGGGACCGTTATGCACAGCTAGTGCCGCTTGCGGTCTGTGGTTAAACCCACTGCCAGCGTAGTGTCGAATCTTCAGAGTCACACAAAGAAAGCTATTCGCCTTTAGGCAAAAGAGTAGAGGTCGCATGGTTTTGCGACAGGTCGCATGGTTTTGCGACAGGGTTCGGTCACATCCGTGCATTTGTGCACGTACAGTGTCCGGACAGTTAACTCTAGCGGGCTTTGGTTTAAGCCAGATCCTAGTGTACGTTTTGGGATTGCTTTTATCTCGTTTGTATTCGTGTTCCTCGGAACGCGGATGCGGGTGTGTATGCACAGTTGACAGAGAGACAGAGGCAGAGTATTCTCATTGGGGTTTATTGACTGTTGACTGTTGACAGTTGACTGTTGACTGTTGACCATTGACTTTTGCTTAACCCTAATGGGAATAAGATATATGATTAACATTAGTATTAATTAAGTATTATAATGACATGGTTGTTGAGGGGTTGAATTTGTTGACTTGTTGACTTTGTTGATCGGTTGACTAGTTTAGACTAGTTGACCATCATCATGATAATGGCTATCATTCCATGGCAAAGACTTTTGCTTGCTTGTTTATTTATGCAAAATGAGTGCATGAAATGATATAGCCATTTTGACTTAAACCATTACACAATACTTGATTAATATTTTTGTTATGATGGCTTTTGGATTATGAGAGGTGAGAATGAGAAGTGTATGATTCATTCTATCATTTGCTTTCTCTCTCTTGAGCTCTCTCATTCTCAAGCTCTCCCTCTTCCTCTTGCTCTCTCTACCTCAAGGCAAACCATTCTCATGTGTTGAGACTCATTGCCTTAAAGATAAAAAGACACCAAAACATTCCTCTACTCATTCTAGTTCACAAGACCTAGCAAGCCAAGTGATCTAGTTTCTTCAAAGTTCGAAGAAGAAGCCAAAGGTAGAAGCTTTCGGGTGGATCCATCTTCGGCGCAAGGAGACGACGAGGTGAGGCCGATCCGTACACCGGGTGGAGTCGAAGACGAAGGAGTTCAAGAATGGTATAGCCCCATAACCGAGTAGGTAAACTCATGTTAGGTTGTTAGTTAGTAGTTTAACAAAGATCCGTATTGGTAGTCCATGTTACCACCCTCTTGAAAATCGTTTTTCACCACTTCCGCAACCCCGTAAGAACCGGGGAAGGGTAGCATGGACTTACAGTGGTATCAGAGCCAGGTTAAACACTATCTAACATGTTAGCTAAGTAAGTAGAAGTTCGATCAAAGAAAAAGTCGCTAAACGAACCCGGAAAATGAAGTTTCTGCCGAATTTTTATTCTGTCCAAAAATTGATAAATCTTATCTTAAAAACCGGCTCAGGCTTTTTGTTAAGCACCCAAGAAATTTCGTCCACTGAATCGGTCAAAGCGCCGTGGAAACGCGGCGGGAGCATGCTCCCGCCGCGGTTCCGCGGCCGAGTTGACTCGGTCGGGGAAAAAGTTTCTTGCAGAGTGCTTCTGGGGTTGTTTTGGGATTTTTGGGATATGTCTTTTCTGCCCAGATTTTCCAGAAAGAAAAATTAGTTTTTGGGGCTTGAAAATCCGTATTTTTATCGAACTTCTAAAGACTAAGGCTAACGGATAAATATCTGTGATGTGTTATATGTATTGAACGTCCGCTAATCGCTATACGTCGATTAGTGGGGGTTATACATATCTGTGATCTGTAATGATTGATGGTATGTGTATATGAATTCTTCGGATTGTCGCGGATGAATAGCCGGAGGTTGTGAGATGAGAGTTTTTCCTTTTATCTTTCAATTCATGTAATTTGTAAATTGATGTAATATTATTTTTGGCCGCACAACCGGGTCGGGGTTGTAGCCGTCATTGTATAATTTCTTTTTTACTGTTTTTGCTCCTAGGATAGACCCAAGGTGGGGTGCACAAACTACCGGGTATCTCGAAGTGCCGAGTGGCCTACTCACGTCGTTGAGGGAGGTTGCTCCACTTCGGATATTTGGCGGGTAGTTTGCCGCACCCGTAGGGGTCTTGGGTGGGGTATTGGCTATTCGCAGCGACCGTGTAATCTGCTCTTCGTTACAGGCTCGTACGAATTGCGGATTCCTAGTATATCCAATGTGTTCATCTGTGATCTGAAATGGCTATCATTGCAATATATCTATATATGATATTATTTAGGCTTTGCTTATGTTTTGCAGCCGCGCTAGCCTAGCCCCCGCTCTGTCGTTAGTTAAGTAACCTAACGGGTAATGACGGGGCCCCGTGGCGAATGCGAATGGCATAAGCGTACGTCATATTTTGGTTGTTTTCTGCAATGGTAGGATTAAATGATGGGACGCATTAAAAGAACTAATGCAAGAAAAACACGCACTAAAAGAACTAATGCAAGAAAAATAAACCGAGTAAAAGTCGTTGGAACACTTTCAAAAACCACTCGGTTTCTTTTCAAAATAACTTTTAAACGCGGAGCTTAAGCCACTCCTTTTAAAAGCTATCCAGGTTCCTTCGATTATATCGAGTTCACTACGTTCAAGGTTTCGCCAAAACCATTTGTAGCCCTCCGTCGTTTCATATGAATATTCAATAGTATTCAAGCTATGTTTGTTGACCTTCGTCAAGGCATAGTGATTGGTAGCTATTGGGTGTTCGTATATTGCATAGATAGATGCGTTGGTTTGGGAAAGTCGTATTACCTTGTTGACCTTCGTCAAGGGTATATACGGGTGGGTTCAAATTAACCTGGACAAATGACGGGTAGAACTTGACATGTGACTTATGATTTGTTGACCTTCGTCAAGGTCATAAGAGCATGGGGCAAAAATCCACATCGGGAGTTTCAAAAGAACTGAAACTTGCTAGCGTTGCATACCATTTGGAGTGTGATGATTTTGGTAGGATTCCTTCAGTTTATCGCACGATGATATTTGGATCCCGATCCTACTGTGAGTATATACTACTCCTCCGGAACTTTCTCACTTAACGATCAATGCTATAAACCAAGTAGGTGCCTAGAAAGGTGTTAGCGGGGCTACACCCACAGGGAAAAGAGGTTATTTAATTAAGGAACTTTACGAAAGCGTTGGAAAACCTCCCTCGAAGTACCGACACCAGCCTGGCCGAACGGTTAAGCAAGAATTGTACGGTGAGATTGATCCTGACTAATTCTTTCTTTTTGGTTTGAGGAGGGATTCGAGAGACAGTGGGAGCCATCCTGTTTAGACAAATTAAAAACCAATCTAAACTTGCAAGAAGCATCATGCTGAGTGTTTTCTTCTCTCTCTCTTAATTGCAGCGACCAAGTGACCAGACATAGGTTACATCTAGATAATAAAATGACTGAACCTGACTGTTATGATTGGCAAAGGTCTGTCCAGATGTCCATTGCCCATGACAAGCTGGGACACCTCTTAACTAATCAAACCCCTGACGTCTCAGGTCCAGTTTCCTCTGTCACGGATATTTATATCCGCAGGACATCGGAAAAGGACTGTGCAAAAGCCAAGTGCCTCGTGTTAGCCTCAGTTGATGGTGCAAACCAGAGGCAGCACGAGAAGACGGACTCCGTTTCTATCTTCCTCCATAACAAAGATTTATATGGAGAGCAATATCGTATCGCAAGATATGAGACCTCGAACGAATTGCTTCAAGCGAGGTTGGCTGGAGGGTCATCTGTAAGGGGCAACGTCCTTACAGAGACCAGCTATTTTGAGCTCACGGACCTGGAGACCACGTTGGAGAATGGGTCAAGTACTGACTTAATTCTACAGTCCCTGCCCTCTGCTTATACCCTGAAGGAAACCAGGGAAGATGAAGGAAAAGCAGGGGCAAAAGTTTCAGGACTGGATGTAGTAAAAGAGGGACGTTCCTATTATAACGGGAATGAACATTGGCAGAAAGATTGCAGGGCTAGTAAAGCCAGTGGCCAGAATTCGAAGTATGTTGTGGCTTCGGCTTCGGGTGTGTTTGTGATAGAGAACTGTATGTCAGTTAACCCTACATCCTGGGTATTGGATACCGGATCAGGATCTCACATCTATAATTCATTACAGGCTCTGAGAAACCGTAGGGTTATCAGGAAAGGTGATATGACTCTCAGGGTTGCTAACGGAATGAGCATGGATGCTGAATCCGTAGGGGAATATCATCTTGGACTGACAACTGGGCAGATATTGATTTTGCGTAACTGTTTGTATGTACCAGGTGCGACTTGTAATATCATATTTGTATCCTTACTTTCTAAGGAAGGATATGAATTTACTTTTGTAAGCGATGTAGTAAACATCCACCTAAATCAAGTTATGATTGGGTCAGGTACATTAAATAACGGGATATACGTATTAAATCAAGCTCAGATATTCAGTGTCCAGAACACACTTAAAAGAAAGTCTCCGGAAACAAATCAGACTTTCTTATGGCATTGTAGACTGGGTCACATCAATGAGACACGATTAGCTAAGTTACATAAAGAGGGATACTTGAATCCGTTAGAGTATCAGTCTTATGCCACTTGTGAATCTTGTCTCATGGGAAAGATGACAAAGACTCCGTTCACTGGACACGGAGTAAGAGCGAGCGAGCTCTTGGGACTCATACACAGTGATGTGTGTGGTCCAATGTCTACACATGCGCGAAGTGGTTATTCATACTTCATTACTTTCACAGATGATTTCTCTAGGTATGGACATGTCTTCTTAATGAAGCACAAATCCGAGGCCTTTGGGAAATTTCAGGAATACAAAAATGAAGTTGAAAAACAAACAGGCAAAAGTATAAAGACACTGAGATCTGATCGAGGTGGTGAATACTTGAGTGCCGAGTTTCTGGACTACTTAAAAGAGAATGGAATTCTTTCTCAGCGTACTCCTCCATACACACCACAACACAACGGTGTATCTGAAAGGCGGAATCGAACCCTATTGGATATGGTTCGTCCCATGATGAGTAAGGCTGAGTTACCGTAATCTTTCTGGGGTTATGCACTAGAAGCAGCTGCATATCTCTTGAACAAGGCTCCAACCAAGACTGTGCCTACCACCCCATATCAGATGTGGAGTAGGAAGAAACCCTGTCTTAAGTATCTTAAGGTATGGGGATGTCCGGCTTTTGTATAAAAGCAGCATGAGGACAAGCTCGAGGCACGCTCAGTACTGTGTAAGTTTATGGGATACCCAAAGAACTCCAGGGGCTATCTTTTCTATTCCGCAGAAGAACAAAAAGTTTTTGTTTCTCCGCATGCTCACTTCTTGGAAACTGAATTTTTGGAAAATCGGATAAGTGGGAACGCAATAGAACTGGAAGAAATTCCAGAACCACAAGCTGTTACTGAAAGCTTGGATGAACCAGAAGTTTCAGGAGAACCGGACATTCCTGCGCCGCTCCGCAGGAGTAGTAGGCAGTCTCATCCGCCCGAGAGATACTACGGTTTTCTCATAGACGGGGATAGAGAGGATTGCAATATCGATTATGATGAGCCTACTAGCTTCCAGCAAGCCATTCAGAGCGGTGACTCGATAAAATGGCTGGATGCAATGCGGACCGAAATGGAGTCTATGTACACCAACAAAGTATGGACGTTGGACGTTGCTCCAGACGGGGTAAAACCCGTAGGATGCAAGTGGATCTTTAAAAGGAAGATTGGTGTAGATGGACAGGTTGAGACCTATACGGCTAGACTTGTTGTAAAGGGTTTTCGTCAAAGACCTGGTTTGGACTATGACGAAACCTTTTCTCCAGTGGCTATGCTGAAATCCATTCGGGTCCTTCTTGCCATTGCTGCCTTCCACGATTATGAAATCTGGCAGATGGACGTAAAGACGGCTTTCCTAAATGGATATTTGGAAAAGTGCGTCTATATGGATCAGCCAGAGGGATTCATTCAGAGTGGGAGCAGCGGTAAAGTGTGCAAGTTGCTCAAGTCCATCTATAGACTCAAACAGGCATCGCGGAGTTGGAACATCTGCTTTGATGATACAGTCAAAGAATTCGACTTTATCAAAAACCCAGATGAACCATGCATTTACAGTAAGATTATAGGGAGTAATGTGGTATTCCTCGTCTTGTACGTCAATGACATTCTCCTAATAGGAAATGATATTCCTATGTTACAGTCAGTCAAAGGATTCTTGTCACAGAGGTTCTCCATGAAGGACCTGGGCGATGCCAACTACATTCTGGGGATCCAGATCTATCGTGATAGATCTAAAAGGATGTTGGGACTTTCACAGTCAAGGTACATCAACACCATACTGAAACAATTCAGTATGGAAGATTCCAAGCGTGGTAATCTACGGGCTTGTCACGGAATAACCCTCTCCAAAGAGATGTCTCCCAAGACTGATTTGGAAAGGGCTTGCATGTCATCAATACCCTACGCATCTGCGGTAGGATCTATTATGTATGTAATTCGATGTGCAACACCCTACGAGTTGCGGGGAGGCGGAAATATGAAAAACGATCTTGTTCTTTGCTTAAACATCGACTAACCGCATGAATCGAAGCTAAACGATAACTAACATCAAACATAGAAGTTCTAAACTACTATGTGAAGTGATTATACCTAAATAACCGTGTCCTTCGTCTTTACGAACTCCACCTCCTCCTCGGCCTTCTCCAAGTAGTAGACGATCCACCACGAGAGCTTTACTCCAAGCTTTGCCTCTAAACTTGAGGCAACTAGGTTTCTTTAAGTGCTAATCAAAGTACCTAGATGATATAGAGTGAGGGTTATGGTTTAATTAGTCTAACTAATCCTTGTACTCAACACAAGAGAGGGGAGGATTAGGGTTTGAAGAGAGAGAGAGCTTGAGGAGAGAGAAGATGAACATAATAATGAAATGAGAAAATGAGCTATCATAATATATATCAAGCATTACTGTCTTTCAAGAAAAGAAAATAAAATGATTTACAACCATTCTTGATAAATATCTAATGGTGATTCATCTCCATGAGTCATTAAGCAATTATGATGCATTAATGACATGGATGAATCATCCATATGACTCACTAATCTCATTCAATGTATATGCCACCTAAACCTCCTTAGTCACCATCTTCTAGAAGCTTCTCGCGCAATTACGAGAACGCCCCTCCTATCCGTGAAAACACGGAAAAACTTTAGACTGTATAAATCCAATAACTGGATACTAGTAACTGGCATAAACCAAAGCCGACTAGTAAAAACTGTCCGGATGTCGTACGTGCGTAAACACACGTATGCGTCCGAACCCTTGTCGTAAAACCATACGACCTCTATATCGTTTCGCCTGGAGTAGGGAAACTCTCTGTGTGGGACTCTAGAGACTCGATTACTACGCTGGCAGTGGGTTTAACCATAGACCGCAAGCGGCACTAGCTGTACGTAACGGTCCCCAGGTAGATGTCGATAAGAAGGCCGATGAGGAAACCCATCCAAACTCCTACTGAGTCTGATGTGACAATCTCCGTACAGTCCGGTCTGTTCGTCTAAGACTATCGCATATCGGGCCTAGGGGGCGGCAAGCGTCAGTCCCCTAATAGCAGTATAAGTCGTGTCGGAGCGAAGCCCATTACACCCTTAGAAACTACTGGAACCTACCAGCAAATCTCGCTTTCCCTGGCCAGGGACTTTGCGTAATGGCTCTCTGACACAGCGCGATATCAACCCCCAATACCGGGAGAGACGAATCCTGTCTAACCGCCACTGCCTCCAAGTGCTCGGGACTGCACCCAACTGCTACCTGTTTGCACGACTCCTTTGAGCCGTGGTAGGGTAGCAATCTAAGAACAGTGGGACACACTCGAGGCGAAGTAGCCGTGTCAAGTCTGCGGACTATGCTGTACTCATGTCACCTGGGAACTGTTCACTGACGACTGGTATAAAACCAACCAACAGTTCCCTGTGAGTCCTGTCCGGTGTACCCGTAACCTAACGAGCACCTGCATACTATCTCCAGTACGACGTACTGACGGCTATGAGACAGACCATCTCCCCAACTGGGATGAGAAGCGTACATACTAGTCTACTCCGGAGTATCGATGCCCTGTCTCGATAATCCAACGACTAGGGATCTGAATAAGGATGTGCTTGTAGACTACCCAGCCCACACTAGTATGACTGCCATCACAACGCTGGTAGTCAAGCAAGATCCTAAGAGCTCTATCAATACGTATACTCACATTTTAAGATAAAAAAACCAAGTAGCATACTACCAAGTTTAGCAAGACTGTTATATACATGTGAATATCCCAAGCTTCCATTAAGTAATATACAAACTAGTATGATACAATAATGGCCCCTAGGGCATATACACTAACAATCTCCCACTTGCACTAGGGCCATGTACTGGAATATCGAAGACCGATGATCTCGAGTTGCCTCTCGAACTGAATCTGAGGTAGGGCCTTCGTGAATGGATCAGCAATTTTCTCTTCAGAAGCAACTCTCCGAACCTCGATCTCCCGACGATCAATGATCTCCCTGATCAGGTGATACCGCCTTAAGATGTGTCCGGACTTTTGATGGGACCTTGGTTCCTTCGCTAAAGCTATAGCTCCATTGTTGTCGCAATACAGAGGTATTGGATCAACTATGGTAGGAACCACCTGAAGTTCTGTTAGGAACTTCTTCATCCAGACCGCTTCTTTTGTGGCATCGCAAGCAGCAATATACTCCGCTTCCATAGTCGAGTCAGCAACGGTGTCCTGCTTGGAACTCTTCCAGCACACCGCCCCTCCATTGAGGGTAAAGACATAACCCGACATGGACTTGGAATCGTCCTTATCACTCTGGAAGCCGGAATCAGCAAAGGCCTCCAACCTGAGGTCTTTTCCGCCGTAAACCAAGAACATCTCCTTAGTCCTCCTTAGGTACTTGAGAATGTTCTTTACTGCTATCCAGTGCTTCTCCCCTGGGTCTGACTGATACCGGCTTACCACGCTCAGTGCGTAAGCTACATCTGGTCTGGTGCACAACATCGCATACATTATAGAGCCTACCGCAGAAGCGTAGGGTATAATAGACATGCGTTCCCTTTCCAAATCAGTCTTGGGAGACATCTCTTTGGAGAGGGTGATTCCGTGACAAGCCGGTAGATTACCGCGCTTAGAATCTTCCATACCGAATCTTTTCAGTACAGTGTCGATATACCTGGACTGCGAAAGTCCCAACATCCTCTTGGATCTATCACGATAGATCCGGATCCCCAGAATGTAAGAGGCGTCACCCAGGTCTTTCATGGAGAACCTGTGTGACAAGAATCCTTTGACAGATTGTAGCATAGGAATGACATTTCCTATCAATAGAATGTCATCCACGTACAAGACGAGGAATACGACACTTCTGGCTACAACTTTACTGTATATGCATGGTTCATCTAGATTTTTGATAAAGTCATATCTTTTGACCGTCTCATCAAAACAGATGTTCCAACTCCGCGATGCCTACTTTAGTCCATAAATGGACTTAAGCAGCTTGCATACTTTCCCGCTGCGCCCACTCTGATTGAAACCCTCTGGCTGATCCATATAGACGCACTCTTCTAAATTTCCATTCAGAAAAGCCGTCTTTACGTCCATCTGCCAGATTTCATAATCATGGAAGGCAACAATAGCAAGAAGGACCCGAATGGATTTTAGCATAGCCACTGGAGAAAAAGTTTCGTCATAGTCCAAACCAGGTCTTTGACGAAAACCCTTTGCAACAAGTCTAGCCTTATAGTTTTCCACCTGTCCATCTACACCAATCTTTTTCTTGAAGATCCATTTGCATCCTATGGGTTTTACCCCCATCTGGAGCAAAGTCCAAAGTCCATACTTTTTTGGTGTACATGGACTCCATTTCGGTCCGCATTGCATCTAGCCATCGTACCGAGTCGCCGCTCTGGATGGCCTGCTGGAAGCCAGTAGGTTCATCATCATCTATGATGCAATCCTCTCTATCCTCATCTATGAGAAAACCGTAGTATCTCTCAGGCGGATGAGACGGCCTACTACTCCTGCGGAGGGGTGCGGGAATGTCCTGTTCTACATGAACTACTTGTTCTACCAAACTTTCAGTATTAGTTTGTGGTTCTGGTATTTCTTCCAGTTCTATTTCGCTCCCACTTATTTCCTTTTCTAAAAACTGCTGTTCCAGAAAATGGCCATTACGAGAAACAAAAACCTTTTGTTCCTCTGCGTAATAGAAATAATATCCCTTGAAGTTCTTTGGATATCCCACAAACTTACATTTTACTGATCGTGCCTCGAGCTTGTCCATATGCTGCTTTTTAACAAAAGGTGGACATCCCCAAATCTTCATATGCTGAAGATGGGGTTTCTTCCCACTCCACATCTGATATGGGGTTGTCACGACCCGAAATACGGAACATGACCGGCACTTAGACTACGAACGTCTCAAGGCATACGTATGCTAAGTAAGCCGAAACCCAGCAATCCAAACCAAGAGAAGTAGTAGAGAATAGGAGGAACCATATCAAATCAACTTGTATGCAACATAATATACAACGCCTCAAGGCGAGGATCACAACAGAAAAGGAACTCAACCAGCCTGAAACCCAAAGAAATATAACACGCGACACTAAGGTCGAAAGAATAAACATCACTGGTCTCTATCTCAAATAAGTACAAGTTTTGGTTGATGGAAATTCTAGATACAACTGAAATATAATATACAAGGTATAATGATGGGTAAGATACAATAAACCCACCTACTAGCAAGTCACCCGAAAGGTACAGTGCCCGCAAAGCCGTAATGAAATCCGTACGGCAACACCTGCAAGAAACTGGGGCACAACGGGGGTGAGTTGCCAACTCGTGAGTAGAAAAAGATCTACGAACAGAAATCGCATGTATGACGCAATCCTAGGTCATACGATCAACATATATAATCCTCAAATATATAACCAGTAATCTCTAACCATGGCTAGTACAAATATCTAACCCAAGTGTAAAACCATGTGTCTGTGCCAGTGCATCAAGTAGCAATATATATCATATGAATGATGTATGAATGCATGAAACAGAATGCATGTACTGAAGAAAACTGCTTTCATAACTTTGTGAGATCTCTGTATTTTAAATGAGGTATCATGATGAAATCAGCATAAAACAGTGCCTAGCATCGGCACAAAACATATATCTCGATATCTCTGTATCACAATCTCTGTACCTCAATATCTCAAATCTCAATGTCCCAATCATAATATCCAGGGCGCCGTCATTCCAGATCGGCCCCTACTATCCATCTCATGACTACGACGGTATCCTCCGGATATCCGACGTGTCGGGTAATATCACCGGTCGGTCGTGCTCCCCTGCCAGGCTCAACGCCATCTCCTGCGATCTTCTTGCCCCGGGGTACCGCACCGGGCCCACCATGTACCCGAAACGGTTCCTCCACTCCTCGAATCGGGTCTCGAAATCCATCAGCAAAACTCATGGTGGACGACTCATACATCATGGAAAAACCGCATTTTGATTAAAAAGAGAAAGTAGTTTATATGTATGTTTTTACGGTTTTCCTCCAAATCCAGAAAATCTCATGGAAACCCGAACCCAAATCATCAATAGCATGTGAAATCATGAATATATGCATGAGATTCCATGAATGCAGCATATAATGAATAACAGTATGCATGAAGTGACAAGTGATAGCTACAATGTCAAGCTAACATATAAAGCAAGCATACTAATATCATGTCACTACTAGCTAACAAGCTAAATCAAGCAATAATAATTTCTAAGTGTTCGTGACATGGCAATTACCGATGAAGATATGTGTGCGACAGCAATAAGTGTACGTGGTACATACGCATCATCGGTAATGGTGCTGGTGTCCTAGTAGCAGATATCAATAATGACATATGAATCATAACAGTAGGCGATGCAGAGCAACAATAATAATATGCGGGAGCTGAGATACTGAACACCATGATCGCTAAACTGCATCTAAGGTCATAAAAGTCACATAGCTACACCACTACAAGGCTGAGCTAAAGCTAACAGTAGGTAAGAGAAACCGCCTAACCTCTGAGTCGATACATATAAATATACATATATAGTCGGTGATCCCGCCTCGATCATATCACATCCGATACCATATCTCTATAATTGGTTGTTCCCAAGTCAAGTAGGCGGATCAAACATCAAAAATATAGTTCGTACGTGAATCCGTCGTACGGCATCCCCAAATCTGGGTACGGGTCAATATCATATTCGTCATATCATTCATCAAATATTCTCTTTATCAAATATCACTAATCTGGGTACTGACCTATGTCTAGTACAATGCTAGCATTATCACTATAATGAAAACCTGACTACTGATCGACAGTCTTAGTATAGATCAATATTATCATCATAAATCATCACAAAGAGTATACCTCGCCAAGGCGGCCTATCCCCAAATATCCTGTCATATCATATCATGTCATATCCTATCGTGTATCATAATCACATGTTGATCACTTAAAATATTTATATCTCCATTCCTGTTTATCATCCCCAAAATCCTCTAAATCATCAAACGTATCACAAGTATGAATTTTACCGTATCACTGATATCATAATCTCATATCAACTCTCATCGACTCAATTAAATCCCAAGTATCATCCACAAATCTGTATGTGAACACATAATCCCAAACCCATGTGAACACATCTCGATATAGAATCCCATAACCACATATGAAATAAGAATGCATTCAAGTATGTATATGTGTGTATGTATGTGTAGTGCACCCACTACCCTAAGGTTTCGTAATCTTTCCCAATCCAGTATACCAATATCCAATTAAACATCAATAATTTCCCGAACAACATATAATATTTATAGGTGTGTATACGCATCCGTATACATCACCTCGGACTGCGGGGGTGCTATACGCCATCCACCCGACTTCTCCCCGTAGATATAAATCTACTCACTTTGTTATGTGTGCCGGTGCCGATGTCGCCATTTGCATCTCCAACGCTTCGACGCCACATGGGGTACCTACAAGGATATCACACGCTAAAACACATGAAAACCATGTCGGAAACCAAAATGGTGCACGCTACGCCTATAAGTAAAAACCTATAGTCTCGCATGCGAACACAGCCAGTATCCGCTGTCGTTGACGTCCAAACGCCACCCGACAGAAACGAATCATCGAATACAAAAATCCATACGAAAACATGTCGTAAATCATACGCCAACTCATGAAAAACAACCCAGATTTTACCCTAATAGGAAACAGTCAAAACTAGACATACAGGGGGTCAAGTTTACATGAAATGGGGCTGTGCACGCAAAACGAGGAGGTTCCACCCTGGTCTGGCCACAAATTGCGGCCAGGGGGATTAAATCTGCGGCCGGGGTTTGGTGGTTTGGGCTAGGGTTTTGGATGTTGGTTTATATCTGTCTGCATATCCTACTGCCAAGTCAATTTCATTTTAGGAGGTCCCGGGTTGTAGCAGTTTCCAGAAAGGTCCAAAGTCGACAAAATTGCTAAATTACGCCAAGTATAACAAATCTGGTATATGGGTGAAATCTGGGACAATCTTGGGTTAACTGGTCTCACATACCCCTAATAAGGCTACTCTAACGTTCAAAACCACCTCTTGGTCAAGTCTCACTCAAATTTGCCTAAACTAGCACAATGTCACAATTAAAACAGTAACTTTCAGCTATATAACCAGAACTGAGCAAGAACTGAGTTGGGTCGTGGGATTATACCTCCAGAGTGTCCTAGGGTGTAGGAGAAGGGAAGCATGAAGGAAGGAGGAGGGGTGGTTGCTGCTGAAGTGGTGTTGCTGATGCAGCTGTGCTGAAGCTGAAACTGGCTGCTGCTGCTGCTTGCGATCCTTTCTTCCTTTTTGTTGCTGTTTGCAGCAGCTACTGCAGAGCTGGGGTTGTTTTTGGTGATGAGGAGAAGTGTTGTGGTTGTGGTTTAATGGTGGTGTTGTGGGGTGTTGTTTGGAATAAGGTTGTTGCTGCTGTGGCTGATAACAATGTGGCTGAAAATGCGCTGTTGATGTTGGGTGTGGGGCTGATGGTGTTGCAGCTTGTAGCAGCAGCTAGGGTGGCTGATGTGTGTGTTAGTTATATGTATGCCCTAGAGGCCATTACTGTACATAGGATGTATATTGTAGTGGATGCTGGGACATATATAGGGAGGACTTTCTCGCTCGACATGATAGTATGCTATCTGGTTGATCTTTACCTTAACGTGTATACTGTTTGTCTCTCTGTTACATGTTGGTAAAGCCCTTAGGATGTGTACTTGACTACCTGGATTATGATGCGGATCATACTAGTGGGGACATGGTAGTCTATAAGTACATCCTTCAAAGTCCCTAGTCGTGGGTGTATCGAGACGGGGCATCAATATACCAGAGTAGACTAGCGTATACCTTCTCGACCCATACAGATGGACGATGGATGATCCCATATCCATTGGTGTTAGACATCAGAGATGATATACGGGTGCTCAGTTGAGACTGGGTACACTGGACAGACTCGCCGAGAACTCCCAGATGGTATTATACCTCACGTCAGATGGCAGTTCTCTGGTGACACTGGTACAGAGTAGTCTGTTGACCCGAGATCGTCATAGAGTCTTTGTGTGGTTCCCACTGTGCTTTGATTTCTATCCTACCACGTCCAAGAGGGCGTGCAAAACGGTGGTTTTTAGGTACAGTCCCGAGTCACAGGAGGCAATGAGCGATAGAAGGGGATTCGTCTCTCCCGGTATAGGGAGTTGATGTTGCGCTGTGTTTGATTGGCTATAACAGGAAATCCCTGGCCAGGGTTGCTGAGATTTACTGGTAAGTGTTACCAGTAGTTTCTCGAACAGTTATAGACCTCATATCGACACGACTTATTGAGCTATTGGGGTCTGACGTTTACCACCCCTAGGCGAGATATGCGACATATCAGACGATCAGACCGGACTGTACGGTAGTGTTACTGGTTGGATTCACTGGAGTGTGAGCGGGCTTGCTCGTCGATCTTCAGATCGCTCAATACCCGGGTGGCCGTTACGTTTAGCAGACCGCTTGCGGCTTGTGGGTGATTGATATGATCATCACCTGCTGCCGGCGTATTGACGAGTCTTTAGAGTCCTACACAGAGGTTTCCTGGCTCAAGCGAAACGAAATAGGAGCGCATATGAGATATGTGCGGGACCGAGAATGATACCAGTATGTGATACTGTATTTGATTCTCGCGATGTGACGTTGATCGGTTATATGCGATATAGCCGGGTTATCGGATCAAGTGTTGATTCGATAAGTTGTTACTAATGATACTAGTCGGTTATATGCGATATGACCGGATCGTTAAATCAAGTGTTGATTTAATGATTTGATGCATAATTATATATTTGATATATTACTTTGCATTAACTAGTATCGGTTCACTTTAAAAGGATTTTCTCGCTCGGGTGTGCGCATTGCATATGCGATATGATTTTGTGCACAGTATTGTATCATGTTTGATGATACATGTTGACTTGTGCTTGTGTAAAGATTAAACCATGGTTATATGAATGGTTAGGGTTTTATATACTTATTCATTTATTTATATTCATTATTCATTTAAGGAAAAGAAAAGAAAAATGGTGGCATTCTTTTGTTAATTCATGAAGCTTCATGAATACTTTGACTTAGTCACCATTTTTGTCTTCATTCCTAACCTAACCATTCACTTAACTTGGGTTTAGTCTCTACACATAACCATGGTCATGTTATGATAAAGATTGGATTATTCTTTTCTTTTTAATTAATCTTATCATAGCTTTTATCTTCTTCTTGCTCTTCTTCTTCTTCCTTCAAGTGAAGAAAAGCTTGACCATCAATGGTGATTGATGTTTTTGAGTGAGAAATCCAATTCTAAAGTTAACCCACTTCCTATTTCTTCATCCTCTACCTCTTGCCAAGTAGTAGAGTGTGTTTTCTTCACAAGTTTCTTGACTTGGTGAAGTCGGAGCTTGATTTAGCGATGCCTCGACGTAGATCATCTTCGGCATGGACATCGACGACCTAGCTTGCCCATTCTCCGACGAAGCCGACGCTAGAGCCCGGATTTGATATGGACAGCGGAAAGGACTTCGTTGCTGAGCTATGGAGGTGGAGCACCGGATCTACAAAGGTTGTATTTCCGTATCTCTTAGTTAAGTGTTAACTAGTTCGCTTTTTCGCCTAGTTTTCTAGCAAACGATCCGTAGTCTAGGGTTTCTCGGTACCGTAAAATTTAAAACGGGCATGGTTGATGCCTTGTGAGACCTCTTGAGGATGCCTAGGAACCCTACAGTGGTATCAGAGCCTAGCTAGAGCCTTAGGCGAAGTCTAGACGGAATTTGAAGTCCGAACGAACCCGAAACCCCGAATCAAACTTGCTCTCTGTCCAGATTTTAAAAATATGGAATTTTCAAGATTAAAAATATCCAGAAAATCAAGCAGGGTTTATTATGAAATACTGTGCAAAACGGAGCCGTAACTCCGTCATGACGGCGCGGAACCGCGGCCTAAGCCCACGTGGCGCGGCGGTTCCGCGGCGAGACTGTAGATTTTTTGACTTTTCTTTGCATAGTAATTCCTATTTTCTGGAGTTGGATTTTCTGGGAATTTTTAATATTTTTCCAGAGTTGTATTTTCTGTAGTTGTTTTGGGGATTCGGTGTTTCGATCGGAGCATCAAATTTTGTCTGTGTGGCTTTCCGGATAAATTTTAGAATATGTTAAAAAGTTCGACCGGATATAAATACCCAATTTTTCCCCTGTCGGGAAATTTCCAAGTGTTGGATTTTTCCGTAGTTTAACGACGTTCTAAGTAGTGCAAGTAACGCGATGGTCCCTCTAGAAGACAACAAACCTTAACTCGATTATGTGACCGTCTTGAACTGCCCTTTGAACCTTCGGGTTTGGGACAGTACGGCATGCCACATGTGAGGCGTTGGCTTGACCCTTCTACGGCTGGATCGTTGGTACTGAGGTACGAACTGAATGTTGTTAAACTTATTTCATGTGTTGATCTGTATCGGGAAAACTTGGGTGTTCGACTGTTCGATCGGAAAGTTTAACATTTTCTATTTATCTGGAATGGGATACAATAATTGGAATTCGCATATAGTTATGAGATAACTGAATGAATGTTATAAACATAGCAATTTAGTCTCACTTGATCGGTTGCCACGGAATTTTGATGTGATCAAAAGTCCGTCGCAATCACGTAGCGTACGCGGATACTCGCCGGGTAAACTTAATAGACAGCCTCGCCCCACAGCCCCGACCAAGTGACTGTAGGAGAACCCCGTCGCCGAAAGCATCCGTTCGGGTGCTCGTGGCAGCGGTGTTCCGCCTTGGTGCACTTTGTCGACGGTATCGGGGGTGCAGCCGCCTACTAAAGTTTGCGACGAGCATTCGATCAGTTTTTCGGGAATCTTGTTGAATTGCCCGACTTGATATTGAAAAGTGTTTTCGATAATGAGACTAAAATGCGGGGTTTATAATTGTTAGGCATGCGATGTCTAAGTAATTCATTTGGTCAGGCATGCGATGTCTGAGGTGGTTGCGGATTCCAACTGTTGTAGTTTTACACTTTCTTTTCTATAACCGTAAGTGTAATATGTGATATCGCCGGTTTCGTTGCTATATGTCAACGACAATTGGGATGCGCATATTTACTTACGTTGATGACATGTGATGTTATGTGTTGCTGGATATGTTATATTGGATCGTCGTGTTTGAATAGCCGGGGGTTTTTATGTGAGATGAGTGTTTTTCATTTTCATTCATGTAAAAACTTGTATGTAATATTCTTTTATTGGGGCGCTTCCAGGTTGCGGAAGTTGTCACCGTTGTTGTATATTATTTACTTTTCCGCACTAGGATAGACCCAAGGAGGAGGGCACAAGTAACCGGGTTCTGGAGTCGAGTGGGAGACCAACTCGAGGAGTCGAGTCCGGGTCTCCTAACTCCAGAATTGGTAGGGTTGCTTGCCGCTCTCGTAGGGGTCTAGGGGTGTGGGTTTGGCTATTCATCACGACCGTGGAATCCGTGTTTTATACTGGCTCGTATTGAAAACACGGACGTCCTAGTATATCCAATATTTCATATGATTCTTCTGCTGCGATATCTGTGATGTGATCATGTGATGTTCTGTGATAGATACAGTATATAGTATATATGATATATTATATAGACGTTACTTATGTTTTACACCCGCGCTAGCCCTACCCTGCTCTGCCATTAGTTACCTAAGCTAACGGTGCACGAGGGGACATCGAGGCGAATGCGGATGGCATAAGTGTACGTTGTATTTATCTGTGATGTTTAGGTACTTAAATGATGGGACTTCATTAATGTAATTAATGAAATAAAAGAAACCTAAGATGTTGTAGAATCGAATTTCAAAATAAAACAGGTAGCTACAGTTCTTGCTTTGCACAGCGGTATATGTGATATATCCTGCACCTTATTCGATGAGGAAAGGACCGAGATCCCTTCACCGGGAGTGACTCCTTTAGCAATAACTGGCAGATGCTACACACTCGGTTTGTCTTTTGATTGCTTTTAAGTGTTTTTGCTTTGCACAGTGATATATACGATATATCCCGCACCTCATTCGACGAGGAAAGTACCGACGATCCCTTCACCGGGAGTGACTCCTTTAGCAAAATTAGAAAATCCTCAAAAACACTCCATTTCAAAATTCATTCGATCCTACAACGATATCAAGTTCATTACGCAATAGGTTTTCAGAAAAACCTGTCGTAGCCCTCCGTCATTTCAGATAAGTAGTAGTTAGTATTCGTGCTACGTTTGTTGGCCTGCGTCAAGGCGTAGTGTGCGGTAGCTAACTGGTGCTTATCTGCATAAGCATATGATGTGGTTGGATTAGGGTAGTCGTGCGACTTTGTTGGCCTGCGTCAAGGGTCGTGCGGGTGGGTTTAATTCAATCAGGAAATGACGGGTTGAACTTGACTAGCGGACTATGGTTTGTTGGCCTGCGTCAAGGTCATAGGACGCTAGGGGCAAAAGATTATCGGGAATTTCAAGTGTTGAAATTTGCAATGAGATTGCATACCTTCTATGAGATAGTTGGATCCCGATACCCGCTGCGAGTAAGAGTTACTCCTGGGAGAGTTTTATACATTACAATTAGCCGATCAAGTAGGTGTCTAGAAAGGTGTTAACGAGGTTACGCCTCTGGGAAAACGAGGTTTACATTAATTAGGTTCGTGCGAAAGCACGGGGGACCTCCCTCAAAGTACCGACACTGGCCTGGCTGAAAGATTGGCGAACTTGTAGTGTGTAATTAATCCCGGCTAGTCTATCCTTTTAGGGTTTGAAGGAAGATTTGATAAAAAGCAGTGGGAGCCATCCTGATTAGATAAAATAAAAACCAATCTATTCTTGACAGAGCGCACGCTGAGTGTTTTCTTCTCTCTCTCCAGGTAGCGACCATATCACGCCTTAATCAAGATAATAATACGGAATATTGACCGAACCCGCTTGTTATACTGAGCTGGGGAACGTTGGTCCCGCTCCAACTTATAATTGTTATAAGACAGAGCAGGAAATAGGGGATTACCAGAATTCCCGTGCCGCCCAAACGAAGAGAGTGCATGCTGATGCATCATCTTCGGGTGTGTTCATTACAGAGAACTGTTTCTCAGTATCCTTTACGTCCTGGGTATGTGATACCAGATCAGGATCCCTGATATATAATATGTTACATAGGGCTACAGAAAGGTAGAGAACTGAGAACGGGTGATAAGTTTCATGAGGCAGAAAACGGGGCAAGTGTTGCAGCCAAGTCTGTTGGTCACTGTCACCCTGTATTACAATACATTGATTCTGAACGAATGTTATTAGATACCGAACCTGATATACAAAATCATATCTCTCTCTTTATTAGTAAGGAAAGGATATAATTTTGTATTGATGGATAATGTTTTGAACATTTCCTATATCAAAAGTTGATCGGTTCAGGCACGTTATCTAAAAGCATTGATGTTCTAAATCAAACTACAGTTCTTAGTATATGGAACGCACACAAGAGGAAGAGTTCAGAAATGAACGAATTCTTCTTGAGGCATTGTAGACTAGGTCAGATCAATGTGACCCGACTAGCTAGAGTTACATAAAGATGCATATTTAAATCAGTTTGAATTTACATCTTGTGAAACTCGCCAGTCATGTCACAAAGATAAGATGACCATAGCTCCATTTACTGGAAACAGAGAAAGAGTTAGTAAACTCTTGGGATGATACATGTTGATGTATAAAGGTCCCCTGTCTACATATGCCAAGACCGGTTCTTTGTACTTCATTACATTCTCTGATAATCTCTCAAGATTCAGACATATGTTCCTGTTGAAACACAAGTCCGAACCTTTTGAGATATTCACAGAATATGATTTAGAAGTAGAGAACCAAAATACGGGTATAAGTATTATGTCCTATGATGAGATCAGGGAGGAGAATACTTGTGCATGGAATTCCTGGACTATTCTAAAGGAGAATGAGATTCTCTCTCAGCATTACTCATCCGTATACACCATAGCACGATGGTATATCGGGGCGGAGCTGATACACCCTATTTGATATGGTGTGCTCTATGATGAGTAATACTGAGTTACCTTTTTCCTTTTGGGAGTTATGCACTTACGAAGTTGCATACCTATTGAATAAGATTCCAATCAAATCAATTGCCTACCACTTCATATGTGATATGGAAAGGGAAGAGCCCATATCTTAAGTTAGTTAAGATTTGGGGTTTTCCGGCCTATGTCTAAAAGGCAAAATCCGGACAAGCTCGAGGCAAAGTCTGTAATGTAGAACTGGAAATGTTCCAGCTATACAAACTGCAGCTGATGATTTGAAAGAACCAAAGGATTCAATAGTTACCAACGAACCTCGGCCTCTCCGCCGATCTAGTAGGGTTCCTCACCCACCTGAGAGATACTTCGGTTTCTCTGTGACAGTGGGAGCGAGGATTACATCATGAGATGATGACCCAACTAGTTTCGAGCTGGCCATCAGGAGTGAGACTCTGTAAGAATGGCTGGATGCTTAGCGATCTGAGATGGAATCCATGTACACCAACAAAGTATGGACTTTGGTTGCAATATCTGAAGGGTTAAATCCCCATCAGGAGCAAGTATATCTTGAGAAGATTACTTGGTGTACATGGAAAAGTTGAGACTTTCAAAGCTAGAATTGTTAAAGGTTTTCGTCATCGACCAGGCATGGATAATGATGAAACCTTTTCCAGTAGCTATGCTTAAGTCCATCCAGATCCTACTTGCCACGGCTACATACCATAACTACGATATCTGGCGGTTGGGTGCCATGACTGCTTTTCTAAATGATGTTTTAGAAGAGTGCGTCTATAAGTACACAGCCAGAGGGCCTCGTAGACAGTGGGAGCAGCGGAAATGTGTGCAAGATGTTTTATATGATAAAGCAGGCATCGCGGAGTTGGAACGTCTGTTTTGATGTAATAGTCAAAGAGTTTGACATCATCAAAATGGTAGATGAACCTTGTATAAACAAAAAGGTAGTAGGGAGTATGGTGGTGATCCTCGTAGAGTACGTGGATGACATACTCTTGATAAGAAAGGAGTTTCTTATACTACGCTCGGTCAATCTCCGCTTATCACAATGATTCTCCATATAGGATCAAAATGATACCTCCTAAATCCTGGGTTTTGGATCTATGAGATAGATCTAAATGGATATTAGGAAACT
The DNA here is from genome assembly GCA_030015575.1 of Agapanthus africanus. Lineage (NCBI taxonomy): Eukaryota > Viridiplantae > Streptophyta > Magnoliopsida > Asparagales > Amaryllidaceae > Agapanthus > Agapanthus africanus. The sequence goes on from CM057338.1 coordinate 559,725,392, forward strand.
CACTAGTTGTAGTGAGATGGTATCAATTGATCCTGGGGAAAATCACTGGAAGGGTTCCAGGGTGATAAAGACGACTGAATGTCAGTCACAGGCATTGTCTTTACCCTTAGTAAAGGGACGGTATGTTGGAAGAGTTCCAAGCTAGATACCGTGACATAGTAGAAGATAAAGGCAGGATACATCGCTACTTAAGATGCTACCAAAGAGGCTGTTTGTGTGTATATTGGTTCATGAGATGAACTATGTTCCTACCATTGTGTGACAATGGAGTTGTGGCTTATGCCGAGGAACGCCGGTCCCATCAGTGATCCAGACATATTCTAAGGCAGTATCACTTGATCATGGAGATGGTTGATCTCCAGGGAGATCGAGGTTAGGAGAGTAGACTCAGAAGACAACACAGCGGATCCACTCACAAAGGCCTGTTCCCAGAGAGAGACTTTTATGGGATGGTTGAGTATGAGATACTACAACCACTGCTACAGATGGCCCTAGTGCAAGTGGGAGATTGTTAGTTATATCTATGCCCTAGAGGCCATTACTGTACATAGGATGTATATTGTAGTGGATGCTGGGACATATATAGGGAGGACTTTCTCGCTCGACATGATAGTATGCTATCTGGTTGATCTTTACCTTAACGTGTATACTGTTTGTCTCTCTGTTACATGTTGGTAAAGCCCTTAGGATGTGTACTTGACTACCTGGATTATGATGCGGATCATACTAGTGGGGACATGGTAGTCTATAAGTACATCCTTCAAAGTCCCTAGTCGTGGGTGTATCGAGACGGGGCATCGATATACCAGAGTAGACTAGCGTATACCTTCTCGACCCATACAGATGAGCGATGGATGATCCCATATCCATTGGTGTTTGACATCAGAGATGATATACGGGTGCTCAGTTGAGACTGGGTACACTGGACGGACTCGCCGAGAACTCCCAGATGGTATTATACCTCACGTCAGATGGCAGTTCTCTGGTGACACTGGTACAGAGTAGTCTGTTGACCCGAGATCGTCATAGAGTCTTGTGTGGTTCCCACTGTGCTTTGATTTCCATCCTACCACGTCCAAGAGGGCATGCAAAACGGTGGTTTTTGGGTACAGTCCCAAGTCACATGGAGGCAATGAGCGATAGGAGGGGATTCGTCTCTCCCGGTATAGGGAGTTGATGTTGCGCTGTGTTTGATTGGCTATAACAGGAAATCCCTGGCCAGGGTTGCTGAGATTTACTGGTAAGTGTTACCAGTATTTTCTCGAACAGTTATAGACCTCATATCGACACGACTTATTGAGCTATTGGGGTCTGACGTTTACCACCCCTAGGCGAGATATGCGACATATCAGACGATCAGACCGGACTGTACGGTAGTGTTACTGGTTGGATTCACTGGAGTGTGAGCGGGCTTGCTCGTCGATCTTCAGATCGCTCAATACCCGGGTGGCCGTTACGTTTAGCAGACCGCTTGCGGCTTGTGGGTGATTGATATGATCATCACCTGCTGCCGGCGTATTGACGAGTCTTTAGAGTCCTACACAGAGGTTTCCTGGCTCAAGCGAAACGAAATAGGAGCGCATATGAGATATGTGCGGGACCGAGAATGATACCAGTATGTGATACTGTATTTGATTCTCGCGATGTGACATTGATCGGATATATGCGATATAGCCGGGTTATCGGATCAAGTGTTGATTCGATAAGTTGTTACTAATGATACTAGTCGGTTATATGCGATTTGACCGGATCGTTAAATCAAGTGTTGATTTAATGATTTGATGCATAATTATATATTTGATATATTACTTTGCATTAACTAGTATCGGTTCACTTTAAAAGGATTTTCTCGCTCGGGTGTGCGCATTGCATATGCGATATGATTTTGTGCACATTATTGTATCATGTTTGATGATACATGTTGACTTGTGCTTGTGTAAAGATTAAACCATGGTTATATGAATGGTTAGGATTTTATATACTTATTCATTTATTTATATTCATTATTCATTTAAGGAAAAGAAAAGAAAAATGGTGGCATTCTTTTGTTAATTCATGAAGCTTCATGAATACTTTGACTTAGTCACCATTTTTGTCTTCATTCCTAACCTAACCATTCACTTAACTTGGGTTTAGTCTCTACACATAACCATGGTCATGTTATGATAAAGATTGGATTATTCTTTTCTTTTTAATTAATCTTATCATAACTTTTATCTTCTTCTTGCTCTTCTTCTTCTTCCTTCAAGTGAAGAAAAGCTTGACCATCAATGGTGATTGATGTTTTTGAGTGAGAAATCCAATTCTAAAGTTAACCCACTTTCTATTTCTTCATCCTCTACCTCTTGCCAAGTAGTAGAGTGTGTTTTCTTCACAAGTTTCTTGACTTGGTGAAGTCGGAGCTTGATTTAGCGATGCCTCGACGTAGATCATCTTCGGCATGGACATCGACGACCTAGCTTGCCCATTCTCCGACGAAGCCGACGCTAGAGCCCGGATTTGATATGGACAGCGGAAAGGACTTCGTTGCGGAGCTATGGAGGTGGAGCACCGGATCTACAAAGGTTGTATTTCCGTATCTCTTAGTTAAGTGTTAACTAGTTCGCTTTTTCGCCAAGTTTTCTAGCAAACGATCCGTAGTCTAGGGTTTCTCGGCACCGTAAAATTTGAAACGGGCATGGTTGATGCCTTGTGAGACCTCTTGAGGATGCCTAGGAACCCTACAGTGTGGGTGTATATGTCTGATGTAGAGAGGTTGGTATGTGTGTGTTTGAGAGGCAAACCAAAGTTTTGAAATGAGATGAGTTAACTCTCATCATCCCATTCACCATGAACCAAACCAACCCTGATTAACCCACTTAACTTAGCCTAAAGGTTTAAACCCACCATGGTCATCTAAACATGGTTCAACCCTACGCCACCATAAGTCCAAAACATGAACAAGTGTAACAAGTGTAGAAAATGTTATGTGCACATTTTTGCACAAAAGCCAAAAATCCACTTAGCGATTTTTAATCGCGGTTAATACCAAAATAACATATAATCCATCATAAAACTGCAAAATGGCATATTTCCACAAAAATTAGCTATTTTAGAATTCTTATAATTTTCTTTGGAATTTTCACCATTTATCGGTATTTAATTATACCGACTATTAAAATATCATTAAAAATTATTATTAAATTATGAAAATTCCCAAAAATAATATTCTATTTTTTGAAATGTTACAGTCTTCCCCCCTTAAAGTAATTCGGTCCCCGAATTTAAATTTAAACCCCCAAATTCTAAAACATTGGAATAAAATGTCCAAGTCAACGGGGCTCCGAAATTATCAATACATAGAACGCATCGTAGCGCAATACATGCGTATGCGTAACGACCAGATAACTCGAAATCAAAACTCCGTCAAGCCTCCCGCAATCATCGGAGTCAAGGTGAAAACACGAATGCCAAATCCAAAGCAACACCGATATGCTAAAAATCGGGATCACATATGTAAATATCTGAAGAGAATGTATGCCAAATTCTTTAAAGTCGATGTGCAATGCGCATGACACTGCACAGTGGTGGATGTCTCTATAAGAAAATAGCCATATACGTATATATCCTTTGTTTAATATGCACGTCCCGCCGTTTTGAAATTAATTTAGAAGGGTTTTCCTCGTTTTAAATGTTTCGTGTCGTATCAGATACGTATGTAAATAATGAGACTATAGCTCGCCTTTGGAAATCCCTTGAAATCTATCGATGCATGCAAAATATATTCAGGCACTGTCATCTGATCAGTCCTGCTCAGTACGAAAATCAATCGCAATATCATAAAAATGTACTGCTCCATAAGAAATCAATCCCAAAAAGCGCATATGAAAAACCCTGTGCGTCCAGTGCGCACGAAAATCAAATCCATGAATGTGCTAAGCAGGTGCACAAAACGACATCAAGGTGCAACGGATGTGCACACAGCATCGGTCATAGGCAACGTGCGTGCCTGACCGCAAGATCATGTGCATCTGACATGCACGAAAAATCCCGATTTAGTGCATCTGGTGTGCACCAAATCGCATCTCATAACTTGCGCTCAACATGCGCTGCAAATCCAAATCCGGTGCATCCATCATGCACGAAATCATGAAATCCAATGTCAAGCGTCGAGCACGCGCAAAATCCAATCAGGTGCATAAAATGCACAAAATAAATATCGAACATCACCCTCGAAATCGAAGTCCAGTGCATCCAAGTGCACAAAGTACATGTCACTGCACTGCAAGTATATATAAACTATACAGAGTGCAGGAACCAAATCGTGTGCGTGCATACGCACAAAATCAACTCGAATGTCTAAACCACATAAATCACAAACATGTGAAATCAAGGCACGAAAACGATATCAAGTGCAACAACTGTGCAAAAATCGTAAATCCTCAATCATCAAAATCACATCATGAGAATAAATCACCCAAAACATCGAAATCAAGTATGGCGGAATAGTCCCGCTCGAGCGCATCCTCCAAGAATCTCGGGCCAACTGTCGCGGTCACTAGTGGACGTCTTGTTGATGATCATGAACTCTGGCCTGCTGGTGTGCGTAACAATGACCACTCCTGGGTCCAAGTCTTCCCTGTGGATTACCAATCTCTCGATCCATCGGCTCATCGGCTCTGTCAAGTGTGCTAACGGGGATGATTCCGTTCTGGCACTTCTCTGGTCATTTCCTGGTCAGTCATCGCGACCACTAGTAAAGCAGCATGTCACTGGCGTCGGCCTTTGGTTTTCTGAATGCACGTGACACATCTGATCCTGGGTACAAACATCATAGCAGCAGTGTCCTGGAAGGAATCCTGCTCAAGCTCTCTTCCAAGTCTCATCCCTGCCAACTGTTCGGAGGTCATCGTCCTTTACCAAATCTGCTTCTTGCTTCGAAACGGCTGCATACTCATCGTGACTCCCTCTGGAAGGTATATCCAGTACAATGCCTCGGCATGCGCATCACATTTCTGATGTCGGCGGAGTGGAACGTCATCACATCTAGATCTTGCACGAACCTCTTACTCCACTTTCCTCTAATGTTGACTGCTTCGGACTCGTCTCGTCATGGCTGCATGGACTAAGCTCCAACGGCTATCCTCGTGTCTGGAGTCTCCCAAGAAATGCATCTCACCATCTAGTATCCGAAATAAGTCGAGCCATCCGATCGAGTCGTCAAAACCTCATAATCCCCCAAGAGCTTAACATCTTGGGTACAGTATGATAGTATCGAGTACATACCCCAGCATCGATGGTCCAGCCGTAGAAGGGCAAACCCAAGCCTCACTAATGGCGCCGCAGAACTGCCGCAAACCCTAAGGTTCAAAGGCTTTCATACGGTCATTAAGTCGAGTTAGGGTTTCATTCTTCTAGAGGGACCATAGAATTGCCTGCATATCTTTCCGATACTTTAAACTTGGAATAATAGGTTTCTAACATTCGATCGTCTCTGTCGACTCTCAACGTCTCCGCGTGAATTCGTCTCAGCTGGAATCAATCTATCTGATGACCTCGCATCGGGGTAGCGAACGATCCACGTGTCCCAGTCATTCATCCTTGGTGACTAGCGACCTTCTATCATCTCTTAGCACAACTTGTATTGCAATAGCTCCAACATCTGGGGCGATATCTCGTCGTTCGTAGCAAACTGGCTCGCTCGTCTGCACGCTGAATCGTGCCTCAATCATCAGAGTGAGCAATACACCAACGGTCATCAAAATTTGGCTGGCCTCTGTCAGTGGCTCAATCCTCTGGTGCTGATCTGCACGTTCGAGTAATCTCATGCAGCGATCCATCCAACGCTCATGGCGCGAGAACACAATCAAAAGACACATCTCTGCAATCGTGTGTCGCCAAAATCATGCCCTGGTCAGTCCTCGTTCATGACGAGCTCATGCTGACCGCAACTCTAGCCGTAGCTCTCTCCCTGCCCGCAATCGTGGCAGCAAAACCAAAACTGGTACCGATGAGGCTAGATCAGGAATGAACATAATACTGAACAAAGAAATGTACATCCTAAGGCTCCTTAAGTGGAGTGGCGTGTCGTAAATATGCCGCGGAACATATCAACGGTACGTCACTCTACTTTAGTCACCTATTCCATCAACCAAGGGTCATCCTATACTCCGAAGGTAAAACCCAACGCTCTGATACCAACTTTGTCACGACCCGAAATACGGAACATGACCGGCACTTAGACTACGAACGTCTCAAGGCGTACGTATGCTAAGTAAGCCGAAACCCAGCAATCCAAACCAAGAGAAGTAGTAGAGAATAGGAGGAACCATATCAAATCAACCTGTATGCAACATAATATACAACGCCTCAAGGCGAGGATCACAACAGAAAAGGAACTCAACCAGCCTGAAACCCAAAGAAATATAACACGCGACTCTAAGGTCGAAAGAATAAACATCACTGGTCTCTATCTCAAATAAGTACAAGTTTTGGTTGATGGAAATTTTAGATACAACTGAAATATAATATACAAGGTATAATGATGGGTAAGATACAATAAACCCACCTACTAGCAAGTCATCCGAAAGGTACAGTGCCCGCAAAGCCGTAATGAAATCCGTACGGCAACACCTGCAAGAAACTGGGGCACAACGGGGGTAAGTTGCCAACTCGTGAGTAGAAAAAGATCTACGAACAGAAATCGCATGTATGACGCAATCCTAGGTCATACGATCAACATATATAATCCTCAAATATATAACCAGTAATCTCTAACCATGGCTAGTACAAATATCTAACCCAAGTGTAAAACCATGTGTCTGTGCCAGTGCATCAAGTAGCAATATATATCATATGAATGATGTATGAATGCATGAAACAGAATGCATGTACTGAAGAAAACTGCTTTCATAACTTTGTGAGATCTCTGTATTTTAAATGAGGTATCATGATGAAATCAGCATAAAACAGTGCCTAGCATCGGCACAAAATATATATCTCGATATCTCTGTATCACAATCTCTGTACCTCAATATCTCAAATCTCAATGTCCCAATCATAATATCCAAGGCGCCGTCAGTCCAGATCGGCCCCTACTATCCATCTGATGACTACGACGGTATCCTCCGGATATCCGACGTGTCGGGTAATATCACCGGTCGGTCGTGCTCCCCTGCCAGGCTCAACGCCATCTCCTGCGATCTTCTTGCCCCGGGGTACCGCACCGGGCCCACCATGTACCCGAAACGGTTCCTCCACTCCTCGAATCGGGTCTCGAAATCCATCAGCAAAACTCATGGTTGACGACTCATACATCATGGAAAAACCGCATTTTGATTAAAAAGAGAAAGTAGTTTATATGTATGTTTTTACGGTTTTCCTCCAAATCCAGAAAATCTCATGGAAACCCGAATCCAAATCATCAATAGCATGTGAAATCATGAATATATGCATGAGATTCCATGAATGCAGCATATAATGAATAACAATATGCATGAAGTGACAAGTGATAGCTACAATGTCAAGCTAACATATAAAGCAAGCATACTAATATCATGTCACTACTAGCTAACAAGCTAAATCAAGCAATAATAATTTCTAAGTGTTCGTGACATGGCAATTACCGATGAAGATATGTGTGCGACAGCAATAAGTGTACGTGGTACATACGCATCATCGGTAATGGTGCTGGTGTCCTAGTAGCAGATATCAATAATGACATATGAATCATAACAGTAGGCGATGCAGAGCAACAATAATAATATGCGGGAGCTGAGATACTGAACACCATGATCGCTAAACTGCATCTAAGGTCATAAAAGTCACATAGCTACACCACTACAAGGCTGAGCTAAAGCTAACAGTAGGTAAGGGAAACCGCCTAACCTCTGAGTCGATACATATAAATATACATATATAGTCGGTGATCCTGCCTCGATCATATCACATCCGATACCATATCTCTATAATTGGTTGTTCCCAAGTCAAGTAGGCGGATCAAACATCAAAAATATAGTTTGTACGTGAATCCGTCGTACGGCATCCCCAAATCTGGGTACGGGTCAATATCATATTCGTCATATCATTCATCAAATATTCTCTTTATCAAATATCACTAATCTGGGTACTGACCTATGTCTAGTACAATGCTAGCATTATCACTATAATGAAAACCTGACTACTGATCGACAGTCTTAGTATAGATCAATATTATCATCATAAATCATCACAAAGAGTATACCTCGCCAAGGCGGCCTATCCCCAAATATCCTGTCATATCATATCATGTCATATCCTATCGTGTATCATAATCACATGTTGATCACTTAAAATATTTATATCTCCATTCCTGTTTATCATCCCCAAAATCCTCTAAATCATCAAACGTATCACAAGTATGAATTTTACCGTATCACTGATATCATAATCTCATATCAACTCTCATCGACTCAATTAAATCCCAAGTATCATCCCCAAATCTGTATGTGAACACATAATCCCAAACCCATGTGAACACATCTCGATATAGAATCCCATAACCACATATGAAATAAGAATGCATTCAAGTATGTATATGTGTGTATGTATGTGTAGTGCACCCACTACCCTAAGGTTTCGTAATCTTTCCCAATCCAGTATACCAATATCCAATTAAACATCAATAATTTCCTGAACAACATATAATATTTATAGGTGTGTATACGCATCCGTATACATCACCTCGGACTGCGGGGGTGCTATACGCCATCCACCCGATTTCTCCCCGTAGATATAAATCTACTCACCTTGTTATGTGTGCCGGTGCCGATGTCGCCATTTGCATCTCCAACGCTTCGACGCCACATGGGGTACCTACAAGGATATCACACGCTAAAACACATGAAAACCATGTCGGAAACCAAAATGGTGCACGCTACGCCTATAAGTAAAAACCTATAGTCTCGCGTGCGAACACAGCCAGTATCCGCTGTCGTTGACGTCCAAACGCCACCCGACAGAAACGAATCATCGAATACCAAAATCCATACGAAAACATGTCGTAAATCATACGCCAACTCATGAAAAACAACCCAGATTTTACCCTAATAGGAAACAGTCAAAACTAGACATACAGGGGGTCAAGTTTACATGAAATGGGGCTGTGCACGCAAAACGAGGAGGTTCCACCCTGGTCTGGCCGCAAATTGCGGCCAGGGGGATTAAATCTGCGGCCGGGGTTTGGTGGTTTGGGCTAGGGTTTTGGATGTTGGTTTATATCTGCCTGCATATCCTACTGCCAAGTCAATTTCATTTTAGGAGGTCCCGGGTTGTAGCAGTTTCCAGAAAGGTCCAAAGTCGACAAAATTGCTAAATTACGCCAAGTATAACAAATCTGGTATATGGGTGAAATCTGGGACAATCTTGGGTTAACTGGTCTCACATACCCCTAATAAGGCTACTCTAACGTTCAAAACCACCTCTTGGTCAAGTCTCACTCAAATTTGCCTAAACTAGCACAATGTCACAATTAAAACAGTAACTTTCAGCTATATAACCAGAACTGAGCAAGAACTGAGTTGGGTCGTGGGATTATACCTCCAGAGTGTCCTAGGGTGTAGGAGAAGGGAAGGATGAAGGAAGGAGGAGGGGTGGTTGCTGCTGAAGTGGTGTTGCTGATGCAGCTGTGCTGAAGCTGAAACTGGCTGCTGCTGCTGCTTGCGATCCTTTCTTCCTTTTTGTTGCTGTTTGCAGCAGCTACTGCAGAGCTGGGGTTGTTTTTGGTGATGAGGAGAAGTGTTGTGGTTGTGGTTTAATGGTGGTGTTGTGGGGTGTTGTTTGGAATAAGGTTGTTGCTGCTGTGGCTGATAACAATGTGGCTGAAAATGCGCTGTTGATGTTGGGTGTGGGGCTGATGGTGTTGCAGCTTGTAGCAGCAGCTAGGGTGGTTGATGTGTGGGTGTATATGTCTGATGTAGAGAGGTTGGTATGTGTGTGTTTGAGAGGCAAACCAAAGTTTTGAAATGAGATGAGTTAACTCTCATCATCCCATTCACCATGAACCAAACCAACCCTGATTAACCCACTTAACTTAGCCTAAAGGTTTAAACCCACCATGGTCATCTAAACATGGTTCAACCCTACGCCACCATGAGTCCAAAACATGAACAAGTGTAACAAGTGTAGAAAATGTTATGTGCACATTTTTGCACAAAAGCCAAAAATCCACTTAGCGATTTTTAATCGCGGTTAATACCAAAATAACATATAATCCATCATAAAACTGCAAAATGGCATATTTCCACAAAAATAAGCTATTTTAGAATTCTTATAATTTTCTCTGGAATTTTCACCATTTATCGGTATTTAATTATACCGACTATTAAAATATCATTAAAAATTATTATTAAATTATGAAAATTCCCAAAAATAATATTCTATTTTTTGAAATGTTACAGGGGTGGTAGGCACAGTCTTGGTAGGAGCCCTGTTCAGAAGATATGCCGCTGAATCTAGCGCATAACCCCAAAAAGATCGCGGTAACTTAGCATTACTCATCATGGATCGTACCATATCTAATCGGGTTCGATTCTGTCTCTCCGATACACCGTTATGCTGTGGAGTGTATGGAGGAGTAAGCTGAGAGAGAATTCCTTTCTCTTTTAGGTAACATAGGAACTCGGCACTCAAGTATTCACCACCTCGATCAGATCTTAGTGTCTTGATACTTTTGCCGGTTTGGTTTTCTACTTCATTCTTATACTCTTGGAATTTCTCAAAAGCCTCGGATTTATGTTTCATCAGATAAATGAATCCGTACTTTGAGTAATCATCCGTGAAAGTAATGAAATAGGAAAAACCACCTCTTGCATGTGTAGACATTAGACCACATACATCGCTGTGTATGAGTCCTAAGAGCTCGCTCGCTCTTACTCCATGTCCAGTAAATGGAGTCTTTGTCATCTTTCCTTTGAGACAAGATTGACAAGTCTCATAAGTTTGATATTCGAACGAGTCCAAATATCCGTCTCTATGCAACTTAGTCAACCTTCTCTCATTGATGTGACCCAGTCTACAATGCCATAAGAAAGCTTTATTTAAATCTGGAGACTTTCTTTTTAGTGTGTTCTGGACATTGAAAATTTGGAGTTGGTTTAAAATATATATACCGTTATTTAGTGTACCGGACCCAATCAAACAATGATTAAGGTGGATGTTAACAACATCTCTTACAAACGTGAAATCATAACCATTATTTGATAACAAGGAAACTGATATGATATTACACGTTAAGCTTGGTACAAAAAAACAGTTATGTAAAACCAAAATGTGTCCACTCGTCAATCCCAGGTGATAATCCCCGACGGACGCAGCTCCCACGCTAGCTCCGTTAGCAACCTTTAGGGTCATATCACCTTTCTTCAGCACTCTACGGTTTCTCAGTGTCTGCAATGAATTGCAAATATGAGATCCTGATCCGGTATCCAATACCCAGGAAGTAGAGTTAATTGACAGACAATTCTCAATTACAAACACACCTGAAGTCAAAGCCACAGCTTGCTTCGGTTCCTGGTTCTTGGCGTTCCACGCCTTGCAATCTTTCTTCCAGTGCCCTTTCCTGTGACAATGGAAGCACTCATCCTGGCACACTACCGGCACTGCAAACTATTTCTTTCCCTTCCCTCCCACCTTACTAACACCTCCTCTAGGTTTGGTGGCAGCCTTCTTCTTCCTTCCTTTGGCCCTAGCCTTGGACCCGGAAGAAGATGCACCGCTAACAAACATATCGGGTGTTTCCCTTGCTTTCTGCAAGGTGCCCTCTGCACTCCTTAACATGTTCAGGAGTTCCGGAAGTTCAACTTCTTTTCTTTGAATGTTGAAGTTCAGGATAAACTGGGCGTAGGTGGAAGGAAGGGACTGGAGAATAAGGTCTGTATAGAGCTCATTATCCAAAGTCGTTCCAAGGTCTGCGAGCTCTTCTATATAGCCGATCATCTTTAGGACATGTTCTCCTACCGATGACCCGACAGCCAACGTCGCTCGAAACAAGTTCTTAGAGGTCTCGTATCTTGCTATACGAGATTGCTCTCCATAAAGTTCCTTTGTATGGAGAAATATGGCATCTAGTTCCATATCCTCGTGCCTCCTCTGATGTTCATTGTTCATCGAGGCAAGCACGATGCACTTGGCTTTCACGCAATCGAAATCCCAGGTTTTGCGGATTTCCTTATCCGCATTACTGGATTTGGGACCAGGGACAGCAGGTGCCGTAGCGGTGAGGACGTACCCCAATTTGTCATAGGTCAAAGCCATTTTGACATTCCGCAGCCATTATTTATAGTTTGGCCCTGTCAGTATATTTTTCTCTAAAAGTAACTTAAGTCCGGTCATTTTCAGGGTCGCTGCAATTAGGAGAGAGAGAAGAAAACTCTTTAGCATGATGCTCTTGCAAGTTTAGAGTGGTTTTTAGTTTATCTAAACTGGATGGCTCCCATTGTTTCTCGAATCCTTCCTCAAACCATAAAAGAAGAATTAGCCAGGACTATTCTCACTGTACAATTCTTGCTTAACCGTTTAGCCAGGCTAGTGTCGATACTTCGAGGGAGGTTTTCCAACGCTTTCGCGAAGTTCCTTAATTAAAGAACCTCTTTTCTCTAGTGGCGTAACCCCGCTGATACCTTTCTTGACACCTACTTGGTTTATAGCATTGATCGTTAAGTGACGAATATCCTGATAAGTAGCATATACTCACAGTAGGATCGGGATCCAAATATCATCATATGATAATGTTGAAGGAATGCTACCAACATTCATCAAACTCCAAATGGTATGCATCTCTTTGCACATTTCAGTTTCTTTAGAAATTCCCGATATAAGTTTTTGCCCCATGCTCTTATGACCTTGGCTTTGGTCAAAATGTCATAAGTAACATGTCAAGTTCTACCCGTCATTATCTTGTCAATTTGAACCCATCCGTATATACCCCTGACTTTGGTCAAATGATAATACGACTGTCCCAAACCAACTCATCTATCTTATGCAACAAATGAAAACCCAGCAGCTACCAAACACTATGCCTTGACTTTGGCCAAAATGCATAGCTTGAATACTACTGAATACCCAAATGAAATGACGGAGGGCTACGAATGGTTTTGGCGAAACCGTGAACGTAGTGAACTTGATATAACCGAAGGAACCTGATAGCTTTTGAAAGGAGTAGTTAAAGCTCCGTATTTAAAAATATCTGTTTTTAAAATTAACCGAGTGGTTTCTTTTAAATTGTTCCAACGATTAAACTTTTGGTTTATTTTCTTTGCATTATAAATAATGCGTCCCATCATTAACCTATCATTGCAGAAAACAACGAAAATACGTCCTCTTATGCCATCCGCATTCGCCACGGGGTCCCGTCATCACCCGTTAGGTTACTTAACTAACGACAGAGCGGGGGCTGGGCTAGCGTGGGTGTAAAACATAAGTGACGTCTAAAATAGCTATCATATATAGATATTGTACATTCGTCAGACGCAATAATAGGCATTCCAGATCTCATATGAACTTTATTGGATTTGCAAGCAATCCGCGTTTGTTTAGAGCCTGCAACAAAAGACGGATTACACAGTTGTGATGAATAGCCATTACCACACCCCAGACCCCTACGGGTACGGCAAACTACCCGCCAAATACCCGAAGTGAAGCGGTCTCCCTCAACAAAGTGAGTAGGCCACTAAACACTTCAAAGTACCCGGTAGTTTATGCACCCCACCTTGGGTCTATCCTAGGAGCAGAAACATTAAAATGAAATAATACAACGGTGGCTACAACCGCAACCTGGAAGTGCCCCGCAAAATAATATTACAACATATTACAATTACATCGAATGAATTAAAATAATAACCCATGATAAACCCCGGCTATACATCACAACAGTCCAACACAGTTCATATACACAAACATATAAAATCCATTACAGAAATGTGCAACCCCCTGCCAACCGACATACTAGCAGTTAGGGGAGGTTTACGAACACATTATACAAACACAGATATAATCCAACAAGCAAATACCGTATAATTTCGATCGATTAAACACATTTAATTTTGCTCCAATACTTCTCTGTAAATCTGAAATCTGAGCAAAAGTTAAAAAATTCCAGAAAATACCAAATATCACAGAGGATCCACACAGGAAAACTGGGCTGATGAGTCGTCCAAAGCGCGGCGGAATCGCGGCGGATCGGTGGGATCGGCCGCGGTTCCGCGGCTCTTTGGCCGATTCATGAGCCCAAATTTCTTGGGTGTTCTTATACTATCATTTAAGGCTTTCTGAAGGTCCCTGAAAAATTTTTGGACCTCATTTAAAAATCGACAAAAAACTCATGATATCGGGGTTTTCCGGTTTGTTTTTTCCGTTCGAAATTCATACAATTTTGCAAGTGAGTTATTTATTGTTTAGCGATGCTCTGATACTACTGTAAGTCGATGTGCAACACCCCACGATTTGCGGGGAGGCGGAAATATGAAAACGATCTTGTTCTTTGCTTAAACATCGACTAACCGCATGAATCGAAGCTAAACGATAACTAACATCAAACATAGAAGTTCTAAACTACTATGTGAAGTGATTATACCTAAAGAACCGTGTCCTTCGTCTTTACGAACTCCACCTCCTCCTCGGCCTTCTCCAAGTAGTAGACGATCCACTACGAGAGCTTTACTCCAAGCTTTGCCTCTAAACTTGAGGCAACTAGGTTTCTTTAAGTGCTAATCAAAGTACCTAGATGATATAGAGTGAGGGTTATGGTTTAATTAGTCTAACTAATCCTTGTACTCAACACAAGAGAGGCGAGGATTAGGGTTTGAAGAGAGAGAGCTTGAAGAGAGAGAAGATGAACATAATAATGAAATGAGAAAATGAGCTATCATAATATATATCAAGCATTATTGTTTTTCAAGAAAAGAAAATAAAATGATTTACAACCATGCTTGATAAATATCTAATGGTGATTCATCTCCATGAGTCATTAAGCAATTATGATGCATTAATGACATGGATGAATCATCCATATGACTCACTAATCTCATTCAATGTATATGCCACCTAAACCTCCTTAGTCACCATCTTCTAGAAGCTTCACGCGCAATTACGAGAACACCCCTCCTATCCGTGAAAACACGGAAAAACATTAGACTGTATAAATCCAATAACCGAATACTAGTAACTGGCTTAAACCAAAGCCGACTAGTAAAAACTGTCCGGATGTCGTACGTGCGTAAACACACGTATGCGTCCGAACCATTGTCGTAAAACCATACGACCTCTATATCGTTTCGTCTGGAGTAGGGAAACTCTCTGTGTGGGACTCTAGAGACTCGGCTACTACGCTGGCAGCAGGTTTAACCACAGACCGCAAGCGGCACTAGCTGTACGTAACGGTCCCCAGGTAGATGTCGATAAGAAGGCCGATGAGGAAACCCATCCGAACTCCTACTGAGTCTGATGTGACAATCTCCGTACTGTCCGGTCTGTTCGTCTAAGGCTATCGCATATCGGGCCTAGAGGGCGGCAAGCGTCAGTCCCCTAATAGCGGTATAAGTCGTGTCGGAGCGAAGCCCATTACACCGTGAGAAACTACTGGAACCTATCACCAAATCTCGCTTGCCCTGGCCAGGGACTTTGCGTAATGGCTCTCTGACACAGCGCGATATCAACCCCCAATACCGAGAGAGACGAATCCTGTCTGACCGCCACTGCCTCCAAGTGCTCGGGACTGCACCCAACTGCTACCTGTTTGCACGACTCCTTTGAGCCATGGTAGGGTAGCAATCTAAGAACAGTGGGACACACTCGAGGCGAAGTAGCAGTGTCAAGTCTGCGGACTATGCTGTACTCATGTCACCTGGGAACTGTTCACTGACGACTGGTATAAAACCAACCAACAGTTCCCTGTGAGTCCTGTCCGGTGTACCCATAACCTAACGAGCACCTGCATACTATCTCCAGAACGACATACTGACGGCTGTGGGACAGACCATCTCCCCAACTGGGATGAGAAGCGTACACACTAGTCTACTCCGGTGTATCGATGCCCTGTCTCGATAATCCAACGACTAGGGACCTGAATAAGGATGTGCTTGTAGACTACCCAGCCCCTACTAGTATGACTGCTATCACAACGCTGGTAGTCAAGCAAGATCCTAAGAGCTCTATCAATACGTATACGCACATATTAAGATAAAAAAAACCAAGTAGCATACTACCATGTTTAGCAAGACTGTTATATACATGTGAATATCCCAAGCTTCCATTAAGTAATATACAAACTAGTATGATACAATAATGGCCCCTAGGGCATATACACTAACAATGTATGCGATGTTGTGTACCAGACCAGATGTAGCATACGCATTGAGCGTTGTAAGCCGGTATCTGTCGAACCCAGGGGAGAAACACTGGATAGCAGTAAAGAACATTCTCAAGTACCTAAGAAGGACTAAGGAGATGTTCTTGGTGTATGGCGGAAAAGACCTCCAGATCGAGGCCTTTGCTGACTCTAGCTTCCAGAGTGACAGGGATGACTCCAAGTCCATGTCGGGTTATGTCTTTACCCTCAAAGGAGGGGCGGTTTGCTGGAAGAGTTCCAAGCAGGAAACCGTTGCTGACTCAACTATGGAAGCGGAGTACATAGCTTCTTGCGAGGCCGCAAAGGAAGCAGTCTTGATGAAGAAGTTCCTCACGGAGCTTCAGGTGGTTCCTACCAGTGTTGATCCAATACCGCTGTATTGTGACAACAACGGAGCTATATCTTTAGCGAAGGAACCCAGGTCCCATCAGAAGTCCAGGCACATTTTGAGGCGGTACCACCTGATCAGGGAGATCGTTGATCACCGGGAGATCGAGGTGAAGAGAGTAAATACAGAAGATAACACTGCTGATCCACTCATGAAGGCCTTACACCAGACTCAGTTCGAGCGGCTGATCGAGATGATAGGTCTTCGATAAGCCAGTTCATGGCTTTAGTGCAAGTGGGAGATTGTTAGTGTATATGCCCTAGAGGCCATTACTGTATCATACTAGTTTGTATATTACTTAATGGAAGCTTGGGATATTCACCTTGTATAGACAATCTTGCTCAATATAGTAGTATGCTACTTGGTTTGTTTCTACTTCAAACTGTACATGTGTTTATTTTAGTATATCACCTATACACATTAGTGGAGCCCTTAGGATCTTTGCTTGATTACCAGCGTTGTGATGGCAGTCACACTAGTAGGGGCTGGGTAATCTATAAGCACATCCTTATGCAGGTCCCTAGTCGCAGGACTATCGAGACAGGGCATTGATACTCCGGAGTAGACTAGCGTATGCGCTTCTCATCCCAGTGTGGGAGATGGTCTGTCCCACAGCCATCAGTACGTCGTACTGGAGATAGTATGTGGGTGCTCGTTGGGTTACGAGTACACTGGACAGGACTCGTCGGGAACTGTTGGTTAGTACTATAACTATCGTCAGTTATCAGTTCCCAGGTGACATGAGTACAGCTTAGTCCGCTGACTTGACACTGTCACTTCGTCTCGAGTGTGTTCCCACTGCACTTAGATTACTACCCTACCACGGCTCAAAGGAGTCGTCCAAACAGGTGGTAGTTGGGTGCAGTCCCGAAGCACTTGGAGGCAGTGACGGTTAGACAGGATTCATCTCTCCCGGTATTGGGGGTTGACATCGCGCTTTGTCTAGGAGAGCCAATACACGAGTAGTCCCTGGCCAGGGCAAGCGAGATATACTGGTAGGTTTCCAGTGTTATCTTAGGGTCTTCTGGGCTTCACTCCGACACGACTTGTACCGCTATTAGGGGACTGACGTTTACCGCCCCCTAGGCCCGCCATGCGATGTATCAGACGAACAGACCGGACTGTACAGAGATTGTCACATTCAGGCTCAGTAGGAGTTCAGATGGGTTTCACCTCGTCCGTCTTCTTGTCGGCATCTACCTGGGGACCGTTATGCACAGCTAGTGCCACTTGCGGTCTGTGGTTAAACCCTCTGCCAGCGTAGTGTCGAGTCTTTAGAGTCACACACAGAAAGCTATTCGCCTTTAGGCAAAAAAGTAGAGGTCGCATGTTTTTGCGACAGGTCGCATGGTTTTGCGACAGGGTTCGGTCACATCCGTGTACTTGTGCACGTACAGTGTCCGGACAGTTAACACTAGCGGGCTTTGGTTTAAGCAAGATCCTAGTGTACGTTTTGTGATTGCTTTTATCTCGTTTGTATTCGTGTTCCTCGGAACGCGGATGCGGGTGTGTATGCACAGTTGACAGAGAGACAGAGGCAGAGTATTCTCATTGGGGTTTGTTGACTGCAGACTGTTGACAGTTGACTGTTGACCATTGACTTTTGCTTAACCCTAATGAGAATAAGATATATGATTAACATTAGTATTAATTAAGTATTATAGTGACATGGTTGTTGAGGGGTTGACTTTGTTGACTTGTTGACTTTGTTGACCGGTTGACTAGGTTGGACTAGTTGACCATCATCATGACAATAGCTATCATTCCATGGCAAAGACTTTTGCTTGCTTGTTTATTTATGCAAAATGAGTGCATGAAATGATATAGCCATTTTGACTTAAACCATTACACAATACTTGATTACTATTTTTGTTATGATGGCTTTTGGATTATGAGAGGTGAGAATGAGAAGAGTATAGTTCATTCTATCATTTGCTTTCTCTCTCTTGAGCTCTCTCATTCTCAAGCTCTCCCTCTTCCTCTTGCTCTCTCTACCTCAAGGCAAACCATTCTCATGTGTTGAGATTCATTGCCTTAGAGATAAAAAGACACCAAAACATTCCTCTACTCATTCTAGTTCACAAGGCCTAGCAAGCCAAGTGATCTAGTTTCTTCAAAGTTCAAAGAAGAAGCCAAAGGTAGAAGCTTTCGGGTGGATCCATCTTCGGCGCAAGGAGACGACGAGGAGGCCGATCCGTACACCGGGAGGAGTCGAAGACGAAGGAGTTCAAGAAAGGTATAGCCCCCTAACCGAGTAGGTAAACTCATGTTAGGTTGTTAGTTAGTAGTTTAACAAAGATCCGTATTGGTAGTCCATGTTACCACCCTCTTGAAAATCGTTTTTCACCACTTCCGCAACCCCGTAAGAACCGGGGAAGGGTAGCATGGACTTACACATATTTCATATGGAGTCTTAGGCACAGATTTAGACGGAACCTGATTCAGTAAGTATGCCGCTGTTTCTAGCGCAAGTCCTCAGAATGAAAGAGGTAACTCAGCATTACTCATCTTGGATCGAACCATATCCAATAGGGTATGATTCCTTCTCTCCGATACACCATTGTGCTGTGGTGTATAAGGAGGGGTAAGCTGAGAGAGAATATCTTTCTCTTTTAAGTAATCTCGAAATTTCGTGCTTAAGTACTGCCCTCCTCTTTCAGACCGGAGGATCTTGATACTTTTGCCTGTTTGGTTCTCTACTTCGTTTCTGAATTCCTTGAATTTCTTAAAAGTTTCAGATTTGTGTTTCATCAGATACACATATCCAAACCTAGAGAGATCGTTAGTGAATGTGATGAAGTACGAGAACCCACCCCTCGCATGTATAGACATTGGACCACATACATCACTGTGTATGAGTCCCAAGAGCTCTGCTACCCTTTCTCCATGTCCGGTGAATGGAGATTTGGTCATCTTTCCTTTGAAACAAGACTGACAAGTTTCATAAGATGAAAACTCGAACGTATTCAAGAGTCCATCTTTATGCAACTTACTTAGTCTTTTCTCTCTGATATGACCAAGTCTACAATGCCACAAGTAGGATTCATTCGTATCTGAATTCTTCCTCTTGCGTGTATTTTGTATATTGAGAACTGTATTCTGATTTAGAACGTAGATACCATTACACAGTGTACCTTCTGCAACCAACACCTTATGAAGGTAAATGTTCATGATATTTATATCAAGAACAAAGTTAGATCCATCTTTATCGAGTAAAGAAACTGATATAATGTTGCAAACCATGGAAGGTACATAGTAGCAATCGTTCAAAATCATAGTATTGCCTTTTGGCACCACTAGGTGATATTCACCGACGGCTGCAGCATTAACTTGTGCTCTGTTCGCTACCCTGAGCGACATATCACCAGGTACAACTCTCCTACTTTTTCTCAGTCCCTGCAATAGATTACAGATATGAGATCCTGATCCGGTATCAAGTACCCAGGAGGTAGGGCTGACCGTAAAGCAGTTCTCTATTACAAGAACACCTGAAGTAGAAGCAAAACTATGCCTCTTCTTCAACTGGGTATCCTTGGAATCCATACAATCCTCTTTCCCTTGCTCATATTTATGACTGTTGTCGTAAGTTAGAGCCGAACCAACGTTCCCCAGCCCCGAATAAGAATTCAGTTCGGTCAAGCGATACATTTTATTATCTTGATTAGGGCGTGAAATGGTTGCTACCTGGAGAGAGAGAAAAGAAACACTCACCGTGCACTCTTGCAAGATTATATTGGTTTATTAATTTATCTAACAAGGATGGCTCCCACTGTTTCCTCAAATTTTTCTTCAAACCTTAAAAGAAGAATTAGTCAGGATTAATCGCACGTCACAATACTTGCTTAACCTTTCAGCCAGGCTAGTGTTGGTACATCGAAGGAGCTTTTCCAACGCTTTCGCGAAGTTCCTTAGTTAAATAACCTCTTTTCCCATGAGGCGTAGCCCCGCTAACACCGTTCTAGACACCTACTTGGTTTATAACATTGATTGTTAAGTGAAATAATCTCCTTAGAGTAATCCAGCTCATCAGTGGGATCAGAATCCAACTATCATTGTGTGATGACCTAGATGGAATCCACTCTAGTCACCACACTCCAGAAGGTATGCTAAATCTGCAAGTTTCAGTTTCTTTAGAAACTCCCGATGTGGATTTTTGCCCCTAACGGTTTATGACCTTGACAATGCCAACTTATCATAAACCGCTAGTCAAGTTCGGCCCGTCATTATCTTGATTAACTTAGACCCACCCGTATATCTCTTGACAATGCCAACATAGCTATGCGACTGTCCTAAATAATCTGAAAAATAAAACTGCAAACAAGCAATACTTAGCTACCGATCACTACGCCTTGACAATGCCAAAATACGCAGCTTGAATACTAAGTAGTACTTGTAGGAAATGACGGAGGGCTACGGCTGGGTTTTTGGCGAAAAACCCGTTAACGTAATGAACTTGATATCGTTAAAGGAACCTGATGACCTTTTTAAAATTATAGTGACGAAAACTTTTGCTAAAGAGGTCACTCCCTATGAAGGGATCTCGGCTCTTTCCTCGTTGAATGAGGTGCAGGATATTCCAAACTGAATACCTCGATGCAAAGAAAGAATAATCGACTATAATGAAGTTATTACCCTGACGCAAACTTTTGTCCAAGGGGTCACTCCCGATGAAGGGATCTCGGCCCTTGCCTCGTCAAATGAGGTGCTGGGCATTCATAACCGAATACCTCTATGTAAAACAAAAGAGAACGTCCTTGCAATAACAACTTTTTGAAAATTGTTCCAACAACGACTTTTAGGTTTGTTTTCTTGCATTAATTTAATGCGTCACATTAGTTAATCCTACCATTGCAGAAAACAACGAAAATATGACGTACGCTTATGCCATCCGCATTCGCCACGGGGTCCCGTCATCACCCGTTAGGTTACTTAACTAACGACAGAGCGGGGGCTGGACTAGCGCGGATGCAAAACATAAGCAACGCCTACTAGATATCATATATAGATATACACATTCGTCAGATGCAATGATAGCCATTCCAGATCACAGATGAACACATTGGATATGCTAGGAATCCACATTTCGTTCGAGCCTGCAACGAAAGACGGATTACACGGTCGCGATGAATGGCCAAAACCCCACCCTAGACCCCTACGAGTGCGGCAAACTACCCGCCAAGTACCCGAAGGAAGCAACCTCCCTCAACAACGTAAGTAGGCCACTCGGTACTTCGAGGTACCCGGTAGTTTGTGCACCCCACCTTGGGTCTATCCTAGGAGCAAAAACAGTAAAAGAAATAATATACAATGGCAGCTACAACCTCATCCCGGATGTGCGGCCATACAAATAATATTACATCAATTTACATATTATATGAATTGAAAAATAAAGAAAACTCTCATCTCACAACCCCCGGCTATTCATCCGCGACAATCCAACGAGTTCATATACACATTCCATCAACATTACAGATCACAGATATGTATAACCCCCACTAATCGACGTATAGCGATTAGCAGACGTTCAACACATATATCACATCACAGATATAACCCATTAGCTAAAGTCTACAGAAGTTCGATCAAAATACGGATTTGTAACCACCCCAAAAACAAATTTGTTTTCCGGAAAATCTGGGCAGAAATAACATATTCCAAAAATCCTAAAACTGCACACTGAGAACACTGTAGGAAAAATGAACCACGGCCGAGTCAACTCGGCTGCGGATCCGCGGCAAGAAGCATGTTCTTGCCACGGTTCCACGGTGAGTTGGTTGACTCATTGGCTCATTTTTCTTCTGTGTTCATTTAAAACCCTGAGTCAATTTTTGGTATGTGTCAAATTATTTTTAGAGCAGTTTAGAAATCGACAGAAAGTTTAAATTTCGGGCAAGTTTTGTGATTTTTTCCCCGATCGAACTTCTAGTTACTTTGCTAACATGTTAGATAGTGTTTAGCCTGGCTATGATACCATTGTTAGGTCCACATTACCCACCCCGGTTCTTTCGGGGAGGCGGAACGGGTAAAAATCAAAATTTTCCTCGATAGGTAACATGGACCGTTCATGAAGGATCTTGGCTAAACAAAACTAACATATGAACTACAAGTTCTAACTACTATGTAGAATGGTTATACCTAGTCTTGAACTCCTTCTCTTCTTCTCCTTGGACTGGGTTGAATGGTTCTCCTCTTCGCCTTCTTTTGCCGAAGAAAGATCCACCCGAGGGCCTCTACCTTGAGCTCCTTCCTCGAACTTGAGGTACCTAAAGTGTTAGGTTTGCCAAACCTTCAACCTTAGGATGAGTAGAGAGTAATTTTAGTGTTTTATCTCAATGGAAAATGGTTCTCAACTCATGAGAGATTTTTGCCTTGAGCTAGAGGAAGAGAGAGAGCTATGGATGAGAGAGAAGATGCAAGTGAGAATGATACCATTTTACAACCATGCTCTCATCTTTTAGAAAAATGATAATAATAATAATAATTAACAATTTGTGATGGTGAGTTGATGAATGACCATTATCATTTCATTCATTAAATGCTTTTGCAAAGAATAAGAAGCATCTTTGAAAACAAATGATGATGGTCAACAAGTCCACTTTGGTCAACCGGTCAACTAAGTCAACAAGTCAACAAAAGTCAAGAATTCAACTCAACCATGGCACAATAATTGTTAACTAATATTATTAATCATATTTCCTATTCTCATTAGGGTTTGGAAAAAGACAACAGTCAACTGTGCATACACACCCGTACCATAACCCTAATGAGAATCCTCTGCCTCTGCCTCAGTCAACTGTGCATACACACCCACATCCGTGTTCCGAGGAACACGAATACAATGAGATAAAACTAACCCCAAAACATATACTAGGATCTGGCTTAAACCAAAGCCCACTAGTAATAACTGTCCGGACACCAAACGTGCACAAGTGCGCGGATGTGAACGAACCCCGTCGCAAAACCATGCGACCTCTACTCTGTTTTGCCCAAAGGCGAATAACCCTCTGTATGGGACTCTAAAGACTCGACACTACGCTGGCAGTGGGGTTAACTACAGACCGCAAGCGGCACTAGCTGTACGTAACGGTCCCCAGGTAGATGCCGATAAGAAGACTGATGAGGTGAACCCATCCGAACTCCTACTGAGCCTGAATGTGACAATCTCCGTACAGTCC
Source organism: Agapanthus africanus (assembly GCA_030015575.1). NCBI lineage: Eukaryota > Viridiplantae > Streptophyta > Magnoliopsida > Asparagales > Amaryllidaceae > Agapanthus > Agapanthus africanus. The sequence goes on from CM057338.1 coordinate 559,749,315, forward strand.
GGTCTATTCGTCTGAGAGTATCGCATGGCGGGCCTACGGGGGCGATAAACGTCAGTCCCCTAATAGCGGTACAAGTCGTGTCGGAGTGTAGCCCAAAACACCCTGAGAAACTACTGGTAACACTACCAGCAAATCTCGCTTGCCCTGGCCAGGGACGACTATGTGTAATGGCTCTCCTAGTTACAGCGCGATATCAACTCCCAATACCGGGAGAGACGAATCCTGTCTAACCGTCACTGCCTCCAAGTGCTTCGGGACTGCACCCAACTACTACCTGTTTGCACGACTCAGTAGAGCCGTGGTAGGGTAGTAATCTAAGATCAGTAGGAACACACTCGAGGAGAAGTGACAGTATCAAGTCAGCGGACTAAGCTGTACTCACGTCACCTGGGAACTGTTAACTGACGATAGGTATAATACCAACCAACAGTTCCCGACGAGTCCTGTCAAGTGTACTCATAACATAACGAGCACCTGCATACTATCTCCAGTACGATGTACTGATGGCTGTAGGACAGACCATCTCCCATGCTGGGAAGAAAAGCGTATGCACCAGTCTACTTTGGAGTATCGATGCCCTGTCTCGATAATCCTACGACCAGGTACCAAAAATAAGGATGTGCTTATAGACTACCCAGCCCCCACTAGTGTGATCGCCATCACAACGCCGGTAGTCAAGCAAAGATCCTAAGGGCTCCATCAATATGTATTAGCGATATGTTAAAAGAAACATATACACATATTAAGATAGAAACAAACCAAGTAGCATACTACTATATCGAGCAAGACTGTCGTAAACCCGTATATATATATATATATCCCAAGCCTCCAAAATGTATTATACAAACTAGTACTATACAATAACGGCCTCTAGGGCATACATATCTAACAGGTAGAACTTGAGTAATGCTTATGATATGTTGACCATAGCCAAGGTCATAAGCAGCTATGGGTAAAAACCACATCGGGAGTTTCAATAGTTGAAATTTGCAATGAGATTGCATACCTTCTATATGATAGTTGGATCTCGATCCCACTGTGAGTAAGAGTTACTCCCAGGAGAGTTTTGCACTTTACAATTAGCTAATCCAGTAGGTGACTAGAAAGGTGTCAACGGGGTGAGACCTTTGGGAAAACGGGGTTTATTTTAATTAGGTCCGTGCGAAAGCTCGGGGAACCTCCCTCAAAGTACCGACATTGGCCTGGCTAACCGGTTAGCGAAATTGTAGAATGTAATTAATCCTGCCTAGTTTTCTTTTTGAGGTTTTGAAAGAAAATTTGATAAAAGCAGTGGGAGACATCGATTAGATAAGATAATAACCAATCTAAATGTTTGCGAGAGCATTTCGCTGAGTGTATTCTTTTCTCGCTCCTAATGCCAGATACCAGATGACGGGTCTTAAGCTTCTTTTAGAGAAAAACAAACTGACAGGACCGAATTATAAAGAATGGTTGAGGAACTTGAACATTGCACTCACATATGATAAATTATCATATGTCCTCACTGCCAAAGCCCCACCCGTCCCAGGACCTGAATCTTCTGTTTCGGATAAGGAGATCCGAAAAACATGGGATATTGATTGTGACATAGACAAGTGCCTCGCGCTTGCTTCTATGGACAGTGTACATCAGAAGCAGCATGAGAAGATAGATGTTCAATCCATCTTTCTTCATACAAAGGAGTTGTATGCAGAGCAATCTCGGACTTTGCGATACGAGGCATCTCGAAAGTTGTTTCAGATGCGGATGGCCCCTGGCACATCAGTAGGAGAACATGTCTTGAAGATGATTGATCTTATAGAAGAACTTGAGGACCTGGGATGGACCATGGATAATGAGCAATATACTGATATTGTTCTACAGTCTCTCCCCCCTGCCTTTGCTCCGTTCATTGTGAATTTCAATATGAACGATTTGGAGAAATCACAGCCGGAACTTCTCAATATGTTGAGAAGTGCATAGAGCACGGTTAAGACAGCGAAAACTCCCGCTCTGCTTGCGGGGCCATCTTCCTCTTCCATCCCAAATGCTAAGGCCAAGGGAAAGAAGAAGAAGAAACCCACCAAACCGAAAGGTGGAGTTCTAAAAGCAAAGGGGAAAGACAAATCCGGGGCCACGGGAAGTGGAAAAGGAGAATGTTTTTACTGCCAAAAGTCGGGACACTGGAAACACAGCTGTGCTTTGTATCTTGCTGATCTCAAGAAGATGAAACATACCGATGCTTCCGCTTTAGGTGTGTTTGTAACTGAAATTTTTTTTTCGATAAACTCTGCATCTTGGGTATTAGATACCGGTAATGGTTCTCACATCTGCAATTGTATGTAGGGATTGAGAAACAATACAATTTTGAAGACTGGTGACCATACTCTTCGGGTTTGAAATGGTTCCAATGTACATGTTGAATCTGTAGGAGAGTATCATCTGGGGTTGCCTTCGGGATGTATTTTGGTTTTGAACACTTCTTATTATGTACCTAGTATGCTATGTAATATAATATCTGATTCATTGTTAGACAATGAAGGATATCATCTTGTGTTGCAAAACAATGTTATGAACATTAACTTGAATCAACAGTTGATTGGGTATGGTATACTAAATAACGGTATTTACATCCTAAACTAACACATAGTTTTCAATATACAACATACAAATAAAAGAAAATTTTCAGATATAAATGAAGCTTTACTTTGGCATTGTAGACTTGGTCATATTAATGAAACAAGACTAAACAAGCTACATAAAAATGGATATTTAAATCCTTTTGAATATAAATCTTATGCAACTTGTCAGTCCTGTATCAAAGGTAAAATGGCCAAAACTCCGTTTACTGGACACGAAGAAAGAGCTGTGGAACTCTTAAGCTTCATACATAGTGATGTATGCGGACCAATGTCTACACATGCTAGAGGCGGTTTTTCATACTTCATTAATTTTACTGATGATTTCTCAAGATTCGGACACGTGTTTTTATTAAAGCATAAATCCGAAGCTTTCGTGAAATTCAAGGAGTACAAACTTGAAGTAGAAAAACAAACAGGCTTGAGCATCAAGAAACTTCGATTGGATCGAGGTGGAGAGTATTTGAGTACAGAGTTTTCAGACATCTTAAAAGAGAATGAGATTCTTTTTCAGCTCACTCCCCATTACACACCACAGCACAACGGTGTGTCAAAACGGAGGAATCGTACCCTATTAGATATGGTACGGTCCATGATGAGTGATGCTGAGTTACTGCTTTCCTTTTGGGGACATGCATTGGAGACAACAATGTATCTGTTAAACAGGGTTCCAACCAAGATCGTGTCTACCACTCGATATGAGATATGGTGTGGAAAAAGACCATCTCTTAAAAGAGTTAGGATATAGGGTTGTCTGGCTTTTGTCAAAAAGTAGAATCCGGATAAACTCGAGACACGATCGGTCATGTGTAAATTTGTGGGTTATCCAAAACATTCATATGGATATCTATTCTACCACAAGGAGGAACAAAAGGTGTTTGTTTCTCAACATACCTCATTTTTAGAAAATGAAATTTTTATAAATAGTACTGATGGCAATGTGGTAGAACTAGAATAGGTTCTAGAGATACAAATTACTCATGACGAATTGGTTAAAACTGATGTTGCAGTAGAACTTCAAGAACCTCAGCCGCTCCGGAGATCTAGTAGAACTTCTCGCCCTTCGGAGAGATACCATGGGTTTCTCGTTGATGGTGATAGAGAAGATTGCATCATGGATGATGATGACCCTACTAGTTTTCAGCAAGCTATCACGAGTGGTGACTCAGTGAAGTGGCTGGATGCCATGAGATCCGAAATGGAGTCCATGTACACCAACAAAGTATGGATTTTGGACGTTGCACCACCTTGGATAAAACCCGTAGGGTGCAAATGGATCTTTAAAAGAAAGACTGGTGTAGATGGACAAGTAGAAACCTCTAAAGTAAGGCTTGTAGCGAAAGGTTTTCGTCAAAGACCAGTATTGGACTATGATGAAACTTTCTCTCCAGTAGCAATGCTTAAATCCATTCGGATCCGACTTGCTATATCTGCTCACTATGATTATGAAATCTAGCAGATGGACGTAAAAACTGCATTTCTAAATGGTGATTTTGTAGGGTTACTAGGCGCACGCACAAGGTTCTACATGGCATCAACCATGCCCGATTTAAAATTTAGCCGTGCCGAACAACCCTAAACCAAGATCTTAGACTAGAGATTAGGCAAAACAAAGCATGTTAAACACTTTAACATCTAAGAGTTTGGGATTACAACCTTTGTAGTCCGGTCCGCCATTTCATAAGCTCCGTTTTGTGGTCCCTTCGCTGCGATCATCAAGTTCCAGACTCTCGAGAGGCTCCACGAAGAGAAAGACGCAAGCTTGCTTCCGATCTTCGATAGCAAAGATGATCTACCTTGAAGTTTCATTAACACAAGCTCTCACTCACTAAATGAAGTGAACACCCTGATCTAAATGGCTAGGATAGATTAGGATGATGAAGTAGGATTTTAGCTCTCATTTATTTTCATTAACTCACTCATTTTCATCACTTCATAAAACGCTAGAAAGCTTTTCATGAAAAAGGAAGAAGGAAGAAGAAGAACAATCCTAATCCTTTTGTAATGAATAATGAAATGTTGTGATAATTACTTATGCAACCATGGTTGCTAATAAAATAATAGCTAACCTTTGTAGAGAGTTAACTTGAGTTAAGGGTGTGGTTTGGGTTACAAAATATCATACAAAACATCTTAGCTCATGACAAAAAGAAAAACTTCTAGAAGCTTCAAGAATGAGCTAACCCAAATCAAACCCTAACCTTGTTTAATCTCCACTAATCATGTTGCATTAGTAATTATAACATGTTACAATATTTATTGTAACAAAATAAAATACTACAATTAACATATATCGCATATATATCAATGTATTACCCGAGTGAGAAAAAGAATTTTTTAGTGAGCTTATATTAGTTAATGTAATTTAATATATCATATATATAATTATACATTAAATTATCGAATAAACACTTGATCCGACAATCCGGCTATATCGCATATAACCGACTAATATATCATTTACTGATTCATCGAATCAACACTTGATCCGATGACCCGGCTGATATCAAATATCGGGAGAATAGAATACGGTATCTTATATCGCATTATCCTCGGTCCTGCACATATCACATATGTGCCCCTACTCCATTTTTCCTGAGTCAAGAAACCTCTGTGTAGGACTCTAAAGAATCGTCAATACGCCGGCAGTAGGTGATGATCATATCAAACACCCACAAGCTGCAAGCGGTCAGCTAAACGTAACAGCCACCCATGTATTGAGCGATTAGAAGATCAATAAGAAAGCATGTACATTCTCCTGAGAATCCAATCAGTAACACTCCCATACAGTCCGGTCTCTTCGTCAGATATGCCACATATCGCGCCTAGGGGTGGTAAACGTCAGACCCCAGTAGCTTGATAAGTCATGTCGATATGAGGTCTATAACAGTTCGAGAAACTACTGATAACACTTACCAGTAAATCTCAGCAACCCTGGCCAGGGATTTCCAGTTATACCCAATCGAACACAGCGCAACATCAACTCCCTATACCGGGAGAGACGAATCCCCTCCTATCGCTCATTGCCTCCATGTGATTCGGGACTGTACCCAAAAGCCACCTTTTTGCACGCCCTCTTGGACGTGGTATGATGTAAATCAAAGCACAGTGGGAATCACACAAGACTCTATGATGATCTCGGGTCAACAGACTACTCTGTACCAGTGTCACCGGAGAACTTCCATCTGACGTGAAGTATAATACCATCTGGGAGTTCTCGGCGAGTCCGTCCAGTGTACCCAGTCTCCGCTGAGCTCCCGTACACAATCCTTGATGTCAAACACCGATGGATATGGGATCATCCTGTAAGTCCACGTTACCTCTCCCGGTACTTACGGGCTTGCGGAAATGATGAAAAACGATTTTCAAGAGGTGGTAATATGGACTCAAAATACGGATCTTTGTTAAACAACTACCTAACAACCTAACTAGAGTTTTACCTACTCGGTTAGGGGGCTATACCTTTCTTGAACTCCTTCGTCTTCAACTCTTTCCGGTGTACGGATCGGCCTCACCTCGTCGTCTCCTTGCGCCAAAGATGGATCCACCTGAAAGCTTCTACCTTTGGCTTCTTCTTCGAACTTGAAGAAACTAGAACACTTGGTTTGCTAAACCTTGTGAACTAGGATGTGTAGAGAAGTGATTTGGGTTTTCTTTTATCTCTAAGGCAATGTTTCTCAACTCATGAGAGGGTGTTGCCTTGAGCTAGAGAGAGAGCAAGAGGAAGTGCAAGAGGGAGAGCTCAAGCAAGAGAGAGAAATGAAAATGAGAGAATGAGTAACTCTTTTGCCATGCTAGCTCTCATAATCCCAAACCATCATAACAAAATAGTAATTAAGTATTATGTGATGGTTCAAGTCAAAATGGCTATATCATTTCATGCACTCATTTTGCATAAATAAACAAGCAAGCAAAAGTCTTTGCCATGAAATGATAGCCATTGTCATGATGATGGTCAACTAGTCCAACCTAGTCAACCGGTCAACAAAGTCAACAAGTCAACAAAGTCAACCCCTCAACAACCATGTCACTATAACACTTAATTAATATTATTGTTAATCATATTTCTTATTCTCATTAGGGTTTAGCCAAAAGTCAATAGTCAACAGTCAACAGTCAACAGTCAACAACCCCAATGAGAATTCTCTGCCTCTGTCTCTCTGTCAACTGTGCATACACACTCGCATCCGTGTTTCGAGGAACACGAAATACTAACGAGATAAAACCAATCCCAAAATGTACACTAGGATCTGGCTTAAACCAAAGCCTGCTAGTGTTAACTCTCCGGACACCAAACGTGCACAAGTGCATGGATGTGACCGAACCCTGTTGCAAAACCATGCGACCTGTCGCAAAACCATGCGACCTCTACTCTTTTGCCTAAAGGCGAATAGCTTTCTGTGTGGGACTCTAAAGACACGACACTACGCTGGCAGTGGGTTTAACCACAGACCGCAAGCGGCACTAGCTGTGCGTAACGGTCCTCAGGTAGATGCCGACAAGAAGACGGACGAGGTGAAACCCATCTGAACTCCTACCGAGCCTGAATGTGACAATCTCTATACAGTCCGGTCTGTTCGTCTGATACATCGCATGGCTGGCCTATGGGGCGGTAAATGTCAGTCCCCTAATAGCGGTACAAGTCGTGTCGGAGTGAAGCCCAGAACACCCTGAGATAACACAGTAAACCTACCAGTATAGCTCGCTTGCCATGGCCAGGGACTACTCGTGTAATGGCTCTCCTAGACACAGCGCGATGTCAACCCCCAATACCGGGAGAGACGGATCCTGTCTAACTGTCACTGCCTCCAAGTGCTTCGGGACTGCACCAAAAAACTACCTGTTTGCACGACTCCTTTGAGCCGTGGTAGGGTAGTAATCAAAGTATAGTGGGAACACACTCGAGGCGAAGTGACAGTGTCCAGTCAGCGGACTAAGCGTACTCATGTCACCTGGGAACTGATAACTGACGATAGGTATAGTACCAACCAACAGTTCCCGACGAGTCCTGTCCAGTGTACTCGTAATCTAACGAGCACCCGCATACTATCTCAAGTACGACGTACTGACGGCTGTGGGACAGACCGTCTCCCACATTCTCGGTAAGTCGATGTACAACACCCCACGACTTGCAGGGAGGCAGAATAATGAAAAACGATATTGTTCTATGCGTGAACATCGACTAACCGAGAATCTTTGTTAAACTATAACTAACAAGAAACCATAGAAGAGTTAACTACTATGATAAGTGATTATACCTAATGAACCGTTTCCTTCGTCTTTCCGTTCTCCATGTCCTCTCCGGCCTTCTCTATATAGTAGACGATCCACTCGAGAGCTTTACTTCAAGCTTCACCTCTAACTTGAGGTAACTAGGTTTCTTAAAGTGCTAATCTAAGTAACCTAGGTGATATAGAGAATGGTTAAGGATTAAGTAGTCTAATCTAATCCTTGGTCTCAACACATGAGAGGGGAGGATTAGGGTTTAAAGAGAGAGAGCTTGAGGAGAGAGAAAGTGAGCATGAGAATGAGATAATGATCTATCATAATATATATGAAGCAGTATTATTTATCCAAAAAAGAAAATAAAGGATTTAACAACCATGCTTCATAAATACAAATGGGAGATTCATCTCCATGAGTCATTAAGCATTTATGATGCATTAATGACATGGATGAATCACACAAATGAGTCACTAATCTCATTTAATGCATATGCCACCTTAACCCTCAAGTCACCATCTTCTAGAAGCTTCTCGCGAAATTACGAGAACGCCCCTCCTATCCGTGAAAACACGGAAAAACTTTAGACTGTATAAATCCAATAACCGGATACTAGAAACTGGCTTAAACCAAAGCCGGCTAGTAAAAACTTTCCGGATGTCGTACGTGCGTAAACACACGTATGCGTCCGAACCCTTGTCGTAAAACCATACGACTTCTATATCGTTTCGCCTGGAGTAGGGAAACTCTCTGTGTGGGACTCTAGAGACTCGACTACTACGCTGGCAGTGGGTTTAACCACTGACTGCAAGCGGCACTAGCTGTACATAACGGTCCCCAGGTAGATGTCGATAAAAAGGCTGATGAGGAAACCCATCCGAACTCCTACTGAGTCTGATATGACAATCTCCGTACAGTCCGGTCTGTTCGTCTAAGACTATCGCATATCGGGCCTAAGGGGGCGGCAAGCGTTAGTCCGTGTCGGAGGGAAGCCCATTACACCCTGAGAAACTACTGGAAACAACCAGCAAATCTCGCTTGCCCTGGCTAGGGACTTTGCGTAATGGCTCTCTGACACAGCGTGATATCAACCCCCAATACCAGGAGAGACGAATCCTGTCTAACCGCCACTGCCTCCAAGTGCTCGAGACTGCACCCAACTGCTACCTGTTTGCACGACTCCTTTGAGCCGTGGTAGGGTAGCAATCTAAGAACAGTGGGACACACTCGAGGCGAAGTAGCAGTGTCAAGTCTGCGGACTATGCTGTACTCATGTCACCTGGGAACTGTTAACTGACGACTGGTATAAAACCAACCAACAGTTCCCTTTGTGTCCTGTCCGGTGTACCCGTAACCTAACGAGCACCTGCATACTATTTCCAGTACGACGTACTGACGACTGTGGGACAGACCATCTCCCTAACTGGGATGAGAAGCGTACACACTAGTCTACTCCGGAGTATCGATGCCCTGTCTCGATAATCCTACGACTAGGGACCTGAATAAGGATGTGCTTGTAGACTACCCAGCCTCTACTAGTGTGGCTGCCATCACAACGCTGGTAGTCAAGCAAGATCCTAAGAGCTCTATCAATACGTATACTCACATATTAAGATAGAAAAACCAAATAGCATACTACCATGTTTAGCAAGACTGTTATATACATGTGAATATCCCAAGCTTTCATTAAGTAATATACAAACTATTATGATACAATAATGGCCCCTAGGGCATATACACTAACAATCTCCCACTTACACTAGGGCCATGTACTGGCATATCGAAGACCGATGATCTCGAGTAGCCTCTCGAACTGAATCTGAGGTAGGGCCTTCGTGAATGGATCAGCAGTGTTCTCTTTAGTAGCAACTCTCCGAACCTCGATCTCCCGACGATCAATGATCTCCCTGATCAGGTGATACCGCCTTAAGATGTGTCTGGACTTCTGATGGGACCTTGGTTCCTTCGCTAAAGCTATAGCTCCGTTGTTGTCGCAATACAGAGGTATTGGATAACCAATGGTAGGAACCACCTGATGTTCTGTTAGGAACTTCTTCATCCAGACCGCTTCTTTTGCGGCATCGCAAGCAGCTATATACTCCGCTTCCATCGTCGAGTCAGCAACGGTGTCCTTCTTGGAACTCTTCCAGCACACCGCCCCACCATTGAGGGTAAAGACATAACCTGACATGGACTTGGAATCTTCCTTATCACTCTGGAAGCCGGAATCAGCAAAGGCCTCCATCCGGAGGTCTTTTCCGCCGTAAACCAAGAACATCTCCTTAGTCCTCCTCAGATACTTGAGAATGTTCTTTACTGCTATCCAGTGCTTCTCCTCTGGGTCTGACTGATACCGGCTTATCGCGCTTAGTGCGTAAGATACATCTAGTTTGGTGCACAACATCGCATACATTATAGAGCCTACCGCAGAAGCGTAGGGTATAATAGACATGCGTCCCCTTTCCAAATCAGTATTGGGAGACATCTCTTTGGATAGGGTGATTCCATGACAAGCGGTAGATTACCGCACTTAGAATCTTCCATACTGAATCTTTTCAGTACAGTTTCGATATACCTGGACTGCGAAAGTCCCAACATCCTCTTGGATCTATCACGATAGATCCGAATCCCCAGAATGTAAGAGACATCACCCAGGTCTTTCATGGAGAACCTGTGTGACAAGAATCCTTTGACAGATTGTAGCATAGGAATGTCATTTTCTATCAATAGAATGTCATCCACGTACAAGACGAGGAATACGACAGTTCGTGCTACAACTTTACTATATATGCATGGCTCATTTGGATTTTTGATAAAGTCATATTCTTTGACCGTTTCATCAAAACAAATATTCCAACTCCGCGATGCCTGCTTTAGTCCATAAATGGACTTAAGCAACTTGCATACTTTCCCGCTGCTCCCACTCTGATTGAAACCCTCTAGCTGATCCATATAGACGCACTCTTCTAAATTTCCATTCAGAAAAACCGTCTTTACGTCCATCTGCCAGATTTCATAATCATGGAAGGCAGCAATAGCAAGAAGGACCCGAATGGATTTGAGCATAGCCACTGGAGAAAAAGTTTCGTCATAGTCCAAACCAGGTCTTTGATGAAAACCCTTTGCAACAAGTCTAGCCTTATAGGTTTCCACCTGTCCATCTACACCAATCTTTTTCTTGAAGATCCATTTGCATCCTATGGGTTTTACCCCATCTGGAGCAAAGTCCAAAGTCCATACTTTGTTGGTGTACATGGACTCCATTTCGGTCCGCATTGCATCTAGCCATCGTACCGAGTCGCCGCTCTGGATGGCCTACTGGAAGCTAGTAGGTTCATCATCATCTATGATGCAATCCTCTCTATCCCCATCTATGAGAAAACTGTAGTATCTTTCAGGCGGATGAGACGGCCTACTACTCCTGCGGAGGGGTGCGGGAATGTCCTGTTCTTCTTGAACTACTTGTTCTACCAAACTTTCAGTATTAGTTTGTGGTTCTGGAATTTCTTCCAGTTCTATTTCGATCCCACTTGTTTCCTTTTCTAAAAACTGATGTTCTAGAAAATGGGCATTACGAGAAACAAATACCTTTTGTTCCTCTGCGTAATAGAATAGATATCCCCTGGAGTTCTTTGGATATCCCACAAACTTACACTTTACTGATCGTGCCTCGAGCTTGTCCACATGCTGCTTTTTAACAAAAGCTGGACATCCCCAAATCTTTATATACTGAAGATGGGGTTTCTTCCCACTCCACATCTGATATGGCGTGGTAGGCACAGTCTTGGTAGGTACCATGTTCAAAAGATATGCCGTTGATTCTAGCGCATAACCCCAAAAAGATCGCGGTAACTCAGCATTACTCATCATGGAACGTACCATATCCAATAGGGTTCAATTCCGTCTCTCCGATACACCGTTATACTGTGGAGTGTATGGAGGAGTAAGCTGAGAGAGAATCCCTTTCTCTTTTAGGTAACCAAGGAACTCGGCACTTAAGTATTCACCACCTCGATCAGATCTTAGTGTCTTGATACTTTTGCCGGTTTGGTTTTCTACTTCATTCTTATACTCTTGGAATTTTTCAAAAGCCTCGGATTTATGTTTCATCAGATAAATGAATCCGTACCTTGAATAATCATCCGTAAAAGTAATGAAATAGGAAAAACCACCTCTTAGATGTGTAGACATTGGACCACATACATCGCTGTGTATGAGTCCTAAGAGCTCGCTCGCTCTTACTCCATGTGTAACGTTTCAAAGATAAATAAATAAATAATTCAATAAATAAAATTCTTTAGGTTAATTTTCTGATAATCGGTAATATAAACTGTATTTTCCGTAAAACTCAACTACAATTATTTTTCATTATAGATTTAAATACTCCTATTTTAACTATGCAATTGGTAGTAATGGATATTATTTAGCGACTTATAAATTATTATTTTACTTAAATTATTTTTCTTCAATTAATTATTTCAAATATTAATATATGCTTTTAATTATACATTTAATTAGTGTAAATTACAAATGAGAATGGGTTAATTATACAAATATGAACCATGACAACCTAAAATTTAGTTGTAACATATTCTTTCTTATGGTTTTGTTTCTAGATTTCTAGAGAAATCTAGAATGGATTAGAAAATAAAACAAAATAAATTAATTATGGTAAATAGTTAATATATGAAAGTTGGGGGGGGACTTTTTGAAAAAGGAATTTTCCACACACCCACTCCTTTCCTAAGCCGAATATGTCCTGATGCTCCCAACAATTTCCACTCAATCCACTTTATGATTTCAAAAAAAAATAGGAATGAAGAGAAATTAATAAATTAATGGAGAATAAAAGATGTAGCTTATATGGACATTTCTAGATACATCCACCCATATATCTCTCTCTCTCTTTCCTCTCAAAGTGGTGGCCGAGCCTCCCCAAGCAGTAACAGCCCCTTTCTTCATCCCATTTTTTTCACTGTAAAAATCTCAAAATCCAACAAAAAAAAAATCCATCAAAAATCCAATTAATTTCCCACAAATTCATAGCTATTTCTCCATTCAACTTCCTTGGCCAAATATTGCTAGGATCATGGAGCAAAGTTAGCATTTTGATGATCAAGTTGCATGATTGATCTCCTGATTTTGAGGTATAATTTTAAACCTATTATTACTTGTTGTTTAATTACTTCAACTTAGTAAATTTTGATATTTAATTATGGTTCTAATTGCTAAATCGAAATTTCAAGAGAGGGTTTAAAACAAAGTTTGGGTTTTTATAACTTACTCATGGTTGTAATATTTAGTTTAGCACCTTAAGAAATGATAAATCTAAACTAGTTGCTAGTTTGAAAATTGTTGCTGTAAAATTTCCTAAATTAAATAATGTTGCAAACTAGGTTTTTTTAGAATTAATTTATTTTGGTGAGATAAAGTTCTAGTGAATATTTGTGTGACATAATTATGATGTTAAGTGAGCAATGTATCCATTAGAGATGATAAAACCTCATGACTTGAACTAAAATGGGAAATGGATGCTTACTAGTTTTTTTGGTTTTTTTTTGTTTTGGAAATTCACCGATTTGAATTTAATTGAATCTTTAGTTACCAACAACCTATTTCCAATATGAATTAATGGGCTATGAATGTGCAATTGGTACGTTTGAGTTTTAGACTTGGTAGTTATCTCGTTTTGCGACCCCAGAAATAGTCTGTGGCGTTGTCGCGGGCGCGTTCTGTGCACCGAGTTTGTGCGTATCGAGTTGGTGCGCGTAACTGAATTATGTCATTTGTTCCGCGACTATTCTTATATTTATCCTTTTTATTGCTTGTGTGCGATCTTAGGGCCGGGTGCAGAGACGTCAGACGCGGCGCGAAAAAGACTGGACGAAGATCGGATCAGCTTAGCCGTGACGTCCCGGTGAGTAGATGTATACATCTATGGGGGGATCGTCTGGATGGCGCCCGGCGCCCGGCGGTTTAGTATTATTTAAAATATTTACTTTATATGCGAAGTTCCTAGTTAGCCATATCATTGCATCGCATCGTTATATGTATAATAGATAAACATGTGATATCACCTCTTAGGACACTTTCACCATTACCATTGGCTCATGTAGCACGCCTACTATTCATGTGAACACACACGCCTTTGGTAATTGCCATGCCATGAGCACGTTAGAATATGCTTAGTTCAGTATCAAACACTTGCATCATACATGATACATTGAATTGCAAAATATGCATATACCTCACTTCATTATCATGCTTATATAGATTTCTCCTCATAAACTACATTGCATAATATTGATATCATAGCATCTATCATTTACAACATGTCAGATATTATGATTTCATGAGGATTTCGGTATTGATGAGATTTCTGGATTTTGGGGAAAACCGCGAGAATTTTCCAAACTCGTTATGTTTTAAAAAGGCAAATTGCGGTTTTCTCGTGATGTATATGTCGTCCACCATGAGTTTTCATGTTTTCTGTTGGATTTCGAGACCCGATTCGAGGAGTGGATGAACCGTCTCGGGTACATGGTTGGCCCGGTATGGTACCCCGGGGCAAGAAGATCGAGTTGTAGACGATGAGCCTGGCAGGGGAAGACTACCTACCGGTGATGTCTGGCGCGGCGGATATCCGGAGGATACCGACCGTCGTCGTGAGATTTGATGATAGGGGCCGATCCGGACTGACGGAGCCCGAGATATTGGGACTTTGAGATATTGAGACATTGAGATTTTGAGGCATATATGTTTTGTGTCAATACTTGACACGGATTTCTATGGATTTCTTGGATGATTCTTCCGTCACTTCACTGAAATTTTTCTAAGAAAAATAAAGATTTCTCATACCAAACATACTTAGATCTCATGCTAATTATGCATTTACGTCGCATACATGTTAGTGCATTGCATCATATTAGTATATGTGTAGTTTGTGACGCATTTACGTGCATGCTTACGATGGCCTTATTAGATGTTATTTGCTACTCACGAGCTGGCAACTCACCCCCCGTTGTGCCACAGTATCCTGCAGGTTTGACCCGTCAGTGCAGTAGCGGCCGGTGTATCTTCTATTTCGTTCCTTTGCTTCGTCTTGCAGCTTGCTCACAGGTGGGTTTTGGAGGATTTGCTTTTACTCCCACTGTGTATTTTTTTATTTTGTATCTAGTATACTCCAAATACCCTTGTATATTGGACTAGACGGTGAGATTTCTGAGGCTTATAATTGTGGTTTGGTGTCGATACTCACTTGAGCCGACGTATTTTTTTTTCGTGCTTTTATAGGCTCATTTTGGTATCGATGATATATATATTGCATGTGGTTGTGATCCGCCTTTGGCGAAGAGCTAGCTCCCGCTTGGGGATGCCTTACTCATGATATATTTGTATTTCTCTTGTTTGTAGCCATTTCGGGGCCAGTATTTACAAAGGAGACTCTGCCGAAATTTTCGGAAAAATTTGTTGTTTTATTAAAATATTTAAGCCGACTTGTTTAGGGTTAAAATCGTTTTCTTTTATCATGTTTTCCTTCACTCTACTTAAAATTTTGGTTTAGACTTCTGGGCTTTGGCTTACTTAGATTACGTTACGCCATTAGACGTTTCGTAATTTAAGTGCCAGTCACATTCCGTACCATCGGGTCGTGACAAAGTTGGTATTAGAGCGTAGGGTTTTACCTTTCTGAGTGTAGGATGACCTTCGGTAGATGGAGTAGGTGGCTTAAGCAGAGTGGCGTAGCGTGGGTATGTTCCGCGGCATACTTATGATACGGTATTCCGCCTAAGTGACCTTAGGATATACATTTGCTTGTATTTCCTTCCTTGATTCCGGAAACCCTTTGATTCGATTGCAATGTTCCTATTGATCATGTTCCTCGTTCTAGCCATTATGCTATCGGAGACTACGAGGGCCAGAGGGCTGTCGCTGAAGATGATGTTAGAGTAGGCTCGTTTGAGACTAGGACCGATCAGGGCGGTACGCCTACCCCTCAGGGACAGAGTAGTCCGCCTTTTCCAGGACGGTTGGCTAGGGTGAAGTCGAGTATTCAGGACCTATGACCGATGGTTGGATTGTTAGTGGTAGTCAGCTGAGCTCCGAGAGCCGATGATGTCCATCATATTTTAAAGACTGTGTTTGTTCCTGCTGCACAGGCAGCTGTTTCTATTGTTACCAAGATTATTTCTGTAACCTTATAAGAGTTTGAGGCTGAGGCCTCCAGTTTATTTTTACCGGCACGGATGCAGCGGAGGACACGCAGACAATCCTCGACAGGATGGCTGAAATTGTCGTTCTTAGAGATGTTCTGACAAGAGATGGGTTGAGTTTGCAAGTTTTCGTCTAGGGGTCTTGCTCAGACGTGGTGCGGATCCATTGAGAGAATCCGAGCTGCAGATCTACTTCTTATGACTTAGGAGGAGTTCACAGCTGTATTTCTTGCTCGTTTCCTTCCGAAGAGCGTTCGAAATTCTCGAGCTCGTAATTTCGAGCCTGTGCGTAAGAGTTCAGGGATGGCAGTGTCCGAGTATTACATTCAGATTTCTTGGTGGTTCGAGGTGCTCCTTACCTGGAAGACACTGAAAAGAAATGGATAAAGAGGTTCGGGTGGAGATTAGACATACAGGTATTGCTTGCTATAGGAACCCAGCATTTTGACGCTTATGCAGCCGCGATAGATACAACCTAATTGATAGAGGAGCGCATATCTGAGACTTTGGTCATTTCTGGACCAAAACGAATTTGTACCAGTATGCCAGCTTAGAGGCGGTTAGATAGACGCCATCGTGGGAGGCTAAAATTTTTGGTCGCTCGATAAGTTGTTCGTTCGTGATTCGTTCGCATCGGAAAGAAGGATTCTTTCGTCGATTTGACTCTTCCCGATATGTTGGACTTCAAAGTTTTCTTGGCATGGATTGGTTAGCCACGTGTTGTGCGTCCGGGGACTGCCGTAAGGAGGCAGTCAGTTTTAGTTTTTCGGTAAGCCAGTTCTTGTTTTCGGGGAGACCGTAGCGCCGCCTTTCACAGTTTGAGTTCTTTTTGGCGCTAGTCAGCTTTTGAGATAAAGGGATATTAGGAATTCTTGGCGCAGGTTTGCAATGTTGGATCCGCAAAGATCCCGTTGGACCAGGTCCAGTTAGTGAGGGAATTTCAAGATGCTTTTCCTGACAAGTTGCTTGGTTTGTTGCCAGAGCGCGATATTGAGTTTTTTTTTGACTTGATTTCCGGCACGGAGCCTTTTTCTATACTGCCATATTGGATGGACCCGATGGAGTTTAAGGAACTGAAGGATCAGTTGCAAGATTTGTTGGATAAGGGCTTGTTTGTCCGAGTGTGTCACCTTGGAAAGCTCCTGTCCTGTTCGTTATAAAAGAAGACGGCAGTTGTGTTGATACATGGGTTATGGTCAGTTGAATTGGGTTATTGTGCGGGACATTTCTCGAAGATTGACTTGCGGTCACGCTACTGCCAGTTGTGGGTTCGAGAGGGTGGTATTCCGAAGATTACTTTCCACACAAAATTACGGGCGTTATGAGTTTTGGTGATGTCGTTCGAACTCACCAATGCCCCAGCAGTGTTTATGAATTGGATGAACCGAAAATCCAGGCTGATCTTGACCAGTTTATCATCATGAGCATAGAGGACATCTTAGTGTACTTTTGGAGCCTAGGCAGTAATTGTGGAATTCGTTGCAGACATTGAGGGAGCGCCGGCTATTTGCTAAATTATCCAAGTGTATTTTCTGGATGGATAGTGTTCACTTTTGGGTCACGTAGTTGCAAGAAATGGTATAAGTGTGGAACTGAAGAAGATCGAGGTCGTTCAGCACTGGCCCAGACCTATATTAGTGATGGAGGTTCACAGCATTTTGGATTTTGGGCGGATACTATTGATATATCGTACAAGATTTTTCGCATATAGCTGCAATGTTGACTGGGTGACCTGGAAGAGCGTTTCTTTTCGTTGGAATAAAGCATGCAAGCAGAGCTTTTAGCAGTTAAAGATTCGTTTGACTACGGCGCTAATATTATCTTGCCTTCAGGATCAGGCGGTGTTATTGATTTTGGTGATGCTTCTCGGCAGTTGAAGAAGCGTGAGTAGAACTATTTCATACATGATTTGGAGATAGCCGCGGTGATTTTTATACTTAAGATTTGGAGACGAGTCATGCCAGGTATTCACGGACCACAAGTGTTTAAGGTACCGTCTCATCAGAAGCGAGATTTGAATTTTGAGATAGCATAGTTGAATGGAGCTAATGAAAGATTATGACAGCGAGATACTTTATTATCCGCGCAAGGCGAATGTGGTGGTAAATGTTTTGAGTTAGGGTCCCAGAGATAGCTTTTGTTGTTTGAGCACGGTTCAGAGACAGTCGATGGCAGATTAGCAGATTCTTCGTGACAGTCGGTCCTGTTTGAGAGTTTTGGCTTCAAAAATTAGTTTCCAGTGTTCCGGGATCTGGGATTTATTGTTTCAGGTGTTGCTTGTTTGTGCTAAGTTGCAGGTAGTGTGATCTTACAATATAAGCAAGTCGGAGTGTTTCATATTTGTAGTTCGACATTGTGTCGGGTGTTCGCATGTTGGCTAGGCTAGTTAAAAGTTCGAACGGAGGTCAAAAACCCATTTTTTTTTCAAGTTTAAGTTGTTCGGCAAAACATGCAATTAATTCTATGGACACTCTAGAAGAATGAAATCCTAACTCGACATAATGAACATGGGAACACTTTTGAACCTTAGGGTTTGCGGCAGTTCCGCGGTGCCATTAGTGAGGCTTGGGTTTGCCCTTCTACAGTTGGTCCGTAGGTACTATGGCATGTACGGGATATCATTAAACTGTACTCAAGAGTTGAGCTCTTGGGGGAATTGTGGGATTTTGATAAATCGATCGAAAAGTTTAACGTCATCCGGATATCATGTGAAGGGATGAAGAGAGATGTCACAGACCCGGTTTCAAGATGCAGACTTGTCAGCAAGTCAAGGCCGAGAATCAGGGGTCAGCAGGAGAATTACAGCCTTTGCTCATTCTAGAGTGGAAAAGGGAGAAAAATTTCTATAGATTTTATCGTGGGTCTATCTAGGATCAGTTGAGAGTATGACACTAATTGAGTAATCGTAGACCAATTAACGAAGTAGCTCACTTTCAGCCAGTTAAGACCATTTTTCGGATTCGTGCAGTATGCTCAGATATATATTAATAAGATTGTGTGGCTTCATGGTGTTCCGACGTGTTTTGTGTCCGACAGAGGTACCCAGTTCACCAGCCGACTATTGTAGAAACTTCAGGAGACTTTGGACACCAATTAAGTTTCAATGCAGTTTTCTATCCGCAGACCGACGATCAATCAGAGAGGACCCTATAGATTCTGGAGGATATGCTCTGGGCTTGCATTCAGGTTTTCGATGGCAGTTGGGATTGCCACTTGCCCTTGACAGAGTTTTCTTACAATAACAGCTTCCAGGAGACGATTCAGATGCCCCCTTCGAAGCATTTTGTGGGAAGAGATGTCAACCGCCCATTTGTTGGACAGAGCTCGGTGAGTGCAGTTTTTAGGATCACAGATTGTGAGGGACACGACCGAAAAGATTCAATTGATTCGGAATAGGATGAGAGCGTCCTAGAGTAGGCTGAAGTTTAAGGCTGATAGACGCTGTTGCAGACCAGAGTTCACCATTGGCGATCGTGTTTTCTTAAAGGTTTCTCTGATGAAGAGCATGTTGAGATTCAAGAGGTAGGGAAGCTTAGTTTCAGATATATGGGTTTTTAGAGATTCTCGAGCGTTTTGACACAGTGTTATCGTTTGACTTTTCAACCAGACTTCTAGTTGTTCACCCATTGTTTGAAGTATCGATACTCCGCAAGTACCTTCATGACCTCTCTTATGCGATATAGCATCAGATGTTTCAACTGGAGCGCAACCCTTCTTTCACCGAGCAGCAGATAGTATTCCAGATCGGCAGATAAAGAAACTGAGGTCCGAGATCATATCGATTGTTTTGATTCTTTGGCGTAAACCGAGCGGCAAGAAGGATACGTAGGAAGCCAAAGTCGAGATGCGGAAGGAACATTCCCGTCTGTTCGTGGGTAGGTGTAGTGAGATTTTAAATTCGGGGACCGAATTTCCATAAGGGGGGAAGATTGTAACGTTTCAAAAATAAATAAATAAATAATTCAATAAATAAAATTCTTTAGGTTAATTTTCTGATAATCGGTAATATAAACAGTATTTTCCGTAAAACTCAACTACAATTATTTTTCATTATAGATTTAAATACTCCTATTTTAACTATGCAATTGGTAGTAATGGATATTTTTTAGCGACTTATAAATTATTATTTTACTTAAAAAAATTTTCTTCAATTAATTATTTCAAATATTAATATATGCTTTTAATTATACATTTAATTAGTGTAAATTACAAATGAGAATGGGTTAATTATACAAATATGAACCATGACAACCTAAAATTTAGTTGTAACATATTCTTTCTTTTGGTTTTGTTTCTAGATTTCTAGAGAAATCTAGAATGGATTTGGAAATAAAACAAAATAAATTAATTATGGTAAAGAGTTAATATATGAAAGTTGGGGGGGTCTTTTTGAAAAAGGAATTTTCCACACACCCACTCCTTTCCTAAACCGAATATGTCCTGATGCTCCCAACAATTTCCACTCATTCCACTTCATGATTTCAAAAAAAAAAAGAATGAAGAGAAATTAATAAATTAATGGAGAATAAAAGATGTAGCTTATATGGACATTTCTAGATACATCCACCCATATATCTCTCTCTCTCTTTCCTCTCAAAATGGTGGCCGAGCCTCCCCAAGCAGTAACAGCCCCTTTCTTCATCCCATTTTTTTCACTTTAAAATTCTCAAAATCCAACAAAAAAAAATCCATCAAAAATCCAATTAATTTCCCACAAATTCATAGCTATTTCTCCATTCAACTTCCTTGGCCAAATATTGCTAGGATCATGGAGCAAAGTTAGCATTTTGATGATCAAGTTGCATGATTGATCTCCTGATTTTGAGGTATAATTTTAAACCTATTATTACTTGTTGTTTAATTACTTCAACTTAGTAAATTTTGATATTTAATTATGTTTCTAATTGCTAAATCAAAATTTTAAGAGAGGGTTTAAAATAAAGTTTGGGTTTTTATAACTTACTCATGGTTGTAATATTTAGTTTAGCACCTTAAGAAATGATAAATCTAAACTAGTTGCTAGTTTGAAAATTGTTGCTGTAAAATTTCCTAAATTAAATAATGTTGCAAACTAGGTTTTTTTAGAATTAATTTATTTTGGTGAGATAAAGTTCTAGTGAATATTTGTGTGACATAATTATGATGTTAAGTGAGCAATGTATCCATTAGAGATGATAAAACATCATGACTTGAACTAAAATGGGAAATGGATGCTTACTAGTTTTTTTGGGTTTTTTTTTGTTTCGGAAATTCACCGATTTGAATTTAATTGAAACTTTAGTGATCAACAACCTATTTCCAATATGAATTAATGGGCTATGAATGTGCAATTGGTACGTTTGAGTTTTAGACTTGGTAGTTATCTCGTTTTGCGACCCCAGAAATAGTCTGTGGCGTTGTCGCGGGCGCGTTCTGTGCACCGAGTTTGTGCGTATCGAGTTGGTGCGCGTAACTGAATTATGTCGTTTGTTCCGCGACTATTCTTATATTTATCCTTTTTATTGCTTGTGTGCGATCTTAGGGCCGGGTGCAGAGACGTCAGACGCGGCGCGCAAATGACTGGACGAAGATCGGATCAGCTTAGCCGTGACGTCCCTGTGAGTAGATGTATATATCTATGGGGGGATCGTCTGGATGGCGCGAGGCGCCCGGCGGTTTAGTATTATTTAAAATATTTACTTTATATGCGAAGTTCCTAGTTAGCTATATCATTGCATCGCATCGTTATATGTATAATAGATATACATGTGATATCACCTATTAGGACACTTTCACCATTACCATTGGCTCATGTAGCACGCCCACTATTCATGTGAACACATACACATTTGGTAATTGCCATGCCACGAGCACGTTAGAATATGCTTAGTTCAGTATCAAACACTTGCATCATACATGATACATTGAATTGCAAAACATGCATATACCTCACTTCATTATCATGCTTATATAGATTTCTCCTCATAAACTACAATGCATAATATTGATATCATAGCATCTATCATTTACAACATGTCAGATATTATGATTTCATGAGGATTTCGGTATTGATGAGATTTCTGGATTTTGGGGAAAACCGCAAGAATTTTCCAAACACGTTATGTTTTAAAAAGGCAAATTGCGGTTTTCTCGTGATGTATATGTCGTCCACCATGAGTTTTCATGTTTTCTGTTGGATTTCGAGACCCGATTCGAGGAGTGGATGAACCGTCTCGGGTACATGGTGGGTCTGGTATGGTACCCCGGGGCAAGAAGATCGAGTTGTAGACGATGAGCCTGGCAGGGGAAGACTACCTACCGGTGATGTCTGGCGCGGCGGATATCCGGAGGATACCGACCGTTGTCGTGAGATTTGATGATAGGGGCCGATCCGGACTGACGGAGCCCGAGATATTGGGACTTTGAGATACTGAGACATTGAGATTTTGAGGCATATATGTTTTGTGTCAATACTTGACACGAATTTCTATGGATTTCTTAGATGATTCTTCAGTCACTTCACAGAAATTTTTCTAAGAAAAATAAAGATTTCTCATACCAAACATACTTAGATCTCATGCTAATTATGCATTTACGTCGCATACATGTTAGGGCATTGCATCATATTAGTATATGCGTAGTTTGTGACGCATTTGCATGCATGCTTACGATGGCCTTATTAGATGTTATTTGCTACTCACGAGCTGGCAACTCACCCCCCGTTGTGCCACAGTATCTTGCAGGTTTGACCCGTCAGTGCAGTAGCGGCCGGTGTATCTTCTATTTGTTCCTTTGCTTCGTCTTGCAGCTTGCTCACAGGTGGGTTTTGGAGGATTTGCTTTTACTCTCACTGTGTATTTTTTTTATTTTGTATCTAGTATACTCCATCTACCCTTGTATATTGGACTAGACGGTGAGATTTCTGAGGCTTATAATTGTGGTTTGGTGTCGATACTCACTTGAGCCGACGTATTTTTTTTCGTGCTTTTATAGGCTCATTTTGGTATCGATGATATATATATTGCATGTGGTTGTGATCCGCCTTTGGCGAAGAGATAGCACCCGCTTGGGGATGCCTTACTCATGATATATTTGTATTTCTCTTGTTTGTAGCCATTTCGGGGCCAGTATTTACAAAGGAGACTCTGCCGAAATTTTAGGAAAAATTTGTTGTTTTATTAAAATATTTAAGGCGACTTATTTAGGGTTAAAATCGTTTTCTTTTATCATGTTTTCCTTCACTCTACTTAAAATTTTGGTTTAGACTTCTGGGCTTTGGCTTACTTAGATTACGTTACGCCATTAGACGTTTCGTAATTTAAGTGCCAGTCACGTTCCGTACCATCGGGTCGTGATACCATGTCCAGCAAATGGAGTCTTTGTCATCTTTTCTTTGAGACAAGATTGACAAGTGGCATAAGTTTGATATTCGAACGAGTCCAAATATCCTTCTCTATGTAACTTAGTCAACCTTCTCTCATTGATGTGACCCAGTCTACAATGCCATAAGAAGGCTTTATTTAAATTTGGAGACTTTCTTTTTAGTGTGTTCTGGACATTGAAAATTTGGAGTTGGTTTAGGACATATATACCGTTATCCAGTGTACCGGACCCAATCAATCTATGATTAAGGTGGATGTTAACAACATCACTTACAAACGTGAAATCATAACCTTTATTTGATAACAAGGAAACAGATATGATATCACACGTTAAGCTGGGTACACAAAAACAGTTATGTAAAACCAAAATGTTTCCACTCGTCAATCCCAGGTGATAATCCCCTACGGACACAGCTCCCACGCTAGCTCCGTTAGCAACCATCAGGGTCATATCACCATCCTTCAGCACTCTACGGTTTCTCAGTGCCTGCAATGAATTGCAAATATGAGATCCTGATCCGGTATCCAATACCCAGGAAGTAGAGTTGATTGACAGACAATTCTCAATTACAAACACACCTGAAGTCAAAGCCACAGCTTGCTTCGGTTCCTGGTTCTTGGTGTTCCACGCCTTGCAATCCTTCTTCCAGTGCCCTTTCCTGTGACAAGGGAAGCACTCATCCTGGGCCACTACTGGTAATGCAAACTTTTTCTTTCCCTTCGCTCCCACCTTACTAACACCTCCTCTAGGTTTGGTGGCGGCCTTCTTTTTCCTTCCTTTGGCCCTAGCCTTGGACCCGAAAGAAGAAGCACCGCTAACAAACATAGCGGGTGTTTCCCTTGCCTTCTGCAAGGTGCCCTCTGCACTCCTCAACATGTTAAGGAGTTCCGGAAGTTCAACTTCTTTTCTCTGAATGTTGAAGTTCAGAATAAAATGGGCGTAGGTGGAAGGAAGGGACTGGAGAATAAGGTCTGTATAGAGCTCATTATCCAAATTCGTCCCAAGGTCCTCGCTCGAAACAGGTTCTTAGAGGTCTCGTATCTTGCTATACGAGATTGCTCTCCATAAAGTTCCTTTGTATGGAGAATTATGGCATCAAGATCCATATCCTCATGCCTCCTCTGATGTTCATTGTTCATCGAGGCAAGCACGATGCACTTGGCCTTCACGCAATCATACTCCCAGGTTTTGCGGATTTCCTTATCCGCATTACTGGATTTGGGACCTGGGACTGCAGGTGCCTTAGCGGTGAGGACGTACCCCAATTTGTCATAGGTCAAAGCCATTTTGACATTCCGCATCCAATCTTTATAGTTTGGCCCTGTCAGTATATTTTTCTCTAAAAGTAACTTAAGTCCAGTCATTTTCAGGGTCGCTGCAATTAGGAGAGAGAGAAGAAAATTCTTTAGCATGATGCTCTTGCAAGTTTAGAGTGGTTTTTAATTTATCTAAACTGGATGGCTCCCACTGTTTCTCGAATCCTTCCTCAAACCATAAAAGAAGAATTAGCCAGGACTATTCTCACTGTACAATACTTGCTTAACCGTTCAGCCAGGCTGGTGTCGGTACTTTGAGGGAGGTTTTCCAACGCTTTCGCGAAGTTCCTTAATTAAGTAACCTCTTTTCTCTGGGGGCGTAACCCCGCTGACACCTTTCTTGACACCTACTTGGTTTATAGCATTGATCGTTAAGTGACGAATCTCCTGATGAGTAGCATATACTCACAGTAGGATCAGGATCCAAATATCATCGTATGATAATGTTGAAGGAATCCTACCAACATTCATCAAACTCCAAATGGTATGCATCTCTTTGCAAATTTCAGTTTCTTTAGAAATTCCTGATATATATTTTTGCCCCATGCTCTTATGACCTTGGTGTTAGGTCAAAATGTCATAAGTCACATGTCAAGTTCTACCCATCATTATCTTGTTAATTTGAACCCATCCGTACATATCCTTGACGTTCGGCCAAAATGATAATACGACTGTCCCAAACTAACTCATCTATCTATGCGACAAATGAATACCCCGCAGCTACCAAACACTATGCCTTGGCGTTAGGTCAAAATACATAGCTTGAATACTACTAAATACCCAAATGAAATGACGGAGGGCTACGAATGGTTTTGGCAAAACCGTGAACGTCGTGAACTTGATATGACCGAAGGAACCTGATAGCTTTTAAAAGGAGTAGTTAAAGCTCCGCAATTAAAAATATCATCTGTTTTAAAATAACCGAGTGGTTTCTTTTAAATTGTTCCAACGATTCATTTTTTGGTTTATTTTCTTTGCATTATAAATAATGCGTCCCATCATTAACCTATCATTGCAGAAAACAACGAAAATACAACGTCCTCTTATGTCATCCGCATTCGCCACTGGGTCCCGTCATCACCCGTTAGGTTACTTAACTAACGGCAGAGCGGGGGCTGGGCTAGCGTGGGTGTAAAACATAAGTGACATCTAAATAGCTATCATATATAGATATTGTACATTCGTTAGACGCAATAATAGGCATTCCAGATCTCATATGAACATTATTGGATTTGCAAGCAATCCGCGTTTGTTTAGAGCCTGCAACAAAAGACGGATTACACAGTTGTGATGAATAGCCATTACCCCACCCTAGACCCATACGGGTATGGCAAACTACCCGCCAAATACCCGAAGTGAAGCGGTCTCCCTCAACAAAGTGAGTAGGCCACTAAACACTTCAAAGTACCTGGTAGTTTGTGCACCCCACCTTGGTTCTATCCTAGGAGCAAAAACAGTAAAATGAAATAATACAACGGTGGCTACAACCGCAGCCTGGATGTGCCCCGCAAAATAATATTACAACATATTACAATTACATTGATGAATGAATATAACAACCCATCTCAAACCACGGCTAATCATCACAACAGTCCAATTTAGTTCATAACCACAAACAGTAAAAACCATTACAGAAATATGCAACCCCCTGCCAACCGACATACTAGCAGTTAGGGGAGGTTTACGAACACATTATACAATCACATATATAATCAAATTAGCAAACATCGTATAATTTCGATCGAGCAAACATATCAAATTCTACTCCCAAAACTTCTCTGTGCACCTAAGACTTGAGCAGAAAATAAACATTCCAGAAAATACAAAAATATCACAGAAGAGTTACTGGAGGAAACTGGGTTGAATCGGCCTTAACTCGGCCGCGGATCCGCGGCGGATCGGTGGGATCGGCCGCGGTTCCGCGGCTGTATGGCCGATTCAGGAACCCATCTTTCACCAGTGTTCTTACAATTCTCTGTAGGTTATACTGCAGCTCCCTGAAAAAATTTTAGAGCCTGTTTTAAAATCGACAGAAACTTGTGATATCGATGCCTTTTTCGGTTCGTTTTGCGTTCGAAATTCATACAACTTTGCTAATGAGTTAATTATTGTTTAGCGAGGCTCTGATACCACTGTAAGTCGATGTACAACACCCTACGACTTGCGGGGAGGCGGAATAATGAAAAATGATCTTGTTCTATGGGTGAACATCGACTAACCGAGAATCTTTGCTAAACTATAACTAACAAGAAACTATAGAAGAGTTAACTACTATGATAAGTGATTATACCTAATGAAACGTGTCCTTCGTCTTTCCGTTCTCGACGTCCTCTCCGGCCTTCTCTATGTAGTAGACGATCCACCCGAGAGCTTTACTTCAAGCTTTACCTCTAACTTGAGGTAACTAGGTTTCTTAAAGTGCTAATCTAAGTAACCTAGGTGATATAGAGAATGGTTAAGGATTAAGTAGTCTAATCTAATCCTTGGTCTCAACACATGAGAGGGGAGGATTAGGGTTTGAAGAGAGAGAGAAAATGAGCAAGAAAATGAGAATGAGATAATGATCTATCATAATATATATGAAGCATTATTATTTATCCAAAAAAGAAAATAAAGGATTAAACAACCATGCTTCATAAATACAAATGAGTGATTCATCTCCATGAGTCATTAAGCATTTATGATGCATTAATGACATGGATGAATCACACAAATGAGTCACTAATCTCATTTAATGCATATGTCACCTTAACCCTCAAGTCACCATCTTCTAGAAGCTTCTCGCGAAATTACGAGAACGCCCCTCCTATTCGTGAAAACACGGAAAAACTTTAGACTGTATAAATCCAATAACCGGATACTAGAAATGGCTTAAACCAAAGCCGGCTAGTAAAAACTATCCGGATGTCGTACGTGCGTAAACACACGTTTGCGTTCGAACCCTTGTCGTAAAACCATACGACCTCTATATCGTTTCGCCTGGAGTAGGGAAACTCTCTGTGTGGGACTCTAGAGACTCGACTACTACGCTGGCAGTGGGTTTAACCACAGACCGCAAGCGGCACTAGCTGTACGTAACGGTCCCCAGGTAGATGTTGATAAGAAGGCTGATGAGGAAACCCATCCGAACTCCTACTGAGTCTGATGTGACAATCTCCGTACAGTCCGGTCTGTTCGTCTAAGACTATCGCATATCGGGCCTAGGGGGCGGCAAGCGTCAGTCCCCTAATAGCGGTATAAGTCGTGTCGGAGGGAAGCCCATTACACACTGAGAAACTACTGGAACCTACCAGCAAATCTCGCTTGCCATGGCCAGAGACTTTGCGTAATGGCTCTCTGACACAGCACGATATCAACCCACAATACCGGGAGAGACGAATCCTGTCTAACCGCCACTGCCTCCAAGTGCTCGGGACTGCACCTAACTGCTACCTGTTTGCACGACTCCTTTGAGCCGTGGTAGGGTAGCAATCTAAGAACAGTGGGACACACTCGAGGCGAAGTTGCAGTGTCAAGTCTGCGGACTATGCTGTACTCATGTCACCTGGGAATTGTTAAGTAACGACTGGCATAAAACCAACCAATAGTTCCCTGTGAGTCCTGTCCGGTGTACCCGTAACCTAACGAGCACCTGTATACTATCTCCAGTACGACGTACTGACGGCTGTGGGACAGACCATCTCCACAACTGGGATGAAAAGCGTACACACTAGTCTACTCCGGAGTATCGATGCCCTGTCTCGATAATCCTACGACTAGGGACCTGAATAAGGATGTGCTTGTAGACTACCCAGCCTCCACTAGTGTGACTGCCATCACAACGCTGGTAGTCAAGAAAGATCCTAAAAGCTCTATCAATACGTATACTCACATATTAAGATAGAAAAACCAAGTAGCATACTACCATGTTTAGCAAGACTGTTATATGCAAGCGAATATCCCAAGCTTCCATTAAGTAATATACAAACTAGTATGATACAATAATGGCACCTAGGGCATATACACTAACAGTTTCTATGTCATGAAATTTATCACCCGTTCTTAGTTCTCTACCTATCTGTAGCCCATGTAACAAATTACATATGTGGGATCCTGATCCGGTATCTCATACCCAGGACGTAAAGGATACTGAGAAATAGTTCTCGGTAATGAACACACCCGAATAAGATGCATCAGCATGCACTTTCTTCGTTTGGGCGGCACGGGAATTCTGGTAATCCCCAATTTCCTGCTCTGTCTTATAACAATTATAAGTTGGAGTGGCACCAACGTTCCTTAGCGCAGTATAACAAGTGGGTTCGGTCAATACATCCATATTATTATCTTGATTAAGGCGTAACCATGTCTCTACCTGGAGAGAGAGAGAGAAGAAAACACTCAGCGTGTGCTTTTACAAGATTAGATTGGTTATCAATTTATCTAATCAGGATGGCTCCCACTGTTTTAGTCAAATCTTCCTTCAAACCCTAAAAGGAAAGACGAGCCGGGATTAATTACACTCTACAAGTTCGCCAATCTTTCAGCCAGGCCAGTGCTGGTACTTTGAGGAAGATTCCCCGTGCTTTCGCATGGACCTAATTAAAATAAACCTCGTTTTCCCAGGGGCGTAACCCCGTTAACACCTTTCTAGACACCTACTAGATCGGCTAATTGTAATGTGTAAAACTCTCCCAGGAGTAACTCTTGTAAGGTTTGTGTAGCACCCTATGAAGAGTTTTGAAGCATCACATGACCCAAAGTTTAAATTTTTATGGTGCTAAATGATACTCGTTCAAATACTTCAATACATTCTAATTTACCCGGAAAAGCTACGAAATAAAAATCCCGATCGAAATGACGAGTCCAAAACCATCTCCAGAATTTTTCAAAACCAAATACAGATTAAAAATATCCAAAAATTTATACAAGCAGATTCATGAATTACTGTACAAAAAGTATTCATCAATTCATATATACGGCCGCGGAAACGCGGCCTAAGCAAGCTTAGGCCGCGTTTTCGCGGCGAGAATCACTGTTCATGGAATAATTTTTGTACCGTAACCCTTATTTTTTCCTGCTGTATTTTTTACATATTTTTAATTCTGAAAAATGTCAATATTTAGAAAATTTCCAGAGAGCACCCTAAAAAGTCGTATTTCGGTTCGATCGGAGTTTTAACTTCGTAAAAAGGTCGCCTAATGTTCTAGGTCGGCTCTGATACCAATGTAAGGTTTGTGTAGCACCCTATGAAGAGTTTTGAAGCATCACATGACCCAAAGTTTAAATTTTTATGGTGCTAAACGAACATGCAAAGGAATCGATCCTAGAAAATTAGGGTTTCGAAATATAAAGCGAACTAATCTAGGGTTTCGAGACTACAACCTTTGTAGCTCCCTTTCGCTGGACTCCTTGGTCTCTAGGGTGTTGAACGGAGGTCCTCTTGAAGTCCTCTTGTGTCCACGACGATCCACCACGGAGATCTCCGTCCAAGCTCGCAACTTCGTAAAACCGAAGAGAACACTCTAAACAAAACGGCTAAGCTTGTGTAGAATGAAGTTGTGGTTAAGTTTCTCACTTCAAAAACCTATCTTTAAGTGGTATTTGCTCACTAGAAAAAACTAGAGAGCAAAAGAGAAAGAGGAAGAAGATGGTGGCAATTTTTAACAAGAGGTAAAAAGATAACTCATAAGAAGAAAAAGAAATATATCAATATATATTTTATTCCTTCTTACTATGAACCATGGTTAAAGTGATGGAGACATTATTTAACTTGAGTTTTGAATGATAAAGAGAAGGATAACCTTAGGTTAGTGGTAGTTGAGCATGGTTAGGTCAAAGGAAGAATGTAGAAGCAAGAATGATTATCCTTTCCTTTTCATTTTCTTTTAAATCCAAAATCAAATAATAATCCATTATATAATCCATGGTGTGAGTCTTATATTTCCACCATTTCCATATGCTAACAACCATGATGGATGAGTGTATGTATGTGTGCATGTATGCACATCCACATGTGCATGAAACTAGCATGAAAGAAAGAAAGAAAAGCACACATGCATGCACACATCCATCATCCAAGAAAAGGTTTTAAGTGAGAAAACTAATGGTTAAATGATAAATCAACACTTGATTTATCAATCCGGTCATATCTCATATGACCCCACCAAAAGCAGTTCACCCGATCAATGTTCGGTATCATATACGCACATTTCAATCGGGTGCATGCGCATATCGCATACGCGCACCACAACGTTTCGCCTGGACTGGGTAACTCCTTTGTGGGACTCTAAGACTCGTCAATACGCCGGCAGAGGGTGATGATCATATCAGGTACCCTCAAGCCGCAAGCGGTCAGCTAAACGTAACGGCCACCTGGGTATTGAGCGATCAGAAGACAACAAGCGAACCTGCTACAACTCCCCTCGAGCCATCCGGCAACACTACCGTACAGTCCGGTCTCTTCGTCAGATATGCTGCATATCGAGCCTAGGGATGGTCACGTCGACCCCAATAACTCAATAAGTCGTGCCGGTGAATGGTCTATAACAGATCGAGAAACTACTGATAACGCTTATCAGCAAATCTCAGCAGCCCTGGCCAGGGACTTGCTGTTATAACCAGTCGGGCACAGCACAGCATCAACTCCCAATACCGAGAGAGACGAAACCCCTCCTATCGCTCATCATCTTCGTGTGTCTCGGGACTGTACCCAACGGCCACCTGTTTGCACGACTCAGTAGAGCCGTGGTAGGGTGGCAATCAAAGTACAGTGGGAGAACACACAAGACTCCATGACGATCTCGGGTCTACAGACTAACCTGTACCAATGTCACCTGAGAACTGCTATCCGACGATAGATATAATTCCATATAGGAGTTCTCGGTGAGTCCGTCCAGTGTACTCAGTCACCACTGAGCACCCGTATGTGATCTTGATGTCAAACATCGATGAATGTGGGAACATCCATCGCCCATCGTATGGGTCTAGTATCATATACGCTAGTCTACTCTGGTATATCAATGCCCTGTCTCGATATACCTACGACTAGGGATGTTCCAGGATATGCTTATAGACTACAGATGTCCCACTAGTATGATCTCCATCATAATCAGAGTAGTCAAGCCGATATCCTCAGGGCTTTATCAGCATGTATGAATGAATAAAAGCATGATCAAATCAACATGTCAGATAAAGTAGAACGAGATAGCATACTATCATGTCGAGCAAGAATGCAAACTGAATATATATACATGTATAGATACATCCACTATCACATAATGGCCTCTAGGGCATACATATATCCAACAATCTCCCACTTGCACTAAGGCCAGTTATTGGCGTATCTCATACCCAATATCTCAAAAAGTCGCTCATGCTGTGGCTGAGGGAGGGCCTTGGTGAGTGGATCCGTGGCGTTGTTCTTTGTGTCTACTCTCTTAATCTCGATCTCGCGGCGATCTACAATCTCTCGGATCAAATGAAAGCGCCTCAGGATATGTCTGGACCGCTGATGGGATCTGGGCTCCTTGGCTAACGCCATTGCCCCATTATTGTCACAATACAAAGGTATTGGATCAATAATGGTTGGAACTACTCCTAGCTCCGAGACGAACTTCTTCATCCAGACGGCTTCCTTGGCGGCATCATTTGCAGCAATGTACTCAGCTTCCATCGTAGAGTCTGCAACGGTATCTTGTTTGGAACTCTTCCAACTTACCGCCCCTCCATTGAGGGTAAATACAAACCCTGAGATAGATTTGCTGTCATCCTTATCGCTCTGGAAGCTCGAATCGGTAAAGGCCTCCATTTGGAGATCTGTATTACCATACACCAAGAACAATTCTTTAGTCCTTCGTAAGTACTTAAGAATGTTCTTCACAGCTGTCCAGTGGTTCTCCCCTGGGTTGGATTGATACCTGCTTACAACACTAAGTGCATAAGCTACATCTGGGCGTGTACATAACATCGCATACATTATAGATCCTACTGCCGAAGCATAAGGTATAATGCTCATGCGAGCTCTCTCTTCATCGGTCTTTGGACAAGAATCCTTAGAGAGAGTGACTCCATGGCAAGCAGGTAAGGCACCCCGCTTGGAGTCTTCTATACTAAACCTCTTTAGGATGGTGTTGATGTACCTGGTTTGGGACAATCCCAATAACTTTTTGGATCTATCCCTATAGATCCTTATGCCCAGGATGTATGTGGCATCACCCAGGTCCTTCATGGAGAACCTTAGTGATAAGAATGATTTGACCGACTGTAACATAGGAATATCATTTCCTATCAGAAGAATGTCATCCACGTACAATACGAGGAATGTGACAGCTCTTCCTACAACCTTCTTATAAACACAAGGTTCATCTGGATTTTCGATGAAATCAAACTCTTTGATAACATCATCGAAACAGATGTTCCAACTCCGAGATGCCTGCTTTAACCCATATATGGATTTAAGCAATCTACATGCTTTCTCGCTGCTCCCACTGTCAATGAAGCCCTCTGGCTGATCCATATAAACGCATTCCTCTAAATCTCCATTTAGAAATGCTGTTTTAACGTCCATCTGCCAGATTTCATAGTCGTAGTGAGCAGCAATAGCAAGTAGGATCCGAATGGATTTAAGTATGGCTACGGGCGAAAAAGTTTCGTCATAGTCCAAACCTGGTCTTTGACGAAAACCTTTCGCCACAAGTCTTGCCTTATAGGTCTCTACCTGCCCATCCACACCAATCTTTCTTTTAAAGATCCATTTGCACCCTACAGGTTTTACCCCAGGGGGTACAACGTCCAAAGTCCATACTTTGTTGGTGTACATAGACTCCATTTCGGATCTCATGGCATCCAGCCACTTCACAGAGTCACCACTTGTGATAGCTTGCTGAAAACTGGTAGGATCATCATCATCCATGATACAATCTTCTCCGTCACCATCAATGAGGAAACCGTAGTACCTCTCCGGTGGGCGAGAAGTCCTACCAGACCTACGGAGTGGCCGAGGTTCTCCAGTTTCTGTTGCAACGGCCGGTTCAACCAAATCGTCATTTGTAGTTTGTGTCTCCAGAACCTCTTCTAGATCTACCACCTTGCCATCATCTTTATCTGTGAAAAACTCTTTTTCCAAGAATGTGGCATACTGAGAAACAAACACTTTTTGTTCCTCTTTGTGGTAGAACAGATATCCATAAGAATTCTTTGGATATCCCACAAAGTTACACATGACTGACCGTGTCTCGAGTTTGTCCGGATTCTGCTTTTTAACATAGGCCGGGCAACCCCAAATCTTAATTCTTTTAAGAGATGGTCTCTTCCCATTCCATATCTCATATGGCGTGGTAGACACGGCTTTGGTTGGAACCCTGTTTAGCAGAAATGCTGCAGTCTCCAATGCATGCCCCCAAAACGAGACTGGTAATTCAGCGTCACTCATCATGGACCGGACCATATCTAATAGGGTCTTATTCCGTCGTTCTGACACACCGTTGTGCTGTGGTGTGTAAGGAGCAGTGAGCTGAGAGAGAATCCCATTCTCTTTTAGGAAGTTTGCAAATTCTGTACTGAGATACTCTCCACCTCGATCTGATCGAAGTATCTTAATACTCAAGCCGGTTTGTTTTTCTACTTCTTGTTTATATTCAACGAATTTCTCGAAAGCGTCGGACTTGTGCTTTAATAAAAATACATGACCGAATCTTGAGAAATCGTCGGTGAATGTAATGAAGTATGAAAAACCGCCTCTAGCCTGTGTAGACATTGGCCCACATACATCACTATGTATGAGGCCAAGGAGCTGAGTAGCTCTTTCTCCGTGTCCGGTAAACGGTGTTTTGGTCATTTTACCCTTGATACAAGACTGGCAAGTCGCATAAGATTTATATTCAAAAGGGTTTAAATATCCATCTTTGTGTAACCTGTTTAGTCTTGTTTCGTTAATATGACCAAGTCTACAATGCCAAAGAAAAGCTTCATTTAATTCTGAAAGTTTTCTTTTATTAGTGTGTTGTATACTGAAAACTGTGTGTTGATTTAGGACATATATTCCGTTATTAAGCGTACCATACCCAACCAACATTTGATTTAGGTGAATGTTCATAACATTGTTCTGCAACACAAAATTATATCCTTCATTGTCCAACAAAGAAACGGATATTATATTACATAGCATACTTGGTACAAAATAACATGGATTCAAAATCAAAATACATCCAGATGGCAACCCCAAGTGATACTCTCCCACTGCGACTGTACGTACATTGGAACCATTTCCAACGCGGAGAGTATGGTCACCTGTCCTCAAAACCTTGCAATTTCTCAGCCCCTGCATAGAATTGCAAATGTGAGAACCCGAACCGGTATCCAATACCCAGGAAGCAGAGTTTATAGAAAAACAGTTTTCAGTCACAAACGCACCTGAAGCAGAAGCATCACCATGCTTCTTCTTGAGACTTAGGTACTCCGTGCAATTGCGCTTCCAATGTCCTGTCTTGTGGCGATGAAAACACTCGCCTTTCCCCGGGTCTCGAGCTATGGACTTTCCCTTTCCCTTTACCTTTTTAACTCCGCCCTTAGGATTAGTGGGTTTCTTCTTTTTCTTTCCCTTGGCCTTAGCTTTCGGGCGAGAAGAAGAAGACTGTCCAATAGTCATAACGGGAGTTTTTGCTGACTTCATAGTGCTCTCTGCACTCCTTAACATATTAAGGAGTTCAGGGAGTTCCTTTTCCATGCCATGCATGTTAAAGTTCACTATGAACTGAGCAAAGGTGGAGGGGAGGGACTGCAGAATAATATCTATATATTGTTCATTGTCCATTGTCCATCCAAGGTCCTCAATCTCTTCTATAAGAGCTATCATCTTCAAAACATGGTCTCCTACTGGTGTGCCAGGGGCCATTCGTATCTGAAACAGTTTCTTTGATGCTTCGTATCGTAATACGCGGGATTGCTCCCCATACAACTCCTTTGTATGGAGCAATATACCATGAATGTCCATGTCCTCATGCTGCTTTTGATGTGTGTTGTCCATCGATGCAAGCGCGAGGCATTTTGCCGTGGCACAGTCAGCGTCCCATGTCTTGCGGACTTCAATGTCCGCAACTGAGGATTTTGGACCTGGGACGGGCGGGGCTGAAGCCGTGAGGACATATGATACTTTATCATAAGTCAAGGCGATCTTCAGATTCCTCACCAGTCTTTATAGTTGGACCCATTCAGTTTGTTTTTATCTAGTAGAAGCTTAAGTCCAGTCATTGGTATCTGCCATTAAGAGAGAGAAAAGAATACACTCAGCGAAAGCTCTTGCACAGATTAGATTGGTTTATTATCTTGTCTAATCGATGTTTCCCACTACTTTTTATCAAGTTTTTCTTTCAAACCTTAAAAAGAAAAACTAGCCAGGATTAATTACAGTCTACAACTTCGCTAACCGTTCAGCCAGGCCAGTGTCGGTACTTTGAGGGAGGTTCCCCGTGCTTTCGCACGGACCTAATTAGAGTAAACCTCGTTTTCCCAGAGGCGGAGCCCCGTTAACACCTTTCTAGACACCTAATGAGTTAGCTAATTGTAAACTGTAAAACTCTCCTAGGAGCAACTATTGCCCACAGTGGGATCGGGATCCAACCATCACATGGAAGGTATGCAATCTCATTGCAAATTTCAACACTTGAAATTCCCGATGTAATTTTTACCCCTAGTACTTATGACCTTAACTATGGTCAACAAATCATAAGTACCAGTCAAGTTCTACCCGTCATTTCTTGATCAATTAGACCCACCCATATGACCCTTAACTATGGTCAACAAAGTCGCATGAATGTCCTAATTAATCTGCATCATATGCAGTGTAGGAAGACATCACTTGGCTACCGTACACTACGTCTTAACTAAAGTCAACAAACGTAGCACGAATACTAAGTACTCTACTTCCTAAAATGACGGAGGGTTGCGAATGATTTTTTTAAGAAAATCTTTAACGCTTTGAACTTGATATCGTTGTAGAATCAAACAGTTTTCAAAAGGAGTGGCTTAATCTCCGCAGTTTTGAAATGTAGCTTTTTCATAAATAGCCGAGTAGTTTTTAAATCCGATTCTACAACATCTTTTTAGGTTTATTTTCTTTACATTAATCACATTAATGTAATCCCATCATTTAAGTCCTTAAGCCAATCACAGAAAAGAAACGAAAATAACACGTACGCTTATGCCATCCGCATTCGCCGCAACGTTCCGTTATGCACCGTTAGGTTACTTAACTAACGGCATACCGGGACGGGACTAGCGCGGGTGTAAAACATAAGCAACGTCTACTATATATCATATATATAATATATCATTCGTCTCAGATATCACAGAACACAGGCAGCAGAAACATAGATATAACGTGGGATATCCTAGGACGTCCGTATTTAGTATTTAGCCAGAATAGAAAATACGGATTCCACAGTCGCGATGAATAGCCAAGCCCACACCCTGGACCCCTACGAGAGCAGCAAGTGACCCTACCAATCCTGGAGTTTAGGAGACCCGGTCTCGACTCCTCGAGATGGCCTCCCACTGAACCCCAGAACCCGGTCACCTGTGCTCCCCTCCTTGGGTCCATCCTAATGCGGAAAAGTAAATAATATACAACACTGGTGACACAACCTCAACCTGGAAGTGCCCCAAATAAAATAATATTACATTACATTTGAATTTACATGAATGAAAATATAAAACTCTCATCTCACAAAAACCCCCCGGCTATTCGATCGCGACAATCCTGCACATCATATCTCAGCAACACATAATATCACATATCATCAACGTAAGTAAGTATGCGTACCCCGATTGTCGTTGATGTATAGCAACGAAATCGGCGATATCGTACATACTACACTTACGGTCACAGAAAAGAAAGTGTAAAACTACAATATTTGGAATCCAGATTCTCTTTAGACATCATAAATGCGAAATATCACATATTTCGTATTTCATGCCTAAACTATATGAATTCCACATATTGTATCACATTCCAGACAAACAGACAGTATTAAAGTTTTCGAACGAACGATCAAGCACCCAAGATTCACTAAAGCTCAACACTTGAGCAGGGTTCAAAAATCCGGAGTGTGACACAGTAGTAGCGGTCCAGCCGTAGAAGGGTCAAGCCAACGCCTCACATGTGGCACGCCGTACTGCCCCAAACCCTAGGGTTCAAAGGGCAGTTCGAGACGGTCACATAATCGAGTTAAGGTTTGTTGTCTTCTAGAGGGACCACCGCAAAAAGACTTGCACGTATCTCCAAAGTATTTAAACCCCGTGAATAGTGAGTAAATGATACTCGTTCAAACACTTCAATACATTCTAATTTACCCGGAAAAGCTACGAAATAAAATTCCCGATCGAAATGACGAGTCCAAAACCATCTCCAGAATTTTTCAAAACCAAATACAGATTAAAAATATCCAAAAATTTATACAAGCAGATTCATGAATTACTGTACAAAAAGTATTCATCAATTCATATATACGGCCGCGGAAACGCGGCCTAAGCAAGCTTAGGCCGCGTTTCCGCGGCGAGAATCACTGTTCATGGAATAATTTTTGTACCGTAACCCTTATTTTTTCCTGCTGTATTTTTTACATATTTTTAATTCTGAAAAATGTCAATATTTAGAAAATTTCCAGAGAGCACCCTAAAAAGTCGTATTTCGGTTTGATCGGAGTTTTAACTTCGTAAAAAGGTCGCCTAATGTTCTAGGTCGGCTCTGATACCAATGTAAGGTTTGTGTAGCACCCTATGAAGAGTTTTGAAGCATCACATGACCCAAAGTTTAAATTTTTATGGTGCTAAACGAACATGCAAAGGAATCGATCCTAGAAAATTAGGGTTTCGAAATATAAAGCGAACTAATCTAGGGTTTCGAGACTACAACCTTTGTAGCTCCCTTTCGCTGGACTCCTTGGTCTCTAGGGTGTTGAACGGAGGTCCTCTTGAAGTCCTCTTGTGTCCACGACGATCCACCACGGAGATCTCCGTCCAAGCTCGCAACTTCGTAAAACCGAAGAGAACACTCTAAACAAAACGGCTAAGCTTGTGTAGAATGAAGTTGTGGTTAAGTTTCTCACTTCAAAAACCTATCTTTAAGTGGTATTTGCTCACTAGAAAAAACTAGAGAGCAAAAGAGAAAGAGGAAGAAGATGGTGGCAATTTTTAACAAGAGGTAAAAAGATAACTCATAAGAAGAAAAAGAAATATATCAATATATATTTTATTCCTTCTTACTATGAACCATGGTTAAAGTGATGGAGACATTATTTAACTTGAGTTTTGAATGATAAAGAGAAGGATAACCTTAGGTTAGTGGTAGTTGAGCATGGTTAGGTCAAAGGAAGAATGTAGAAGCAAGAATGATTATCCTTTCCTTTTCATTTTCTTTTAAATCCAAAATCAAATAATAATCCATTATATAATCCATGGTGTGAGTCTTATATTGCCACCATTTCCATATGCTAACAACCATGATGGATGAGTGTATGTATGTGTGCATGTATGCACATCCACATGTGCATGAAACTAGCATGAAAGAAAGAAAGAAAAGCACACATGCATGCACACATCCATCATCCAAGAAAAGGTTTTAAGTGAGAAAACTAATGGTTAAATGATAAATCAACACTTGATTTATCAATCCGGTCATATCTCATATGACCCCACCAAAAGCAGTTCACCTGATCAATGTTCGGTATCATATACGCACACTTCAATCGGGTGCATGCGCATATCGCATACGTGCACCACAACGTTTCGCCTGGACTGGGTAACTCTTTTATGGGACTCTAAGACTCGTCAATACGCCGGCAGAGGGTGATGATCATATCAGGTACCCTCAAGCCGCAAGCGGTCAGCTAAACGTAACGGCCACCCGGGTATTAAGCGATCAGAAGACAACAAGCGAACCTGCTACAACTCCCCTCGAGCCATCCGGCAACACTACCGTATAGTCCGGTCTCTTCGTCAGATATGCTGCATATCGAGCCTAGGGATGGTCACGTCGACCCCAATAACTCAATAAGTCGTGCCGGTGAATGGTCTATAACAGATCGAGAAACTACTGATAACGCTTATCAGCAAATCTCAGCAGCCCTGGCCAGGGACTTGCTGTTATAACCAGTCGGGCACAGCACAGCATCAACTCCCAATACCGGGAGAGACGAAACCCTTCCTATCGCTCATCGTCTTCGTGTGTCTCGGGACTGTACCCAACGGCCACCTGTTTGCACGACTCAGTAAAGCCGTGGTAGGGTGGCAATCAAATACAGTGGGAGAACACACAAGACTCCATGACGATCTCGGGTCTACAGACTAACCTGTACCAGTGTCACCTGAGAACTGCTATCCGACGATAGATATAATTCCATATAGGAGTTCTCGGTGAGTCCGTCCAGTGTACTCAGTCACCACTGAGCACCCGTATGTGATCTTGATGTCAAACATCGATGAATGTGGGAACATCCATCGCCCATCGTATGGGTCTAGTATCATATACGCTAGTCTACTCTGGTATATCAATGCCCTGTCTCGATATACCTACGACTAGGGACATTCCAGGATATGCTTATAGACTACAGATGTCCTACTAGTATGATCTCCATCATAATCAGAGTAGTCAAGCCGATATCCTCAGGGCTTTATCAGCATGTATGAATGAATAAAAGCATGATCAAATCAACATGTCAGATAAAGTAGAACCAGATAGCATACTATCATGTCGAGCAAGAATGCAAACTGAATATATATACATGTATAGATACATCCACTATCACATAATGGCCTCTAGGGCATACATATATCCAACAACTCTTACTCACAGCGGGTATCGGGATCCAACTATCTCATAGAAGGTATGCAATCTCATTGCAAATTTCAACTCTTGAAATTCCCAATAATATTTTACCCCTAGCGTTCTATGACCTTGACGAATGCCAAACCACCCATAGTCCGCTAGTCAAGTTCAACCCGTTACATTTCCTGATTGAATTAAACCCACCCGCACGACCCTTGACGAATGCCAAACAACGCCGTACGAATACCCTAATCCAATCGCATCGTATGCTAGCAGATAAGCATTAGTTAGCTACCGTACACTACGCCTTGACGAATGCCAAACTACCGCAGCACGAATACTAAGTAGTACTTATCTGAAATGACGGAGGGCTACGACAGGTTTTTAAGAAAACCAGCCCTTTGCGTAATGAACTTGATATCTTTGTAGAATCGAGTTATTTTAAAAGGAGTGTTTTTGAGGCTTTTCTAGTTTCGCTAAAGAGTTCACTCCCGGTGAAGGGATCGTCGGCTCTTTCTTTATCGAATAAGGTGCAGGATATTTCACAAATACCACTATGCAAAGCAAAAACTATAGAAGCAATCAAAAGACAAACCGTGTTTGTAGCATCTGCTAGTTTCACTAAAGAGGTCACTCCCGGTGAAGGGATCTCGACTCTTTCCTTATCGAATAAGGTGCAGGATGTTCTACAAGGAACACCGCTATGCAAAGCAAGAACTAGAGCCACCAGTTTTTAAACAAGTTTCTACAACATCTTTAGGTTTTTTTTATTTTCATTAATCTCATTAATGAAGTCCCATTTTATTATGCTTCACAAGTAT
This sequence comes from Agapanthus africanus, assembly GCA_030015575.1. NCBI lineage: Eukaryota > Viridiplantae > Streptophyta > Magnoliopsida > Asparagales > Amaryllidaceae > Agapanthus > Agapanthus africanus. The sequence goes on from CM057338.1 coordinate 559,790,667, forward strand.
CACATTTGAAACGAAATCTGCAATATAACATATATCTCATATATATAATATAAACATTCGTCTCAGGCAGTAATATGATCTCATCACAGAATATTGCAGCAGAAGAACATATATGAAATATTGGATATACTAGGACGTCCGTGTTTTAATACGAGCCTGTATAAAACACGGATTCTACGGGCGCGATGAATAGCCATACCCACATCCCTAGACCACTACGAGAGCATCAAGCAACACTGCCAATTCTAGGGTTAGGAGACCCGGTCTCGACTCCTCGAGATGGTCTCCCACTGGACCCTAGAACCCGGTTACTTGTGCTCCCCGCCTTGGGTCTACCTAATGCGGAAAAGTAAATAATATACAATGGTGACATCATCCTCAGCCCGGAAGTGCCCCAATAAAAGAATATTACATACAAATGAATTTTACATGAATGAAAATAAAAACCCTAATCTCACATAAAAACCCCGGCTATTCAGAACACGACGATCCAATATAACATATCACAGTAACACATAATATCTCATATCATCAACGTAAGCAAGTATGCGTATCCCGATTGTCGTTGATGTATAGCAATGAAGCCGGCAATACACCACATACTACGCTTACGGTCACAGAAAATAAAGTGTAAAAATACAACAGTTGGAATCCGCAACCTCCTTAGACATCGCATGCCTAACCAAATGAATTCCTTAGACATCGCATGCCTAACAATTATAAACCCCGCATTTTAGTCTCATTTTCGAAAACTCTTTTCAATATCAAGTCGGGCAATTCAACAAGATTCCCGACATCCTGATCGAATGCTCGTCGCAAACTATAGTAGACGGCCGCACCCCCGATGCCGTCGACGAAGTGCACTAAGGCGGAACACCGCTGCCGCGAGCACCCGAATGGATGCTTTTGGCGACGGGGTTCTCCTACAGTCACTTGGTCGGGGCTATGGGGCATGGCTGTCTATTAAGTTTATCGGGCGAGTATCCGCGCACACTACGTGATTGCGACGGACTTTTGATCGCATCAAAATCCCGTGGCAACCGATCATCTGAGACTGAACTGCTAGATTTACAACATTCAAATTAGTTATCTCATAACTACTTGTGGATTCCAAATATTGTATCACATTCCAGATAAATAGACAATGTTAAACTTTCCGATCGAATAAACAAACACCCAAGATTTCCCAAATAGCTCAACACTTGAAATTAGTTTAAAAAACATCCATCACATGCCACAGTACCAATGGTCCAGCCGTAGAAGGGTCTAGCCAACACCTCACATGTGGCAACGCCGTACTGCCCCAAACCCTAAGGTTTAGAGGCAGTTCAAGACGGTCACATAATCGAGTTAAGGTTTGTTGTCTTCTAGAGGGTCCACCGCATTACTTGCACGACTTAGAACGTTCTTAAACTACGGAAAAATCCAACACTTGGAAATTTTCCGGCAGGGGAAAAGTGAGTTATTGATAACCGTTCGAACTTTTTAACACGTTCTAAAAATTACCCGGACAAACTAAACAAAGTTATACTTTCCGATCGAATCAACGAGTTCCCAATACAACCCAGAAAACTCAACACTTGAGTAATAATTAAAAATTCCCAGAAGAAGTAGGTAACACATACAGATGTTACTGTTGTAAAACGATAACCTAACTCTCAATTCTTGCCGCGGAACCGCCGCCAATACCCCAGTTTGGCCGCGGTTCCGCAGCGATATAGTGGAGTTAGGGTGTCATTTTTCACAGGACTCCATAGAATTCCCTGCTGATTTTTCTGAGTATTTTTAATATGAAAAATATCAACATTTTGAAAAATTTCCAGAAACTAGGGTTTTACGGGTTTTCAGAGTTCGATCGGACTTTAAACTTCGTCTAGACTTCGCCTAAAGATCTAGCTTAGCTCTGATACCACTGTAGGGTTACTAGGCACACGCACAAGGTTCTACAAGGCATCAACCACGCCCGATTTAAAATTTAGCCGTGCCGAACAACCCTAAACCAAGATCTTAGACTAGAGATTAGGCGAAACAAAGCATGTTAAACACTTTAACATCTAAGAGTTTGGGATTACAACCTTTGTAGTCCGGTCCGCCATTTCATAAGCTCCGTTTTGTGGTCCCTTCGCTGCGATCATCAAGTTCCAGACTCTCGAGAGGCTCCACGAAGAGAAAGACGCAAGCTTGCTTCCGATCTTCGATAGCAAAGATGATCTACCTTGAAGTTTCATTAACACAAGCTCTCACTCACTAAATGAAGTGAACACCCTGATCTAAATGGCTAGGATAGATTAGGATGATGAAGTAGGATTTTAGCTCTCATTTACTTTCATTAACTCACTCATTTTCATCACTTCATAAAAAGCTAGAAAGCTTTTCATGAAAGAAGGAAGAAAGAAGAAGAAGAACAATCCTAATCCTTTTGTAATGAATAATGAAATGTTGTGATAATTACTTATGCAACCATAGTAGCTAATAAAATAATAGCTAACCTTTGTAGAGAGTTAACTTGAGTTAAGGGTGTGGTTTGGGTTACAAAATATCATACAAAATATCTTAGCTCATAACAAAAAGAAAAGCTTCTAGAAGCTTCAAGAATGAGCTAACCCAAATCAAACCCTAACCTTGATTAATCTCCACTAATCATGTTGCATTAGTAATTATAACATGTTACAATATTATATATCACATATACAATATTTATTGTAACAAAATAAAATAATACAATTAACATATATCGCATATATATCAATGTATTACCCGAGTGAGAAAAAGAATCTTTTAGTGAGCTTATATTATTTAATGTAATTTAATATATCATATATATAATTATACAGTAAATCATCGAATCAACACTTGATCCGACAATCCGGCTATATCGCATATAACCGACTAATATATCATTTACCGATTCATCGAATCAACACTTGATCCGATGACCCGGCTGATATCAAATATCGCGAGAATAGAATACGATATCTCATATCGCATTATCCTCGGTCCTGCACATATCACATATATGCCCCTACTCCATTTCGCCTGAGTCAAGAAACCTCTGTGTAGGACTCTAAAGAATCGTCAATACGCTGGCAGTAGGTGATGATCATATCAAACACCCACAAGCTGCAAGCGGTCAGCTAAATGTAACAGCTACCTAGGTATTGAGCGATCAGAAGATTAACAAGTAAGCATGTACATTCTCCTGCGAATCCAATCAGTAACACTCCGGTACAGTCCGGTCTATTCGTCAGATATGTCGCATATCTCGCCTAGGGGTGGTAAACGTCAGACCCCAGTAGCTTGATAAGTCATGTCGATATGAGGTCTATAACAGTTCGAGAAACTACTGATAACACTTACCAGTAAATCTCAGCAACCCTGGCCAGGGATTTCCAGTTATAGCCAATCGAACACAGCGCAACATCAACTCCCTATATCGGGAGAGACGAATCCCCTCCTATCGCTTATTGCCATGTGATTCGGGACTGTACCCAAAATCCACCTTTTTGCACGCCCTCTTGGACGTGGTATGATGGAAATCAAAGCACAGTGGGAATCACACAAGACTCTATGACGATCTCGGGTCAACAGACTACTATGTACCAGTGTCACCGGAGAACTGCCATCTGACGTGAGGTATAATACCATCTTGGAGTTCTCGGCCAGTATGTCCAGTGTACCCAGTCTCCACTGAGCACCCGTACACCATCCTTGATGTCAAACACCGATGGATATGGGATCATCCATCGCCCATCATATGGGTCAAGATGCGTATACGCTAGTCTACTCTGGTGTATCGATGCACTGTCTCGATACACCCTCGACTAGGAACAGTTATACGATGTACTCGTCGACTACCGTGGCCCCACTAGTATGATCTCATCATAGTCCCAGTAGTCGAGTACATATCCTAAGGGCTTTATCAACATGTAAGATAAAGACAATCAGAGTACATGTTAAGATAAAGTACAACCAGATAGCATACTATCATGTCGAGCAAGAAAGTCCTCCCTATATATGTCCAAGCATCCATTACAATATACATCATATGTACAGTAATGGCCTCTAGGGCATACATATAACTAACAGATTTAGAATAATGCGTTTTTACGGATCAGCCAGAGGGCTTCATTGACAGTGGGAGCAGCGGAAAGGCATGTAGGCTGCTTAAATCCATTTATGGATTAAAGCAGGCATCACAGAGCTGGAACATCTACTTTGATGATACAATCAAAGAGTTTGATTTTGTCAAAAATATAGATGAACCATGCATTTATAAGAAGATTGTAGGGAGTACTGTCACATTCCTCGTATTGTACGTGAATGACATTCTCTTGATAGGAAATAATATTCCTATGCTACAATCGGTCAAACTATTCTTATCACAAAGGTTCTCCATGAAGGACCTGGGTGATGCCTCGTGCATTTTGGGCATAAGAATCTAAAGAGATAGATCCAGGAAGTTATTGGTGAAGGGTTACCTAAGACGGCGGCAAGGTTTCGGGAGGCATCGTCTATGCCAAATTCAAAAATTTGTCGTTTTAGCTAACCCTAACTTAGAATCGTTAACTAGAAATCGACAGAAAATCAAATGCAAACACATTGTAATAAGAAGTGAGCAAGGAATACAACATTTGTAGACCGGTCCTTCACTTCAATAGCTCCGTGTAGTAGTCCCTTCGCTGTGATCATGAACTCCGGACTCTAGAGAGGCTCCCATGAAGAAACGAACAAACTTGCTTCGATGTCTTCGAGGTCGAAGATGATCTACGTCGAGGAGACACTAACCCAAGCTATTTCTTCACTAGGTCAAGAACTTTGTGAAGAGAACACCCTATACTAAATGGCAAGTAGTAGAGGATGATGAAGTAGGAAGTGGGCTTACTTTAGATTTCATTTTCTCACACTTTTTCTCATATCTCCATTGAAGCTAGAAAGCTTTGAGGAAGAAGAAGAAGAAGCAAGAACTAACTCATCCAAATGAATAATTTTTAAGGTTAATAATGCAACCAAGGGTTAAGCATGTCATTCTTAACCCTTATAGAGAGTTAACCATGTCCAAGGGTTAAACGGTTGGGTTAAGCAAATATCCCAAGCTAGACAAAAGAGTGGACAAAGATAAAGATGCTTACAAGCTTCTACAAGCTTTCAACAAATATCAACCATGATAAAATCCACAATTTGAATAACTTAATGATAAATATAAAACCCTAATCTTAACCCTAGCATGGTTCAAGTCTCATTAACCTTAGTAGCATTTGTAACCTAGCATGATACATTTAACATATATCACATATACATCAATGTATCCAAAGTGAGAAAAGAAATCATAAGTGAGATAATATTAGTTAATGTAATGGAATATATCAAATATATAATTATACATTAAATTATTAAATCAACACTTGATTTAATAATCCGGCTATATCACATATAACCGAATAATATGATAATATAACATCTTATCGAATCAACACTTGATCCGATAACCCGGCTATATCACATATAACCATCCATGTCACACATCGCGAGAATAGAATGCAATATCACATATCACATTAATCTCGGTCCCGCACATATCACATATGTGCTCCTACTCCGTTTCGCTTGAGCCAGGAAACTCCTGTGTAGGACTCTAAAGACTCGTCAATACGCTGGCAGTTGGTGATGACCATATCAAAACACCCACAAGCCGCAAGCGGTCTACTAAACGTAACGGCCACCCGGGTATTGAGCGATCAGAAGATCAACAAGCAAGCCTGCTCACACCCCTGCGAATCCAATCAGTAAAACTACCGTACAGTCCGGTCTCTTCGTATGATATGTCGCATATCTCGTCTAAGGGTGGTAAACGTCAGACCCAGTAACTCAATAAGTCGTGTCGATATGAGGCTCATAACGGGTCGAGAAACTACTGATAACACTTACCAGTATATCTCTAAAGCAGCCCTGGCCAGGGACTTCCTGTTATAGCCAATCGAACACAGCGCAACATCAACTCCTTATACCGGTAGAGACGAAACCCCTACTATCGCTCATTGCCTCCATGTGACTCGGGACTATACCCAAAAGCCACCATTTTGTAACTTGGACGTTGTAAGTTGGAATCAAAGCACAGTGGGAATCACACAACACTCTATGACGATCTCGGGTCTACAGACTAACTTGTACCAGTATCACCAGAGAACTGCCATCTGACGTGAGGTATAATACCATCTGGGAGTTCTCGGCGAGTCCGTCCAGTGTACCTAGTCTCCACTGAGCACCCGTATATTGTCTCTGATGTCAAACACCAATGGATATGGGATCATCCATCGCACATCTACATGGGTCGAGAAGCTATACGCTAGTCTACTCTGGTATATCGATGTCCTGTCTCGATACACCTACGACTAGGAACATTTGAAGGATGTACTTAACGACTACTCTGTACCCACTAGTCTGCATAATAGTCCTGGTAGTCAAGTACTCATCCTAAGGGCTTTATCAACATGTAACATAGAGACAATCAGTGTACATGTTAAGATAAAGAGCAACCAGATAGCATACTATCATGTCGAGCAAGAAAGTCCTCCCTATATATGCCTAAGCATCCTCTACAATATACATCGTATGTACAGTAATGGCCTCTAGGGCATACATATAACTAACAATTGGGATTGTCCCGATCAAAATACATTGACACCATTCTAAAAAGGTTTTATAAGGAAGATTCCAAGCGTGGTTCCTTGCCCGCTTGCCATGGAATCACTCTCTCTTAGGACTTCTGTCTGAAGACTGATGAAGAGAGAGCTCGCATGATCATTATACTCTACGCTTCAGCCGTAGGATCTATAATGTATGCGATGTTATGTACTCACCCTGATGTAGCTTATGCACTAGCTGTAGCAAGCAGGTATTAATCCAACCTAAGGGAGAAACATGGATAGAAGTGAAGAACATTCTTAAGTACTTGCGGAGGACTAAAGAATTGTTCTTGGTGTATGGTAATGGGGATCTCCAGATGGAGGCCTTTACCGATTCCAGCTTCCAAAGTGATAAGGATGACAGCAAATCTATCTCAGGGTTTGTATTTACCCTCAATGGAGGGGCAGTTATTTGGAAGAATTCCAAACAAGATACCGTTGAGGACTCCACGATGGAAGCTGAGTATATTGCTGCAAATGATGCTGCCAAGGAAGCCGTCTAGATGAAGAAGTTCGTCGCGGAACTAGGAGTAGTTCCAACCATTGTTGATCCAATACCATTGTATTGTGATAATAATAGGGCTATGGCATTAGCCAAAGAACCCGGGTCCCATCAGAAGTCTAGACACATCCTCAGACGATATCATTTGATCCGGGAGATAGTAGATCGCCACGAGATCGAGATTCGGAGAGTAGATACAAAGAACAACATCACGGATCCACTTACCAAGGCCCTTCCACAGCCGCAACATGAGCGACTTGTAGGGTTCCTGGGCACACTCAAAAGGTCTCACAAGGCATCTACCATGCCAATTTCAAATTTTATAAGTGCCGAGAAACCCAAATACGGATCGTTAACTAGAATTTTAGGCGAAAAGATAAAGTAGTTAACAACTTAACTAAAAGAACGGAAATACAACCTTTGTAGATCCGGTCCTCCACCTCCACGGCTCCGTGATGAAGTCCCCTCGCTGTCCATATCGGATCCCGGGCTCTAGCATCGGCTTCATCGGAGAAATGGGCGGGCTAGGTCATCGACTACGATGCCGAAGATGATCTACGTCGAGGCATCACAAGATCAAGCTCCCAATTCACCAAGTCATGAAACTTGTGAAGAAAACACCCTATACTACTTGGCAAGAGGTAGAGGATGAAGAAATAGGAGGTGGGTTCACTTTAGAATTGGATTTCTCACTCATTTGCTCAAGTTGCCATTGATGGAGCAAGGTTTCTTCATGAAGAAGAAGAGGAGGAAGAAGATGATAAGTGTTATGATATGTTAATAATAATAGAAAAGAAAATCATACTTATCATATACTAACCCTTGGTTAAGTGTAGAGAATGAACTAGGGTTAGTTTAAATGGTTAGGGTTAAGCATGAGACAAGAATGGTGACTTAGTCAATGCTTCATGAATCTTCAACTAAAAACAAACATAGCCACCATTCATTTCATATCTTTTCCAAAAATAAATAAATGAATAAATAGATATGAAAAAAAAAACCCTAACCATTTAAATAACCATGGTTTAATCTTTACACAAACTCAAGTAAGCATGTATCATCAAACATGATACAATCAAGTGCACAAAAGTATATCACATATACAACTTGTGAACTTTGAGTGAGAAAATCCATTTAAAGTGAACCAATACTAGTTAATGCAAAGTAATATATCAAATATATAATTATGCATTAAATCATCAAATCAACACTTGATTCAATGATCCGGTCATGTCGCACATAACCGACTAGTATCCAATGTATTGGCTTATCGAATCAATCCTTGATTCGATAACTAGGTTATATCGCATATAACCATTCGATACATTCATCGCGAGAATGAAATACGGTATCACATACACGCATTATTCTTGGTCCCGCACATATCTCATATGCGCTCCTATTTCGTTTCGCTTGAGCCAGGAAACCTCTGTGTAGGACTCTAAAGACTCGTCAATACGCCGGCAGCAGGTGATGATCATATCAAACACCCACAAGTCGCAAGCGGTCTGCTAAACGTAACGGCCACCCGGGTATTGAGCGATCAGAAGATCGACGAGCAAGCCCGCTCATACTCCTGTGAATCCAACCAGTAACACTTACCGTACAGTCCGGTCTGATCGTCTGATATGTCGCATATCTTGCCTAGGGGTGGTAAACGTCAGACCCCAATAGCTCGATAAGTCGTGTCGATATGAGGTCTATAACAATTCGAGAAACTACTGGTAACACTTACCAGTAAATCTCAGCAACCCTGGCCAGCGATTTCCGGTTATAGCCAATCGAACACAGCGCAATATCAACCCCCTATACCGGGAGAGACGAATCCCCTCCTATCGCTCATTGCCTCCATGTGATTCGGGACTGTACCCAAAAGCCACCGTTTTGCACGCCCTCTTGGACGTAGTAAGGTGGAAATCAAAGCACAGTGGGAACCACACAAGACTCTATGACGATCTCGGGTCAACAGACTACTCTGTACCAGTGTCACCAGAGAACTGCCATCTGACGTAAGGTATAATACCATCTGGGAGTTCTCGGCGAGTCCGTCCAGTGTACCCAGTCTCTACTGAGCACCCGTATATCTCCTCTGATGTCAAACACCAATGGATATGGGATCATCCATCGCCCATCTGTATGGGTCGAGAAGGTATACGCTAGTCTACACTGGTATATCGATGCCCCGTCTCGATATACCCACGACTAGGGACCTTGAAGGATGTACTTATGGACTACCATGTCCCTACTAGTATGATCCGCATCATAGTCCAGGTAGTCAAGTACACATCCTAAGGGCTTTACCAACATGTAACAGAGAGACAATCAGTGTACACGTTAAGGTAAAGCGTAACCAGATAGCATACTATCATGTCGAGCGAGAAAGTCCTCCCTATATATGTCCAAGCATCCACTACAATATACATCCTATGTATAGTAATGGCCTCTAGGGCATACATATAACTAACAATCTCCCACTTGCACTAGGGCCATCTGTAGCAGTGGTTGTAGTATCTCATACTCAACCATCCCATAAAAGTCTCTCTTTTGGAATAGGCCTTTGTGAGTGGATCCGCCGTGTTGTCCTCTGAGTCTACTCTCCTAGCCTCGATCGCCCTGGAGATCAACCATCTCCATGATCAGGTGATACTGCCTTAGAATATGTCTGGATCACTGATGGGACGGGCGTTCCTAGGCATAAGCCACAACTCCATTGTCTCACAATGGTCGGAACGAAGTTCATCTCATGAACTAATATACACCCAGACAGACTCTTTGGTAGCATCATAAGTAGCGATGTATTCAACCTTAATCGTCTAGTAAGTCTCGGTATCTAGCTTGGAACTCTTCCAACATACCGTCCCTTTACTTCGGGTAAAGACAATGCCTGTGACTGACACTCAGTCGTCTTTATCACCATGGAACACTTCCAGTGATTCTTCCCAGGATCAATTGATACCATCTCACTACAGCTAGTGAGTATCCTAACATCCATTTAGATCTATCTCATAGATCCAAAATCCAAGATTTAGTAGGTATCATTATGATCCTATATGGAGAATCATTGTGATATGCGGAGATTGATCGAGCGTATCATAGGAAACTCCTTCCCTATCAAGAGTATGCCATCCACGTACTCTACGAGGATTATCACCATACTCCCTACTACCTTTTTGTTTATACAAGGTTCATCTACCATTTTGATGATGTCAAACTCTTTGACTAACACATCGAAACAGATGTTCCAACTCCGCGATGCCTGCTTTATCCTACAAAACATCTTGCACACGTTTCCGCTGCTCCCACTGTCTACGAACCCCTCTGGCTGTGTACTTATAGACGCACTCTTCTAAAACAGCATTTAGAAAAGCAGTCATGACACCCAACCGCCAGATGTCGTAGTCATGGTATGTAGCCGTGGCAAGTAGTATCTGGATGGACTTAAGCATAGGTACTGGAAAAGGTTTCATCATTATCCACGCCTGGTCGATGACGAAAACCTTTAACAAGTCTAGTTTTGAAAGTCTCAACTTTTCCAAGTACACCAAGTAATCTTCTCAAGATATACTTGCTCCTGATGGGGATTTAACCCTTCAGTTATAGCAACCAAAGTTCATACTTTGTTGGTGTATAAGGATTCCATCTCAGATCACTAAGCATCCAGCCATTCTTACAGAGTCCCTACTCTCGATGGCCTGATCGAAACTAGTTGGGTCATCATCTCATGATGCCATCCTCGCTCCCACTGTCATAGAGAAACCGAAGTATCTCTCAGGTGGGTGAGGAACCCTACTAGATCGGCGGAGAGGCTGAGGTTCGTTGGTAACCATTGAATCCTTTGGTTCTTTCAAATCATCAGCTGCAGTTTGTATAGCTGGAACCTTTCCAGTTGTACATAACAGACCTTGCCTCGAGCCTGTCCGGATTATGCTTTTAGACATAGCCCGGACAACCCCAAATCTTAACCAACTTAAGATATGGGCTCTTCCCTTTCCATATCAAATATGAAGTGGTAGGCAACTTATTTGATTTGAACCCTATTCAATAGATATGCAGCTTCTCAAGTGCATAACTCCCAAAAAGGAAATAGGTAACTCAGTAATACTCATCATAGAGCACACCTTATCATATAGGGTGTGATTGCTCCGTCCCGATATACCATCGTGCTATGGTGTATACGGAGGAGTAATGCTGAGAGAGAATCTCATTCTCCTTTAGAAAAGTCCAGAAATTCCATGCACAAGTATTCTCCTCCCTGATCGCATCAAAGGACATAATAATTATACCCTCAATTTGGTTCTCTACTTCTAACTTATATTCCGTGAATATCTCAAAAGGTTCGGACTTGTGTTTCAACAGGAACATATGTCTGAATCTTGGGAGATTATCAGAGAATGTAACGAAGTACAAAGAACCAGTCCTGGCATATGCAGACAGGGGACCTTACATACATCAACATGTCTCATCCCAAGAGTTCACTAACTCTTTCTCTGTTTCCAGTTAACAGAGCTATGGTCATCTTATCTTTGTGACATGAGTGGCAAGTTTCACAAGATGTAAATTCAAACTGATTTAAATATGCATCTAAAATGTAACTTCAGCCAGTCGGATCGCATAGATATGACCTAGTCTACAATACCTCAAGAAGGATTCGTTCATTTCTGAACTCTTCCTCTTTTGTGTGTTCCGTATACTAAAGAACTGTAGTTTGATTTAGAACATCAATGCTTTTAGATAACGTGCTTGAACCGATCAACTTTTGATATAGGAAATGTTCAAAACATTATCCAACTATACAAAATTTTATCATTTCTTTACCAATAAAGAGATTGATATGATTTTGTATATCAAGTTCGGTATCTAATAACATTCGTTCAGAATCAATGTATTGGTAATACAGGATGACAGTGACCAACAGACTTGGCTGCAACTCTTGCCCCGTTTTCTGCCTCATGAAACTTATCACCCGTTCTCAGTTCTCTACCTTTCTGTAGCCCTATGTAACAGATTACATATCTCGGATCCTGATCTGGTATCACATACCCAGGACGTAAAGGATACTGAGAAACAGTTCTCTGTAATGAACACACCCGAAGATGATGCATCAGCATGCACTCTCTTCGTTTGGACGGCATGGGAATTCTGGTAATCCCTAATTTCCTGCTCTGTCTTATAACAATTATAAGTTGGAGCGGGACCAACGTTCCCCAGCTCAGTATAACAAGCGGGTTCGGTCAAATATCCGTATTATTATCTTGATTAAGGCGTGATATGGTCGCTACCTGGAGAGAGAGAGAAGAAAACACTCAGCGTGCGCTCTTGCAAGATCAGATTGGTTATTATTTTATCTAATCAGGACGGCTCCCACTGTTTTTATCAAATCTTCCTTCAAACCCTAAAAGGAAAGACTAGCCGGGATTAATTACACACTACAAGTTCGCCAATCTTTCAGCCAGGCCAGTGTCGGTACTTTGAGGGAGGTCCCCCGTGCTTTCGCACGAACCTAATTACAGTAAACCTCGTTTTCCCAGAGGCGTAACCCCGTTGACACCTTTCTAGACACCTACTTGATCGGCTAATTGTAATGTGTAAAACTCTCCCAGGAGTAACAATTACTCGCAGCGGGTATCGGGATCCAACTATCTCATAGAAGGTATGCAATCTCATTGCAAATTTCAACACTTGAAATTCCCGATAATATTTTGCCCCTAACCTCCTATGACCTTGACAAAGGCCAACAAACCATAGGATGCTAGTGAAGTTCAACCCGTCATTTTCTGATTGAATTAAACCCACCCGCACGGCCCTTGACAAAGGCCAACAAGGTCGCACGACTACCCTAATCCAATCTGCATCATATGCATAAGCAGATAAGCACCAGTTAGCTACCGCACACTGCGCCTTGACAATGGCCGACAAACGCAGCACGAATACTAACTACTACTTATCTGAAATGACGAAGGGCTACGGCAGGTTTTTCTGAAAACCTATTGCGTAATGAACTTGATATCGTTGTAGAATCAAATGATTTTAAAATGGAGTGTTTTTGAAGCTTTTCTAGTTTTGCTAAAGGAGTCACTCCCAGTGAAGGGATCGTCGGTCCTTTCCTCGTCGAATGAGGTGCGGGATATATCATATATATCACTGTGCAAAGCAAAAACTCTTAAAAGCAATCAAAAGTCAAACCGAGTGTGTAGCATCTGCCAGTTATTGCTAAAGGAGTCACTCACGGTGAAGGGATCTCGGTCCTTTCCTTATCGAATAAGGTGCAGGATATATCATATATACCGCTGTGCAAAGCAAGAACTGTAGCTACCAGTTTTATTTTGAAATTCGATTCTACAACATCTTAGGTTTCTTTTTATTTAATTAATCTTATTAATGAAGTCCCATCATTTAAGTACCTAAACATCACAGATAAATACGACGTACACTTATGCCATCCGCATTCGCCTCGATGTCCCCTCGTGCACCGTTAGGTTAGGTAACTAACGGCAGAGCGGGGCAGGGCTAGCGCGGGTGTAAAACATAAGTAACGTCTATATAATATATCATATATACTAATACAGTATCCATCAGAGAACATCACATGATCACATCACAGATATCGCAGCAGAAGAATCATATGAAATATTGGATATACTAGGACGTCCGTGTTTTCAATACGAGCCAGTATAAAACACGGATTCCACGGTCGCGATGAATAGCCAAACCCACACCCCTAGACCCCTACGAGAGCGGCAAGCAACCCTACCAATTCTAGAGTTAGGAGACCCGGACTCGACTCCTCGAGTTGGTCTCCCACTCGACTCCAGAACCCGGTTACTTGTGCTCCCCTCCTTGGGTCTATCCTAGTGCGGAAAAATTAATAATATACAGAGGGTGACATCTTCCGCAACCTGGAAGTGCCCCAATAAAAGAATATTACATACAAGTTTTTACATGAATGAAAATGAAAAACACTCATCTTACATAAAAAACCCCGGCTATTCAAACACGACGATCCAATATAACATATCCAGCAACACATAACATCACATGTCATCAACGTAAGTAAATATGCGCATCCCAATTGTCGTTGACATATAGCAACGAAACCGGCGATATCATATATTACACTTACGGTCACAGAAAAGAAAGTGTAAAACTACAACAGTTGGAATCCACAACCTGCATAGACATCGCATGCCTAATCAAATGAATTCCTTAGACATCGCATGCCTAACAATTATAAACCCCGCATTTTAGTCTCAAAATCGAAACACTTTTCAATATTAAGTCGGGCAATTCAACAAGATTCCCGACATCCTGATCGAATGCTCGTCGCAAACTTTAGTAGACGGCCGCACCCCCGATACCGTCGACGAAGTGCACCAAGGCGGAACACCGCTACCGCGAGCACCCGAACGGATGCTTTCGGCGACGGGGTTCTCCTACAGTCACTTGGTCGGGGCTAAGGGATGTAGCTGTCTAATAAGTTTATCCGGCGAGTATCCGCGTACGCTACGTGATTGCGACGGACATTTGATCACATCAAAATTCCGTAGCAACCGATCAAGTGAGACTAAACTGCTATGTTTATAACATTCATTCAGTTATCTCATAACTTCTTGTGAATTCCAATTATTGTATCACATTCCGAATAAGATAGAAAATGTTAAACTTTCCGATCGAACAATCGAACACCCAAGTTTTCCCGAAACAGATCAACACATGAAACAAGTCTAAAAACATTCAGTTCGTGCCTCAGTACCAACGGTCCAGCCGTAGAAGGGTCAAGCCAACGGCTCACATGTGGCACGCCGTACTGCCCCAAACCCTAAGGTTCAAAGGGCAGTTCAAGACGGTCACATAATCGAGTTAAGGTTTGTTGTCTTCTAGAGGGTCCATCGCGTTACTTGCACTACTTAGAACGTCTTTAAACCTCGGAAAGATCCAACACTTGGAAATTTCCCGACAGGGGAAAAAGTGGGTATTTATATCCGGTCGAACTTTTTAACATATTCAAAAATTATCCGGAAAAGTACACAGACAGAATTAGACAATCCGATCGATACACCGAGTCCCCAATACAACCCAGAAAATTCAACTCTTGAAAAATTATTAAAAATTCTAAGAAAACTCAACACCTGAAAACATGAATTATTGTTCAAAAATTAAACAGTGATCACATTTATTGGCCGCGGAACCGCCGCAGAAGCCAAGCTTCTGCCGCGGTTCCGCCGCACTGTAGCATCTTCACTTGATAAATTTTGCATCGTAATTCTCAGTTTTTCCTGCTGATTTTTTAAAGAATTTTTAATCTGGAAAAAACCCAATTTTTGAAAAAAGTCCAGAGAGCATTTTCCGGGTTAGGTTTTGGTTCGATCGGACTTCTAACTCCGTCTACGCGTCGCCTAAGGCTCTAGCTAGGCTCTGATACCACTGTAGGGTTCCTGGGCACTCTCAAGAGGTCTCACAAGGCATCTACCATGCCAATTTCAAATTTTACAAGTGCCGAGAAACCCTAATACGGATCGTTAACTAGAATTTTAGGCGAAAAGATAAAGTGGTTAACAACTTAACTAAAAGAACGGAAATACAACCTTTGTAGATCCGGTCCTCCACCTCCACGGCTCCGTGATGAAGTCCCCTCGCTGTCCATATCGGATCCCGGGCTCTAGCATCGGCTTCATCGGAGAAATGGGCGAGCTAGGTCATCGACTACGATGCCGAAGATGATCTACGTCGAGGCATCACAAGATCAACCTCCCACTTCACCAAGTCATGAAACTTGTGAAGAAAACACCCTATACTACTTGGCAAGAGGTAGAGGATGAAGAAATAGGAGGTGGGTTCACTTTAGAATTGGATTTCTCACTCATTTGCTCAAGTTGCCATTGATGGAGCAAGGTTTCTTCATGAAGAAGAAGAGGAGGAAGAAGATGATAAGTGTTATGATATGTTAATAATAATAGAAAAGAAAATCATACTTATCATATACTAACCCTTGGTTAAGTGTAGAGAATGAACTAGGGTTAGTTTAAATGGTTAGGGTTAAGCATGAGACAAGAATGGTGACTTAGTCAATGCTTCATGAATCTTCAACTAAAAACAAACATAGCCACCATTCATTTCATATCTTTTCCAAAAATAAATAAATGAATAAATAGATATGAAAAACAAAACCCTAACCATTTAAATAACCATGGTTTAATCTTTACACAAACTCAAGTACGCATGTATCATCAAACATGATACAATCAAGTGCACAAAAGTATATCACATATACAACTTGTGAACTTTGAGTGAGAAAATCCATTTAAAGTGAACCAATACTAGTTAATGCAAAGCAATATATCAAATATATAATTATGCATTAAATCATCAAATCAACACTTGATTCAATGATCCGGTCATGTCGCACATAACCGACTAGTATCCAATGTATCGGCTTATCGAATCAATCCTTGATTCGATAACTAGGTTATATCGCATACAACCATTCGATACATTCATCGCGAGAATGAAATACGGTATCACATACACGCATTATTCTCGGTCCCGCACATATCTCATATGCGCTCCTATTTCGTTTCGCTTGAGCCAGGAAACCTCTGTGTAGGACTCTAAAGACTCGTCAATACGCCGGCAGCAGGTGATGATCATATCAAACACCCACAATCCGCAAGCGGTCTGCTAAACGTAACGGCCACCCGGGTATTGAGCGATCAGAAGATCGACGAGCAAGCCCGCTCATACTCCTGTGAATCCAACCAGTAACACTTACCATACAGTCCGGTCTGATCGTCTGATATGTCGCATATCTTGCCTAGGGGTGGTAAACGTCAGACCCCAATAGCTCAATAAGTCGTGTCGATATGAGGTCTATAACAATTCGAGAAACTACTGGTAACACTTACCAGTAAATCTCAGCAACCCTGGCCAGGGATTTCCGGTTATAGCCAATCGAACACAGCGCAACATCAACCCCCTATACCGGGAGAGACGAATCCCCTCCTATCGCTCAATGCCTCCATGTGATTCGGGACTGTACCCAAAAGCCACCGTTTTGCACGCCCTCTTGGACGTGGTAAGGTGGAAATCAAAGCACAGTGGGAACCACACAAGACTCTATGACGATCTCGGGTTAACAGACTACTCTGTACCAGTGTCACCAGAGAACTGCCATCTGACGTAAGGTATAATACCATCTGGGAGTTCTCGGCGAGTCCGTCCAGTGTACCCAGTCTCTACTGAGCACCCGTATATCTCCTCTGATGTCAAACACCAATGGATATGGGATCATCCATCGCCCATCTGTATGGGTCGAGAAGGTATACGCTAGTCTACACTGGTATATCGATGCCCCGTCTCGATATACCCACGACTAGGGACCTTGAAGGATGTACTTATGGACTACCATGTCCCCACTAGTATGATCCGCATCATAGTCCAGGTAGTCAAGTACACATCCTAAGGGCTTTACCAACATGTAACAGAGAGACAATCACGACTTTTTGAGATGTTGGGTATAAGATACGCCAATAATTGGCCTTAGTGCAAGTGGGAGATTGTTGGATATATGTATGTCCTAGAGGCCATTATATGTATAGCGGATGCTTGGACATGTATATATATACAGATGACTTTCTTGCTCGACATGATAGTATGCTATCTGGTTTACTTTATCTTGACATGTTCATTTGATCATGCATCTTACTCATTTAGTACATGTTGATAAAGCCCTTAGGATATTTTCTTGACTACTGGGACTATGATGCAGATCATACTAGTGGGACACGTGTAGTTTATAAGCATATCCTTGAACTGTTCCTAGTCGTATGTGTATCGAGACGGGGCATCGATATTCCAGAGTAGACTAGCGTATACCATTCTTTTCCCATATGATGGGCGATGGATGATCCCATATCCATCTAGTGTGGTGACACCAAAGATTGTATACGGGTGCTCAGTGGAGACTGGGAACCCCGAACGGACTCGCCGAGAAATCCTATGTGGTTTTATATCTATCGTCAGATAGCAGTTCTCAGGTGACACTGGTATAGGTTAGTCTGTAGACCCGAGATCGTCATAGAGTCTTGTGTGTCCTCCCACTGTCCTTTGATCACCACCCTACCATGGCTCTACTGAGTCGTGCAAACAGGTGGATTTTGTTTACATTCCCGCGGCACATGGATGCAATGAGCGATAGGAGGGGTTTCGTCTCTCTCGGTATTGGGGGTTGATGTTGCGCTGTGCACGATTGGCTATGACAGGAAGTCCCTGTCCAGGGCTGCTGAGATTTACTGATAAGTGTTATCATTAGTTTCTCGATCTGTTATAAGCCATACACCGACATGCATTATTGAGTTATTAGGGTCGATGATACCATCCCTCGACTCGATATGCAGCATATCTGACGAAGAGACCGGACTGTATGATAAGTGTTGCCAGTTGGCTCGACGGGAGTTTTTGACAGCTTCTCTTGTTTTTCTTCTGATCGCTCAATAGCCGGGTGGCCATTACGTTTAGATGACCGCTTGCGGCTTGTGGGTGTTTGATGTGATCATCACCTACTTCTGGCGTATTGACGAGTCTTAGAGTCCCACACAGGAGTTTCCTAGCTCAGGCGAAACGATGTGGTGTGCATATGAAATATGCGCGGGGACCCGATTAAATGCGTGTATGTGATTTCGTATATTAATCGGGCGTTTTACTATTGGTCGGGTCGTATGTGATATGACCATTTTGTTAAATCAAGTGTTGATTTAACATTGACTTTATAGCTCACTTCTTATTAAACCATTTTTCTATTAGATGTATGCATGCATGTATGCATAGATTTTTGTTCATGCACACATACATACATACATGGTTTCATGGTTGTTGATACATATAAGATGGCAATGAAAGATACACATGGTTGTAATTATGTATATATTTATTTTTGAGTTAAAGAAAAAGAAAATTGACTCATGGTTGATATTTATCTACACTCTTCTAAACTTGACCACACTTGACTTAACTATTAACCATGGATTAGTTTTCATTTGGCTTTTAACTACAAAATAAATATCTAGATATTTATTAACCCATGGTCAAATGAGAGTGTGAAAATATTTATATTTTCTATTCTCATTATTCATTTATCTTTTATCATAACTCTTGAGCTCAAGCAAAGCCATCTTTTTCTTCCTCTCTCTTAAGATTTCTTTTGAGTGAGTTAGCTAAATAGAAAGGGTTTTGAAGGGAGAAAAGAAACCAAATCACCATTCTACACTACTCTAGCCCATTAGTGTAAAGTGTTTTTTTCATCCTCATTCTTGATCAAGTGAAGAAAGGAGCTTTGTGCAAAGGGACTTCGGGTGGATCATCGTGGACTAGGAAGGTTTCTAGCGAGCCGTTTTAAACTCTCAAAGATCTAGGGAGTCACTAAAGCAAGTCTACAAAGGTTGTATTCTCTTCACTTAGTGATAAATAGTTTATAGTATGCGATACTATTGATGTTACCCTAAAAATTCTAGTTAAGATTCATGGTTAGATTGCTTAGCACCTCCCCAAATTTTTATTGTGGCATGAGTGATGCTAGCAAACCCTAGGCATGGTGCTAAGGAATCCGAACAGATGTTGGGTATGAGATACGCCAATAATTGGCCTTAGTGCAAGTGGGAGATTGTTGGATACATGTATGCCCTAGAGGCCATTGTATGGATAGTGGATGCTTGGACATACACACACACACACACACACACACACACACACACATACATATGACTTTCTTGCTCGACATGATAATATGCTATCTGGTTTACTTTATCTTGACATGTTCATTTGATCATGCATCTTACTCATTTGGTACATGTTGATAAAGCCCTTAGGATATTTGCTAAACTACTGGGACTATGATGCAGATCATACTAGTGGGACACATGTAGTTTATGAGTATATCCTTGAACTGTTCCTAGTCGTGGGTGTATCGAGACGGGGCATCGATATTCCAGAGTAGACTAGCGTATACCATTCTTTTCCCATATGATGGGCGATGGATGATCTTATATCCATCTGGTGTGATGACACCAAAGATTGTATACGGGTGTTCAGTGGAGACTAGGTACACTGAACGGACTCGCCGAGAACTTCTATGTGGTATTATATCTATCATCGGATAGAAGTTCTCAGGTGACACTGGAACAGGTTAGTCTGTAGACCCGAGATCGTCATAGATTATTGTGTGTCCACCCACAGTACTTTGATCTCCACCCTACCACGGCTCTATTGAGTCGTGCAAACAGGTGGATTTTGGGTACAGTCTCAAGGCACATGGTGGCAATGAGCGATAGGAAGGGTTTCGCCTCTCCCGGTTTTGGGGGTTGATGTTGCACTGTGCTCGATTGGCTATGACAGGAAGACCCTGTCCAGGGCTGCTGAGATTTACTGATAAGTGTTATCAGTAGTTTCTCGATCTGTTATGAGCCATACACCGGCATGCATTATTGAGTTATTGGGGTCGACGATACCATCCCTAGACTCGATATGCAGCATATCTGACGAAGAGACCGGACTGTACGGTAAGTGTTGCCGGTTGGCTCGACGGGAGTTTTTGACAGCTTCACTTGTTTTTCTTCTGATCGCTCAATACCCGGGTGGCCGTTACATTTAGCTGACCGCTTGCGGCTTGTGGATGCTTGATGTGATCATCACCTACTGCCGACGTAATGACGAGTCTTAGAGTCCCATACAGGAGTTTCATAGCTCAGGTGAAACGATGTGGTGTGCATATGAGATATGCGTGGGGACCCGATTAAATGCGTGTATGTGATACCGTATATTAATCGGGCGTTTTTCTATTGGTCGGGTCGTATGTGATATGATCGGTTTGTTAAATCAAGTGTTGATTTAACATTGACTTTATAGCTCACTTTTATTAAACCCTTTTCTACTTGGATGTATGCATGCATGTATGCATAGATTTTTGTTCGTGCACATGATGATGTTAATGCACACATACATACATACATGGTGTCATGGTTGTTGATACATATAAGATGGCAATGCAAGACTCACATGGAAATAAATATCTATATATATATTTATTATTTGAGAAAAGTAAATGGATTAATTCATGGTTGATATTTATCTACACTCTTCTAAACTTGACCCCACCTGACCTAATTATTAACCATGGATTAATTTTCTATTTGGCTTTTAACTCCAAAATAAATATCTAGATATTTATTAACCCATGGTTCAGTGAAAGTACGAAATTATTTTTTATTTTCTATTTTTCTCATTTCATTTATCTTTATCAAAACTCATGAGCTCAATCTTGCCATCTTCTTCTTCCTCCTCTCTTTTGCTCTGTTGAGATTTCTAGTGAGTGAGTTGGTTAAAAAGAAAGGGTTCTGAATTGAGAAAACAAAACACATCACCATTCTACACTATTCTAGCCCATTAGTGTAAAGTGTTTGCTTCATCTTCATTCTTGATCAAGTGAAGCAAGGAGCTTTGAGCAAAGGGACTTCGGGTGGATCATCGTGGACTTGGAAGGTCTTTAGCGAGCCGGTTCAAACTTTCAAGGATCCAAGAAGTCATTAAAGAAGGACTACAAAGGTTGTATTCTTCCCACTTAGTGATAGTTTCTATGTTGTATGAGATACTTTTAGTGTTACCCTAATTTTTCTGGTTCGATTCATGGTTAGATTGCTTAGCACCTTCCCAAAATTTTTATAGTAGCATGTGTGATGCTTCCAAACTTTAGGCATGGTGCTAAGGAACCCAACAGGAGGTTCCCTGTTCTTTTGCACGGACCTAATTAAAATAAACCTCGTTTTCCGACGGGCGTAACCCCGTTAACACCTTTATAGACACCTACTTGATCGGCTAATTGTAATGTGTAAAACTCTTACAGGAGTAACTCTTACTCGCAGTGGGTATCGGGATCCAACTATCTCATAGAAGGTATGCAATCTCATTGCAAATTTCAACACTTGAAATTCCGGATAATACTCTGCCCCTAGCGTCCTATGTCCTTGACGAAAGCCAACAAACCACAGTCCACTAGTCAAGTTCAACCCGTACATTTCATGATTGAATTAAACCAACCCGTACGACCCTTGACGAAATCCAACAAAGTCGTACGACTACCCTAATCCAATCGCATCACATGCTTAAGCAGATAAGCACTAATCAGCTACCGCACACTACGCCTTGACGAAGGCCAACAAACATAGCACGAATACTAAATACTATTTATCTTAAATGACGGAGGGCTACGACAGGTTTTTATAAAAACCCTTTGCGTAATGAACTTGATATCGTTGTAGAATCGAGTGATTTTGAAAAGGAGTGTTTTTGAGGCTTTTACTAGTTTTGCTAAAGAGGTCACTCCCGGTGAAGGGATCTCGGCTTTTTCCTTATCGAATAAGGTGCATGATATTTCACAAATACTGTAAGTCCACGTTGCCAACCCCGGTTCTTGCGGGAAGGCGGAAACGGTATAAAAAACAAATTTTTAGCGCATGGGGCAACATGTACTAACAAAGTCGGGATCTTTTCCAAACTAAACTAGCAAGAAAGCTAAAGAGAGTTAGCTACTCGGAAAAGAGGTTATACCTAACTTGAACTCCTTCTTCTTGAAACCTTTGTAGGGGTTGATGGTGCTTTCCTCGTCGCCTTCTTCCGTCAAAGATGGATCCACCTTAGGGTTCAACCTTCGGGCTCTTTCTCGAATTTTGAGTGAACTAGGATCTTTGGCTTGCTAAACCTCTAACCCTAGAGTGAGTAGAGAGTGGCTTTAGGGTGTTTTTATCTCAAGGAGATGGATTCTCAACACATGAGAAGGGAGCTCCTTGAACTAGAGGAGGAGGAAGAAGAAGAGAGGAAAGAGAAGAGTTATGATAGAATGAGAGCTTTTCATTTTACAACCATAACATAATAAGAAATGAATTATCAAAAATAATAATAATATGTAAATGAAATAGTTGATGGATGGTTTGGAATGACCATTATCATTACACACATTAAATGATTTTGCTAGAATCAAAGAGCATCTTTGATATGTAATGATGATGGTCAAACTTTCAACTATGGTCAACTAGTCAACCTTGGTCAACAAGTCAACAAACCCAACCATGACACAATTTCATTTAATTAATATTATTAATTGATATATCATAAATCCATTAGGGTTTGGAAAAAGACGACTGTCAACTGTGCATACGCACCCGTTCCGAAACCCTAATGAAAATCCTCTTCCTCCGCCTCAATCAACTGTGTATACACACCCGCATTCTTGTTCCGAGGAACATGAATACTATGAGATAAAATCAACCCCAAAACATATACCAGTATCTGGCTCAAACCAGAGCCTGCTAGTAATATCTGTCCGGACTCCAAACTTACACAAGTGCGCGGATGAGAACGAACCCTGTCGCAAAACCATGCGACCTCTACTCTGTTTTGCCCAGAGGCGAATAACCCTCTGTCTGGGACTCTAAAGACTCGACACTACGCTGGCAGTGGGTTTAACCACAGACCGCAAGCGGCACTAGCTGTGCGTAACGGTCCCCAGGTAGATGCCGATAAGAAGACTGACGAGGTGAACCCCATCTGAACTCCTACTGAGTCTGAATGTGACAGTCTCCGTACAGTCCGGTCTGTTCGTCTGATACATCGCATGTCGGGCCTAGGGGGCGGTAAACATCAGTCCCCTAATAGCGGTACAAGTCGTGTCGGAGTGAAGCCCAAAACACCCTGAGATAACACTGGAAGCCTACCAGTATATCTCGCTTGCCCTGGCCAGGGACTACTCGTGTAATGGCTCTCATAGACACTGCGCGATGTCAACCCCCAATACCGGGAGAGAAGAATCCTGTCTAACCGTCACTGCCTCCAAGTGCTTCGGGACTGCACCCAACTACCACCTGTTTGCACGACTCCTTTGAGCCGTGGTAGGGTAGTAATCAAAATATAGTAGGAACACACTCGAGGCGAAGTGCCAGTGTCAAGTCAGCGGA
Organism: Agapanthus africanus; assembly: GCA_030015575.1. Taxonomy (NCBI): domain Eukaryota; kingdom Viridiplantae; phylum Streptophyta; class Magnoliopsida; order Asparagales; family Amaryllidaceae; genus Agapanthus; species Agapanthus africanus. The sequence continues at coordinate 559,814,846 of CM057338.1, forward strand.
CTAAGCTGTACTCATGTCACCTGGGAACTGATAACTGACGATAGGTATAATACCAACTTGTCAGTTCCCAACGAGTCCTGTCCAGTGTACTCGTAACCTAACGAGCACCCGCATACTATCTCAAGTACGACGTACTGACGGCTGTGGGACAGACCGTCTCCCACACTGGGATGAGAAGCGCATGCGCCAGTCTACTCCGGAGTATCGATGCCCTGTCTCGATAGTCCTGCGACTAGGGACCTGTATAAGGATATGCTTATAGATTACCCAGCCCCCACTAGTGTGACTGCCATCACAACGCTGGTAATCAAGCAAAGATCCTAAGGGCTCCACTAATGCGTATAGGTGATATGATAAAATAAACACATGTACACATTGAAGTAGAAACAAACTAAGTAGCATACTACTATTTTGAGCAAGATTGTATATACAAGGTGAATATCCCAAGCTTCCATTAAGTAATATACAAACCAGTATGATACAGTAATGGACTCTAGGGCATATACACTAACAATCTCTCACTTGCACTAAGGCCATGTACTGGCGTATCGAAGACCTATCATCTCGATCAGCCGCTCGAACTGTGTCTGGGGCAGGGCCTTGGTGAATGGATCTGCAGTGTTTTCTTCTGAAGCAACCCTCCGAACCTCGATCTCCTTGCGATCCACGATCTCTCTGATCAGGTGATACCGCCTCAAGATGTGTCTGGATCTCTGATGGGACCTGGGTTCCTTCGCTAAAGCTATAGCCCCGTTGTTGTCGCAATACAGAGGTATTGGGTCAACAATGGACGGAACCACCTGAAGTTCTTTCAAGAACTTCCTCATCCAGACAGCTTCTTTTGCGGCATCAGATGCAGCGATGTATTCTGCTTCCATCGTCGAGTCTGCAACGGTTTCCTGTTTGGAACTCTTCCAACACACCGCCCCTCCATTGAGGGTAAAGACAAAACCCGACATGGACTTGGAATCATCCTTGTCACTCTGGAAGCTGGAGTCAGCAAAGGCCTCGATCTGGAGGTCTTTTCCGCCATACACCAAGAACATCTCCTTAGTCCTTCTCAGGTAATTGAGAATGTTCTTTACCGCTATCCAGTGTTTCTCCCCAGGGTTTGACTGATACCGGCTTACCACACTCAGTGCATAAGCTACATCCGGTCTGGTACACAACATCACATACATTATAGAGCCTACCGCAGAAGCGTAGGGTATAATAGACATGCGATCCCTCTCCAAATCAGTCTTGGGAGACATCTTTTTAGAGAGGGTGATCCCGTGACAAGCCGGTAGGTTACCGCGCTTGGAATCTTCCATACTGAATATTTTCAGTATGGTGTCGATGTACCTGGACTGTGAAAGTCCTAATATCCTCTTGGATCTATCACGATGGATCCGGATCCCCAGGATGTATGAGGCATCACCCAGGTCTTTCATGGAGAACCTGTGCGACAAGAACCCCTTGACAGATTGTAGCATAGGAATGTCATTTCCTATTAAGAGAATGTCATCCACGTATAAAACGAGGAATACTACAGTTCTCGCTACAAATCTACTATAGATGCATGGTTCATCTGGATTTTTGATAAAGCCAAATTCCTTGACCGTCTCATCAAAACAGATGTTCCAACTCCGCGATGCCTGCTTTAGTCCATAAATGGACTTAAGCAACTTGCACACCTTTCCGCTGCTCCCACTCTGAATGAAACCCTCTGGCTGGTCCATATAGACACACTCCTATAAATTTCCATTTAGAAAAGCGGTTTTTACGTCCATCTGCCAAATCTCATAATCGTGGAAAGCAGCAATGGCAAGAAGGATCCGAATGGATTTCAGCATAGCCACTGGAGAAAAGGTTTTGTCATAGTCCAAACCAGGTCTTTGACGGAAACCCTTTGCTACAAGTCTAGCTTTATAGGTCTCAACCTGTCCATCTACACCAATCTTCCTTTTGAAGATCCATTTGCATCCTACGGGTTTTACTCCATCTGGAGCAATGTCCAACGTCCATACTTTGTTGGTGTACATGGACTCCATTTCGATCCGCATTGCATCCAGCCATTTTACCGAGTCAACGCTCTGAACGGCCTGCTGGAAGCTAGTAGGCTCATCATAATCTATGATGCAATCCTCTCTATCCCCGTCTATGAGAAAACCGGAGTATCTCTCGGGCGGATGAGACTGCCTACTACTCCTGCGGAGTGGCGTAGGAATGTCCTGTTCTTTTGAAACTACTGGCTCTTCCAAGCTTTAAGTAATAGCTTGTGGTTCTGGAATTTCTTCCAGTTCTATTGCGCTCCCACTTATCTGGGTTTCCAAAAACTCAGTTTCCAAGAAGCGGGCATGTTGAGAAACAAAAACCATTTGTTCCTCAGCGGAATAGAAAAGATACCCCCTGGAGTTCTTTGGGTATCCCACAAACTTACACTGTACTGAACGTGCCTCGAGCTTGTCCGCATGCTGCTTTTTTACAAAAGCTGGACATCCCCATATCTTAAGGTACTTAAGATAGGGTTTCTTCCCACTCTACATCTGATATGGAGTGGTAGGCACAGTCTTGGTGGGAGCTTTGTTCAAGAGATATGCAGCTGCTTCTAGTGCGTAACCCCAGAAAGATCGTGGTAACTCAGCCTTACTCATCATGGAACGAACCATATCAAATAGGGTTCGATTCCTCCTTTCCGATACACCGTTTTTGTTGCGGAGTGTATGGAGGAGTACGCTGAGAGAGAATTCCATTCTCTTTTAAATAGTTCAGGAACTCGGCACTCAAGTATTCTCCACCTCGATCCGATCTTAGAATCTTAATACTTTTGCCTGTTTGGTTTTCAACTTCATTCTTGTATTCGCGAAATTTCTCAAAGGCCTCGGATTTGTGCTTCATCAAGAAGACATGTCCATACCTAGAGAAATCATCTGTGAAAGTAATGAAGTACGAATAACCGCTTCGCGCATGTGTAGACATTGGACCACACACGTCACTGTGTATGAGTCCCAAGAGCTCGCTTGCTCTTTCTCCGTGTCCAGTGAACGGAGTCTTAGTCATCTTTCCCATGAGACAAGATTCACAAGTGGCATAAGACTGATACTCGAACGGATCCAAGTATCCCTCTTTATGTAACTTAGTCAACCGTGTCTCATTGATATGACCCAGTCTACAATGCCATAAGAAAGCCTGATTGATATCTGGAGACTTTCTTTTGTGTGCATTCTGGACATTGAAAATCTGTGGTTGGTTTAATACGTATATACCATTGCTCAGTGTACCTGACCCAATCAGAACTTGATTAAGGTGAATGTTTACAACATTACTTACAAACGCAAATTCATAACCTTCTTTAGAAACCAAAGATACAGAAATGATATTACAAGTTGCGTTGGGTACAAAAAAGCAATTACGCAAAACCAAAACATGCCCATCTGTCATTCCCAGGTGATAGTCCCCCACGGCCTTAGCATCCATGCTAGCTCCGTTCGCAACTCTGAGGGTCATGTCACCTGCCTTCAAAAACCTACGGTTTCTCAACGCCTGCAAAGAATTACAGATATGAGATCCTGATCCGGTATCCAATACCCAGGAAGTAAAGTTTATCGAAAGACAGTTTTCAATAACATACACACCTGAAGCCGAAGCCGCAACCTGCTTCAGTTCCTGTGTCCTGGCTTTCCAAGCCCTGCAATCTTTCTTCCAGTGTCCACTTTTATGACAATAGAAGCATTCTTCTTTACCCACAAGCTTCCCCGCTATCTTTGTTGCCTTTTCCTTTCCCTTCGTATCCACTTTACTAACACCGCCCCTTGGTTTGGCGGGGGTTTTCTTCTTCTTTCCCTTGGCTTTCGCCTTGGTCCTAGAAGAAGAAGATCCTCCTACAAACAAAGTGGGTGTTTCCCTACCTTTCTGTAGGGTGCCCTCTGCGCTCCTCAGCATGTTAAGGAGTTCTGAAAGTTCAACTTCTTTTTCTTGTAAGTTGAAGTTCAGTATAAACTGGGCGTAAGTGGAAGGAAGGGACTGGAGAATCAAGTCCGTATAGAGCTCACTCTCCAACGTGGTCCCAAGTTCTGCGAGCTCCTCAATGTAGCCAATCATCTTAAGCACGTGTTCCGCTACTGATGATCCGACGGCCAATGTTGCCGAAAATAACTTCTTCGACATTTCGTATCTTGCGATACGAGACTGCTCTCCATACAGTTCTTTTGTATGGAGAAATATGGATTCCAGGTCCATATTCTCGTGCCTCCTCTGATGTTCGTTGTCCATAGAGGCAAGCATGAGGCACTTGGCCTTCGCGCAATCAATCTCCCAAGTCTTACGCATTTCCTTATCCGCGACGCTGGAGTTGGGACCTGGGACGGGGGGAGCTTTGGTGGTAAGAAGATACCCCAGCTTGTCGTAAGTGATTGCCATTTTGACATTCCTGAGCCAATCTTTATAGTTTGGCCCTGTCAGTATGTTTTTATCTAGAAGTAACTTAAGTCCAGTCATGTTGATTGGTCGCTGCAATTAGGAGAGAGAGAAGAAACACTCAGCACGATGCTCTTGCAAGTTTAGAATGGTTTTTAATTTGTCTAAACAGGATGGCTCCCACCGTCTCTCGAATCCCTCCTCAAACCATAAAGGAAGAATTAGCCGGGATCAATCCCACCGCACAATACTTGCTTAACCGTTCAGCCAGGCCAGTGTCGGTACTTCGAGGGAGGTTTTCCAACGCTTTCGCGAAGTTCCTTAATTTAAGAACCTCTTTTCCCTGGGGGCATAGCCCCGCTAACACCTTTCTTGACACCTACTAGGTTTATAGCATTGATCGTTTAGTGAGAAATTTCCTGAGGAGTAGCATATACTCACAGTAGGATCGGGATCCAAAGATCATTGCGTGACGAAAATGAAGGAATCCTACCATAATCATCACACTCCAAATGGTATGCAAATCTAGCAAGTTTCAGTACTTATGAAACTCCCGATGTGGATTTTTGCCCCATGCTCTTATGACCTTGACGAAGGTCAACGAATCATAAGTCACATGTCAAGTTCTGCCCGTCATTTTCCAGGTTAATTTGAACCCACCCGTATATACCCTTGACGAAGGTCAACAAGGTAATACGACTGTCCCAAACCAACGCATCTATCTATGCTACATATGAACACCCAACAGCTACCAATCACTATGCCTTGACGAAGGTCAACAAACATAGCTTGAATACTATTGAATATTCATACGAAACGACGGAGGGCTACGAATGGTTTTGGCTAAACCGTGAACGTAGTGAACTTGATATGATCGATGGAACGAGATAGCTTTTAAAAGGAGTGGCTCAAGCTCCGCATTTAAAAGTTGGTTTTGAAAAGAACCGAGTGGTTTTTCGAAAGTGTTCCAACGACTTTTGCTTGGTTTATTATCTTGCATTAGTTCTTTTAATGCGTGATATTCTTGCATTAGTTCTTTTAATGCGTTCCATCATTTAATTCTACCATTGCAGAAAACAACCAAAATATGACGTACGCTTATGCCATTCGCATTCGCCACGGAGCCCCGTCATCACCCGTTAGGTTACTTAACTAACAACAGAGCGGGGGCTGGGCTAGCGCGGCTGTAAAACATAAGCAACGCCTAAATAGTTATAAATATATAGCAATGATAGACATTACAGATCACAGATGAATACATTGGATATACTAGGAATCCGCAATCCTTTCGAGCCTGCAACGAAAAGCGGATTACACGGTCGCGGTGAATAGCCAAAACCCCACCCAAGACCCCTACGGGTGCGGCAAACTACCCGCCAAGTACCCGAAGTGGAGCAACCTCCCTCAACGCCGTGAGTAGGCCACTCGGCACTTCGAGATACCCGGTAGTTTGTGCACCCCTCCATGGGTCTATCCTAGGAGCAAAAACAGTAAAAAGAATTATACAATGACGGCTACAACCCCGACCCGGTTGTGCGGCCATACAAATAATAATATTACATCAATTTACATTTTACAATGAATGAAAGAAAAAGAAACACTCATCTCACATCCACCCCGGCTATTCACCCGCGACAGTCCAACGTATTCATATACACAAACCATCATCAAACACAGATCACAAATATGTATAACCCCGACTAATCGATATATAGCGATTAGCCGACGTTCAATACATATAAACATCACAGATATAACCATTATAGTCAAAGTGTAGTGAAGTTCGATAAAAATACGGATTTATAGGCCCCCAAAAACAAATTTCTTTTCTGGAAAACCTGTGCACAAATAAACCATCTGAAAAATCCCAAAACCCTACCAGAAGAACACTGCACAAAACCCGATCACGAGAGGATCCCAAACGGCGGCGGTCCGCGGCAAATGCATACCTATCGCGCGGAACCGCGGTGGTTCGAGGGAATCAGGCGACCGTTTTTGGTGGGTGTTTTCACAAAACCCTGAGCCGATTTTAGGAGTAAAACTTTTTATTTTTATAGCACAAAAAATTTCAACAGAAAGTTAGGGTTTTGATTTTCCGGTTTTTGCGATTTTTCCGATCGAACTTCCATACACTTTACAACTAAGCTAGTTTAAGTTTAGTATGGCTCTGATACCACTGTAAGTCCACGTTGCCAACCCCGATTCTTGCGGGGAGGCGGAAACGGTATAAAAAACAAATTTTTAGCGCATGGGGCAACATGGACTAACAAAGTCGGGATCTTTTCCAAACTAAACTAGCAAGAAAGCTAAAGAGAGTTAGCTACTCGGAAAAGAGGTTATACCTAACTTGAACTCCTTCTTCTTGAAACCTTTGTAGGGGTTGATGGTGCTTTCCTCGTCGCCTTCTTCCGTCAAAGATGGATCCACCTTAGGGTTCAACCTTCGGGCTCTTTCTCGAACTTTGAGTGAACTAGGATCTTTGGCTTGCTAAACCTCTAACCCTAGAGTGAGTAGAGAGTGGCTTTGGGGTGTTTTTATCTCAAGGAGATGGATTCTCAACACATGAGAAGGGAGCTCCTTGAACTAGAGGAGGAGGAAGAAGAAGAAAGGAGAGAGAAGAGTTATGATAGAATGAGAGCTTTTCATTTTACAACCATAACATAATAAGAAATGAATTATCCAAAATAATAATAATAATGTAAATGAAATAGTTGATGGATGGTTTGGAATGACCATTATCATTACACACATTAAATGATTTTGCTAGAATCAAAGAGCATCTTTGATATGTAATGATGATGGTCAAACTTTCAACTATGGTCAACTAGTCAACCTTGGTCAACAAGTCAACAAACCCAACCATGACACGATTTCATTTAATTAATATTATTAATTGATATATCATAAATCCATTAGGGTTTGGAAAAAGACGACTGTCAACTGTGCATACGCACCCGTTCCGAAACCCTAATGAAAATCCTCTTCCTCCGCCTCAATCAACTGTGTATACACACCTGCATTCTTGTTCCGAGGAACATGAATACTATGAGATAAAATCAACCCCAAAACATATACCAGTATCTGGCTCAAACCAGAGCCTGCTAGTAATATCTGTCCGGACTCCAAACGTGCACAAGTGCGCGGATGAGAACGAACCCTGTCGCAAAACCATGCGACCTCTACTCTGTTTTGCGTAGAGGCGAATAGCCCTCTGTGTGGGACTCTAAAGACTCGACACTACGCTGGCAGATGCCGATAAGAAGACTGACGAGGTGAACCCCATCTGAACTCCTACTGAGTCTGAATGTGACAGTCTCCGTACAGTCCGGTCTGTTCGTCTGATACATCGCATGTCGGGCTTAGGGGGGCGGTAAACGTCAGTCCCCTAATAGCGGTACAAGTCATGTCGGAGTGAAGCCCAAAACACCCTGAGATAACACTGGAAGCCTACCAGTATATCTCGCTTGCCCTGGCCAGGGACTACTCGTGTAATGGCTCTCCTAGACACTGCGCGATGTCAACCCCCAATACCGGGAGAGACGAATCCTGTCTAACCGTCACTGCCTCCAAGTGCTTCGGGACTGCACCCAACTACCACCTGTTTGCACGACTCCTTTGAGCCGTGGTAGGGTAGTAATCAAAATACAGTAGGAACACACTCGAGACGAAGTGCCAATGTCAAGTCAGCGGACTAAGCTGTACTCATGTCACCTGGGAACTGATAACTGATGATAGGTATAATACCAACTTGACAATTCCCGACGAGTCCTGTCCAATGTACTCGTAACCTAACGAGCACCCGCATACTATCTCAAGTACGACGTACTGACGGCTGTGGGACAGACCGTCTCCCACACTGGGATGAGAAGCGCATGCGCCAGTCTACTTCGGAGTATCGATGCCCTGTCTCGATAGTCCTGCGACTAGGGACCTGTATAAGGATGTGCTTATAGATTACCCAGCCCCCACTAGTGTGACTGCCATCACAACGCTGGTAATCAAGCAAAGATCCTAAGGGCTCCACTAATGCGTATAGGTGATATGATAAAATAAACACATGTACACATTGAAGTAGAAACAAACCAAGTAGCATACTACTATTTTGAGCAAGATTGTATATACAAGGTGAATATCCCAAGCTTCCATTAAGTAATATACAAACCAGTATGATACAGTAATGGCCTCTAGGGCATATACACTAACAAATACCACAATGCAAAGTAAAAACTATAGAAGCAATCAAAATACAAACCGAGTGGGTTGTAGCATCCGCCAGTTTCGCTAAAGCGGTCACTCCCGGCGAAGGGATCTCGGCTCTTTCCTTATCGAATAAGGTGCTGGATATTCTACAACGAATACCGCTATGCAAAGCAAGAACAAGAGCTACCAGTTTTTAAAACAAGTTTCTACAACATCTTTAGGTTTCTTTTATTTCATTAATCTCATTAATGAAGTCCCATCAATTATGCTTCCCAAGAATCACATAAGAAACGAAAGCATCAATATTTATTATATCTCATATATATAATATAAGCATTAGTCTCAACATATCAAGTGATCACATCACATAATATCGGCAACAGAAGAACACATATGAAATATTGGATATACTAGGAATTCCGTGTTTTAATTAAGCCAGTATAAAACACGGATTCCATGGTCGCGATGAATAGCCAAACCCATTTCCCTAGACCCCTACGAGAACGGCAAGCAACCCTACCAATTCTAGAGTTAGGAGACCCGGTCTCGACTCCTCGATTTGGTCTCCCACTGTACCCTAGAACCCGGTTACTTGTGCTATCCTCCTTGGGTCTATCCTAATGCGGAAAAGTAAATAATATACATCAATGGTGACATCATCCTCAACCAGGAAGTGCCCCAATAAAAGAATATTCCATACAAGCTTTTACATGAATGAAAATGAAAAGCTCTCACCTCATATAAAAAACCCCGGCTATTCAAAACACGACGATCCAATATAACATATCACAGCAACACATAACATCACATGTCATCAACGTAAGTAAATATGTGTATCCCAATTGTCGTTGACATATAGCAACGAAACCGGCTATACACCACATATTACACTTATGGTCGCAGAAAAGAAAGTGAAAAACTACAACAATTGGAATCCGCAACCACCTTAGACATCATAAACCCAATGTATCACAAACATTGGATTTGATGCCTAACCAAATGAATTCCTTAGACATCACATGCCTAACAATTATAAACCCCGTATTTTAGTCTCGATATTGAAAACACTTTCCAATAACATACCGGGTAATTCAACAAGATTCCCAATAACCTGATCGAATGCTCGTCGGAAACATTAGTAGACGGCCGCACCCCCGATGCCGTCGATGAAGTGCACTAAGGCGGAACACCGCGACCGTGAGAACTCGAACGGATGCTTTTGGCGACGGGGTTCTCCAACAGTCACTTGGTCGGGGCTATGGGGCGTAGCTATCTAGTAAGGTTGCTCGGCGAGTATCCGTGTACGCTACGTGATTTCGACGGACTTTTGATCCACATCAAAATTCCATGGCAACCGATCAATGAGACTAAATTGCTAGATTTATAAAATTCAAACTAGTTATCACATAACTAAATTTGTGGATTCCAAATATTGTATCACAATCATAGATAGCTAGATGATGTTAAACTTTTCGATCGAATAAACAAACACCCAAAATTTCCCGAAGAGCTGAACATTTGAGCGGAGTTCAAAAAGTACCCAGAACATGCCACAGCTCCTATGAACCATCCGTAGAAGGGCTGACCCATGCCTCACTCATGTCGCCGCGGAACTGCCGCAAACCCTAGGGTATGACCGTGGTTCCGTGATCCAACAGGTCGAGTTTGGGTATCGTTCTTCCCGAGGGTCCACAGAATCGCTTGCATGATTTTCTGAAGATTTCAAACCTGGAAAAAATCCAAATCTTGGAAAATTTCCATCGAGGAAAATATGGGTTATTGATATCCGTTCAAACTTTTTAACGTCGTCTAAATAACCCTAACAGATGTTAGAATTACGACTAAGAAACACTCCGAATTGCTTTTGTAGAAAGTTAACATCACATGCAAATTTAGCAAAAACAAGCAACACCTGAAACACCAAAACCCAAAGACGGGAACACACTAAAAAATTGAACCCAGAATTCCCTAAAGGAACCGAGCTCACCGGTTTTTGATGAGTTGTGGCCGGCCAAAATCCGGCGATAGGGGTTAAATTTTCTACTGTGTTCATGTGACATCTCATACAACATTCTGCAGGTGCTTACAAAAATTTTAGAGGCCATTTTAAAACGACATAAACTAGGTTTTCTTATCGGGTGTTTCGGAGTTGTTTCGGTTTCATAATCTAACAAACATCGTTTAAATCTCTCGCTTGGCTCTGATACCACTGTAGCGTTACCTGGCACGACAACAAGGTTTCAGGAGGCATCATCCATGCCAATTTTAAAATTTTTGCCGTCCTAAAGAACCCTAAACCTAGAATCTTAACTAGAGATTTAGACGAACTACAATGTAAAAAAATTTACATCTAAGTGAATGAGGAATACAACCTTTGTAGACCGGTCTTTCACTTCTAAATCTCCGTGTAGTAGTCCCTTCTCTCCAAGTACTGAACACCCGAACTCTAGTAAGGGTTCACATGAAGAAATGAACAAGCTTGCTCGTAGTCTTTGAGGCCGAAGATGATCTACGTCGAGGAGACTCAAGCTCATGCTACCTCTTCACTAATGGTAGATTAGTGAAGCAAACAACCTAAACTAAATGACTAATATAGTAGAGGATGATGAAGTAGGAAATGGGCTCGCTTTAGATTTATTTTTCTCAAAATATTTCATCACCTTTTCAAAAGCTAGAAATCTTTTCCATGAGGAAGAAGAAGATGAAGTGGATTTGAGAATGAAACTCATGAGGTGAGAATAGCAATCATGGGTGAGTTAGTGTCATACACTAACTTAAACCATGACTAATATTAATTGTTAGGTTAATAAATATCTTAACTAAAACCAAATGAGTGGACTTAGTCAATAGTTCCACAAGCCTCTCAAAGCTTCAACCATTAAACCAATTTCCACCAATTTATTAATTACTAAAATAAATATAAACCCCTCATTATATAAAGCATGGTATGAGTCTCATACACCCATGAAACATGTGGAATCAAGCATGACACAAAATAATGCACATTAATATATATCACATATATACCAAGTGTACACAAGTGAGAAAAAGAAATGTTAAAGTGAGCAAATATTAGTTAATGTAAATTAATATATCACATATATAATTATACCTTAAATTATTAAATCAACACTTGATCTAATAATCCAGCTATATCACATACAACCGACTAATATCAAATGTAACATCTTATCGAATCAACACTTGATCCGATAACCCGGCTACATCTCATATAACCGACCGATATCACATATCGCGAGAATAGAATGCGGTATCACATACTCGCATTAATCTCGGTCCCGCACATATCACATATGTGCTCCTACTTCGTTTCGCTTGAAGCAGGAAACCTCCGTGTAGGACTCTATAGACTCGTCAATACGTCAGCAGTAGGTGATGATCATATCAAACACCAACATGCTACAAGCGGTTTGCTAAGCGTAACGGCCACCCGAGTATTGAGCGATCAGAAGATCAACATGCATGCAAGCTCATACTCCTGCGAATCCAATAAGTAGCATTACTGTATAGTCCGGTCTCTTCGTCAGATATGTCGCATATCGCAGCCTGTGGGTGGTATAACGTCAGACCCCAATAGCCTGATAATTCATGCCGATGCAACGTCCATAACGGTTCGAGAAACTACTGATAACACTTACCAGTAAATCTCAGCAACCCTGGCCAGGGATTTCATGTTATAGCCAATCGAGCATAGCGCAACATCAACCCCCAATACCGGGAGAGACGAATCTCTTCCTATAGCTCATTGTCTCCATGTGACTCAGACTGTACCCAAAAACCACCTTTTTGCACGATCCCTTGAACGTGATATGGTGGAAATCAAAGCACAATGGGAATAACACGACTCTATGATGATCTCGGGTCGACAGACTAGCCTGTATCAGTGTCACCAGAGAACTGCTATGTGACGATAGGTATAATACCATCTAGGAGTTCTCGGCGAGTCCGTTCAGTGTACCCAGTCTCCACTGAGCACCCGTATACCTACTTTGATGTCAAAAACCAATGGATATGGGATCATCCATCGCCCATCATATGGGTCGAGAAGCGTATACGCTAGTCTACTCTGGAATATCGATGCCCCGTCTCGATACCCCCATGACTACGAACATTTGAAGGATGTACTTACCGACTACATCTGCCCCACTAGTATGATCTTCATCATAATCCTGGTAGTCAAGTACTCATCCTAAGGGCTTTATCAACATGTAATAGAGATACAATAAGTGTCACAACCCGAAATTTAGTTCGTGACCGGCACTTAAATCACGCCACGCCTACAGGCTTAACGTAATTCAAGTAAGACGAAACCCAGAAATCTAAACCATTTTATGAAAATAAAAAAAAGCGGTGAAGTTTTGAAATAAAGGTATGATGAAATTAAATGATTTTCTTAAATGCATAAAAGACGAAACATGTTTTTCAACTAGTAAAATAAACTTGCATAATCCACTTGTATTTTCAAGTTCATGTTCCCTCATCTATGCATTTAAGAAAATCTTTTAATTTCATCATACCTTTATTTCAAAACTTCACCTCTTTTTTTTATTTTCTTAAAAATGTTTAGATTTCTGGGTTTCGGCTTACTTGAATTACGTTACGCCTTTAGACGTGGCGTGATTTAAGTGCCGGTCATGAACTAAATTTCGGGTCGTGAAAAAGTTGGAATCAGAGCGCTAGGTTTAACCTTGGTTCGAGTTTAGATTTGACTATGTGGAGTCTAGGGCGTAAATTATTTCGGAACCTAGGCTTGACCTTACGGAACATAGACTTGAACAGGGGGGTATTAGACACGAACTTTCGTTTCATAGGCTGACCCAGATTGATGGAGTAGGTAGCTTGAGTAGAGTGATGTACCGTACGTATGTTCCGCGGCATATTTACGATACGATACTCCATTTAAGAAAACTTAGGATGTACATATTTTGAGATCTGTGATTCTCATCGTCCCCTTGATCATATATCCATTTGAGATCCTTGATTCTATTCGTTTCCATGGTCATACTCTCACTAATTCCGTTCCTCCTTATGATCATGTATCCGTTCTGGATCTATTGGTCCCTTTCATCCCTTGGATACACACTTGAGGTTCCTATCACCAGGGTTTGAGCTCAGATTGAGCTGCTTCTAGTGATGCGGTCAGGACGAGCTCGTCATGGACGAGGACTGACCATTGTGTTTTCTGGCGACATGGGAATGTCTCGATGTAGTGTTTGTGTCGTGACCTCTTGTTTGATGCAAGTGTTCGGTGTTGCACCGTATGATCGGGCCGTTGATAGAGGCTGCCAGTCGTGAGAGGACTGTTGATGTACAACATACCTTAGAGATTGTGATGTCGTCTACCGTGTAGATAGATGTCCCAGCTGTTGCTGATATTGATAGGATGTTGCCTCCATACTTTACGAGCTGAGATCGCTGGAGCTTTCAGGCAGAGCTGCGACATATGATAGCTAGTCTACCTTGAGTTGAGAGACGAAGGGTATTCACATGTTGTCTAGGTAAAGTTAAAGTGTTCGAACGAATGTTGGAAAAATGGGTTTCCGACATTCGTTCGAACTCTTTAACTTCGCCTAGACAACATGCGAATAGCCTTCGTCTCTCAACTCAAGGAAGACTAGATATCATCTGTCGCAGCTCTGCCTGAAAGCTCCAGCGATCTCAGCTCGTAAAGTATGGAGGCGACATCCTATCAATCTCAGCAACAGCTAGGTCATCTATCTGCACGATAGACGACATCACAATCTCTGAGGTATGCTGTACATCAACAGTTCTCTCACGACTGGCAGCCTCTATCAACGGCCCGATCATATGGTGAAACACCGAACACTCGCCTCAAACAAGAGGTCACGACACAAGCCTACATCGAGACGTTCCCATGTCACAAGAAAACACAATGGTCAGTTCTCGTCCATGACGAGCTCGCCCAGACCGCATCACTAGAAGCGGCTCAATCTGTGCTCAAACCCTGGTGACAGGAGCCTCAAGTGTGTATCCAAGGGATGAAAGGGACCAACAGATCCAGAATGGATACATGATCATAAGGAGGAACGAAATCAGTGAGAGTATGACCATGGAAACGAATAGAATCAAGGATCTCAAATGGATGTATGATCAAGGGGACGATGAGAATCACAGATCTCAAAATATGTACATCCTAAGGTTTCTTAAGTGGAGTATCGTATCGTAAATATGCCGCGTAACATACGTACGGTACTTCACTCTACTCAAGCTACCTACTCCATCAATCAAGGTCAGCCTATGAAACGAAAGTTCGGGTCTAATACCCCCCTATTCAAGTCTAAGTTCCGTAAGGTCAAGCCTAGGTTCCGAAATATATTACGCCCTAGACTCCACATAGTCAAACCTAAACTCGAACCAAGGTTAAACCTAGCGCTTTGATACCAACTTTGTGACGACCCGAAATTTAGATTTCTGGGTTTCGACTTACTTGAATTACGTTACGCCTGTAGACATGGTGTGATTTAAGTGCCGGTCACGAATTAAATTTCGGGTCGTGACAAAGTTGGTATCAAAGCGCTAGGTTTAACCTTGTTTCGAGTTTAGGTTTGACTATGTGTAGTCTAGGGCGTAAATTATTTTGGAACCTAGGCTTGACCTTACGGAACTTAAACTTGAACAGGAGGGTATTAGACCCGAACTTTCGTTTCATAGGTTGACCCTGATTGATGGAGTAAGTAGTTTGAGTAGAGTGACGTACCGTACATATGTTCCGCGGCATATTTACGATACGATACTCCACTTAAGAAACCTAAGGATGTACATATTTTGAGATCTGTTATTCTCATCGTCCCCTTGATTATGCATCCATTAGAGATACTTGATTCTATTCGTTTCCATAGTTATAGTCTCACTAATTCCGTTCCTCATTATGATCATGTATCCATTCTGGATCTGTTGGTCCTTTTCATCCCTTGGATACACACTTGATGTTCCTGTCACCAGGGTTTGAGCGCAGATTAAGCTGCTGCTAGTGATGCGGTCAGGTCGAGCTCGTCATGGACGTGGACTGACCATTGTGTTTTCTGGTGACATGGGAACGTCTCGATGTAGTGCTTGTGTCGTGACCTCTTGTTTGAGGCAAGTGTTCGGTGTTGCACCATATGATCGGGCTGTTGATAGAGCTGCCAGTCGTGAGAAGACTGTTGATGTACAGCATACCTCAGAGATTGTGATGCAGTCTACTGTGCAGATAAATGACCCAGCAGTTGCTGAGATTGATAGGATGTCGCCTCCATACTTTACGAGATGAGATCGCTGGAGCTTTCAGGCAGAGCTGCGACAGATGATAGCTGGTCTACCTTGAGTTGAGAGACGAAAGGTATTCACATGTTGTCTAGGAGAAGTTAAAGAGTTCGAACGAATGTCGGAAACCCATTTTTCCAAATTTAAGCTATTCGGAGGAACATGCAAGTAATTCTGTGGACCCTCTAGAAGAATGAAACCCTAACACAACATAATGACCATGGAACCGCTTTTTGAACCTTAGGGTTTGCGGCAGTTCCGCGGTGCCATCAGTGAGGCTTGGGTTTGCCCTTCTATGACTGGTCCATAGGTACTGTGGCATGTTCTGGATATTGTGCTCAGGTGTTGAGCTTTCGGGGAATTATGGGACTTTGATGAATCGATCAAAAAGTTTGACGTCGTCCGGATATCATGTGATAGGAGATCAGCAAGCTGACCAGCTTTGGATAGAGGACCTCACCCAGATGCGTTGTGAGTTGATCGAGAACGGACGAGTATTGAGTATTTCTCCGATGGTTGGGACGAGCTCCTGAGGACGTGTTCGCCTAGGTATCTTCTACAGAGTGATGAAGATACCGAGTTTGTGATTTCGAGTCCGTGTGAGAGACTTCGGATTGACTGTAGCCGAGAAAAATTGCAGTACGCAGATAGCATGACATGACGTCGAAGTGGACGATGATAAAGATGAGTGGAACAAGAGGTTCGTGCGAGATGCTGACGAGCTGTTGTTACTCCCCGTCAAGATTAGAGGTCTGATATGTATACAGAGGCGTTGGGATACGGCCAGTTCCCGAGGAAATGTTGTGCTTAGAACGCAGATGTCCAGAAAACGAGAAAAGGTTATGCAAGAGTATCAGCCTCCGTACAGTTCGGCATAGGCAAGATCGGAAGAGTCCATGAGCAGGTTCCTTCCAGGAAACTACTGCGATAAGAGTTGCACCGAGGATTATGTTAGTTATGTATATGCCCTAGAGGCCATTGTTGTACATATGATGTATATTATAGTGGATGCTTGGATATATATAGAGAGGACGCTCTTGCTCGATATGATAGTATGCTATCTGGTTTCACTTTGTCTTAACATGTTGACTTGTATTGGTTTACTGTCTTGCTCTCACATATTGATAAAGCCCTTAGGATATGTACTCGACTACTAGGACTATGATGTAGATCATACTAGTGAAGCCAGGGTAGTCCAAGAGTACATTCTATAACTGTTCCTAGTCGAGGGTGTATCGAGACAGGGCATCGATACTACAGAGTAGACTAGCGTATACGCATCTTGACCCATATGATGGGCGATGTATGATCCCATATCCATTGGTGTTTGACATCAAAGATGGTGTACGGGTGCTCAGCGGTGATTGGGTACACTGAACGGACTCGCCGAGAACTCCGAGATGGTATTACACCTATCATCAGATAGTAGTTCTCTGGTGACAATGGTAAAGGTTAGTCTGTAGACCCGAGATCGTCATAGAGTCTTGTGTGATTCCCACTGTGCTTTGATTTCCACCATACCACGTTCATGAGAACATGCAAAACGGTGGTTTTTGGGTACAGTCCCGAATCACATGGAGGCAATGAGCAATAGGAGGGGTTTGGTCTCTCCCGGTATTGGGGTTGATGTTGCGCTGTGTTCGATTGGCTATAACTGGAAGTCCCTGGCCAGGGCTGATATGGAGATCTACTGGTAAGTGTTATCAGTAGTTTCTCGACCCGTTATGAGCCTCACATCGACATGACTTATCGGTTACTGGGGTCTGACGTTTACCACCCCTAGACTGGATATGCGATATATCAGACGTAGAGACCGGACTGTACGGGAGTGTTACTGATTGGATTCACAGGAGTATGTACAGGCTTCCTTGTTCAACTTCTGATCGCTCAATACTGGGGTGGCTGTTACGTTTAGCTGACCGCTTGCAGTTTGTGGGTGTTTGATATGATCATCACCTACTGCCGGCGTATTGATGAGTCTTTAGAGTCCTACACAAAGGTTTCCTGGCTCAGGCGAAACGGAGTAGGGGCACATATGTGATATGCGCGGGACCAAGATTAATACGATATGTGATACCGTATTCTATTCTTGCAATAAGTGATATCGGTCGGTTATATGTGATATAGCCGGGTTATCGGATCAAGTGTTGAATCGATAAAATGATACATATTATATTAGTCGGTTATATGTAATATAGACGGATTATTAAATCAAGTGTTGATTTAATAATTTAATGTAGAATTATATATTAGATATATTAAATTACATTAACTAATATATTTCTCACTTAAGTATTTCATTTTCTCACATTTGGATACATTTAACATATATGTGATATATGTTTAATGTATTCTTTTGTTTTGTTACAAAATATTATATATGTGATGTGTGATATTGTATCATTTTAGGGTTACACTTGCAACTATGGTTATGAGATTCTTACCATGGCTAAGATTAGGGTTTGATATATATATATATATAAATTTATTTTAGTTAATTCAAAAGAAAAGACTTTTGTTATGATATTTGTTTATGTTGACTAAGTCTTCTCTCTTGATATTTTGCTATGATATTTGTTTACCAAACCCTAACCCTAGACCATGGTCAAGTCTCTATAAGGGTTAAGCATGACATGCTTAACCCTTGGTTGCATTTCCAACCTCAACAATAATTCATTTTCATCACTCATTTTTCTTCTTCATCTTCTTCTTGCTCACAAAAGAGCTTGCTTGATTTTTCTTTGTGATGAAACTTTGCGAGAAATAGAAAACAAAAGAGAGCAAAATTCATACTTCATCATCCTCTTCAGTACTAGCCATATAGATTAATGTGTTAGCTTCACGAATCTCTCATTAGTGAAAGTAATAGCTTGGGTTTGTGATTCTCAAGGTAGATCATCTTTGATAGTGAAGTCTTCAAGCAAGGATGCCTCATTCACCTCATGGAGCCTTTCTAGAGTCCGGGTACTTGATGATCGCAGCGAAGGAACCTCAACTCGGAGCTTATGAAGTGAAGGAACGGACTACAAAGGTTGTAATCCTTATCTCTTAGATGTTAAGTTGTTAACATATTGATTAAGTTTGATTCTCTAGTTAAAGATCATGGTTAGGGTTATCTAGAACGGCAAAAATTTAAACTTGGCATGGATGATGCTACCCGAAACCTTGCTGCCGTCCTAGGTATCCCAACAGTGGTATCAGAGCCAAGCTAGAGAATTATACGGATTAGTGTAGGATTACGAAACCGAAACAACTCCGAAACACACGAATACGAACCCTAGTTTCTGTCGAAATTTTTCAGATGTCAAAATTTTTTTTAAACAGTTGCAGAATGATGTATAAGATACATAATGAACACTGTACAAAATTCACCCCATTCCCTCGGAAAATGGTCGAGCCCATCAGTACCAAAACCAGCCAGATCGGGCTGTTCAGGGTTGAATTTTTTACAGTGTTTAAGGCTCTGGGATTTGCTACTTTAGGTGTTGTTTGTTTTTGCTAATTTTTCATGTGATGATATCTTTTAGCAAAGGCAATTCGGAGTGTTTCGTATTCGTAATTCTAGGTTTTGTTTCGGTTAATTTTAGACGGTGTTAAAAAGTTCGATCGGATATCAAATACCCACTTTCACCATTGCCGAAAAATTTTCAAGTGTTGGATTTTTACTTAGTAAAGAACATTCAAATATCGTGCAAGTGATTCGGTAGTCCCACTAGAAGAACGAAACCTTAACTCGATTTTGTGACCATCAGAACCGCCACTAAACCCTAGGGTTTGAAGTAGTTCAGCGGTGCCACATGTGAGGCATTGGTTGGCCCTTCTACGGCTGGTTTATTGGTACTGTGGCATGTACTGAGTATTTTTAAACTATGCTCAAGTGTTGAGCTTTTGGGAATTTTTGGGTGTTTGTTGATACGATCGGAATGTTTAACGTCGTCTAGCTTTTTCTGTAATGTGATACAATATGTGGAATTCATGTAGTTAGGCATGAAATCCGTAATATGTGATATTTCGGGTTTACGATGTCTAAAGAGATTGTGGATTCCAAATGTTGTAGTTTTTCACTTTCTTTTCTGCAACCGTAAGTGTAATATGTGGTGTATCGCCGGTTTCGTTGCTATACATCAACGACAATTGTGATACGCATATTTACTTATGTTGATGACATGTGATGTTATGTGTTGATGTGATATGTTATATTGGATCGTCGTGTTTTGAATAGCCAGGGGTTTTATGTGAGATGAAGGTTTTTATTTTCATTTATGTAAAATTCATTGTATGTAATATTCTTTTATTGGGGCACTTCCGGGTTGAGGATGATGTCACCATTGTATATTATTTACTTTTCCGCATTAGGATAGACCCAAGGAGGAGAGCACAAGTAACCAGGTTCTAGGATCCAGTGGGAGGCCATCTCGAGTAGTCGAGACCGGGTCTCCTAACCCTAGAATTGGAAGGGTTGCTTGCCGCTCTCGTAGGGGGCTAGGGTTGTGGGTTTGGCTATTCATCGCGATCGTGGAATCCGTGTTTTATACAGGCTCAAAATAAAACACAGACCTCCTAGTATATCCAATATTTCACATGTTATCTTCTGTTGCTGATATACTATGATGTGATCATCTTATATGCGTGAGACGAATGCTTTATTATTGTATATATGATATATAATAAACGTTGCTTATGTTTTGCACACACGCTAGTCCCTTCCCGATATGTCGTTAGTTAAGTAACCTAACGGTGCATAACGGGACACAGTGGCGAATGCGGATGGCATAAGCGTACGTTGTATTTTTATTTCTTTCTGTGATGCTTAGGAAGCATAAATGATGGGATTCATTAATGAGATTAATGAAAGAAAAAGAAACCTAAAAGATATTGTAGAATCAAATTTACAAAAAGGGTAGCTCTATTTTTTGCTTTGCATAGCGGTATTCCTTGTAGAATATCCAGCACCTTATTCGATAAGGAAAGAGCCGAGATCCCTTCACCAGGAGTGACCTCTTTAAAAAAACTAGCAGATGCTACAACTAGCTCGGTTTTGTTTCTGACTGCTTCTATAGTTCTTTTTTTGCATAGCGGTATTTTTGAAATATTCTGCACCTTATTCGATAAGGAAAGAGCCGAGATCCCTTCACCGGGAGTGACCTCTTCGGCGAAACTAGTAAAAGCCTCAAAAACACTCCTTTTTAAAATCACCTGTTTCTACAACGATATCAAGTTCATTAAGCAAAAGGTTTTCATAAAAACATGCGTAGCCCTCCATCATTTCAGATAAGTATTATTTAGTATTCGTGCTACGGTAGTTTGGCCTCCGTCAAGGCGTAGTGTATGGTAGCTAATTAATACTTATCTGTATCATGAGATGCGATTGGATTAGGGTATTCGTACGGCGTAGTTTGGCCTCCATCAAGGGTCGTGCGGATAGGTCTAATTAAATCAAGAAATGAACGGGTTGAACTTGACTAGCGCCCAATGGGTAGTTTGGCCTCTGTCAAGGTCATAGGACGCTAGGGGTAAAAAGCATTATTGGGAATTTCAAGTGTTGAAACTTGCAATGAGATTGCATACCTTCTATGAGATAGTTTGATCCTGATACCCACTGTGAGTAAGAATTACTCATGGGAGAGTTTTACATATAACAATTAGCCAATCAAGTAGGTGTCTAGAAAGGTGTTAACGGGGTTACGCCTCTGGGAAAACGAGGTTTATTTTAATTAGGTCCGTGCGAAAGCACGGGGAACCTCCCTCAAAGTACCAACACTGGCCTGGCTGAAAGATTGGCGAACTTGTAAAGTGTAATTAGTCCCGGCTAGTCTTACCTTTTAGGGTTTGAAGGAAGATTTGATGAAAAAAGTGGGAGCCATCCTGATTAGATAACATAATAACCAATTTAATCTTGCAAGAGCATACGCTAAAGTGTTTTCTTCTCCCTCTCTCTCCAAGTAGCGACCATGTCAGGCCTTAATCAAGATAATAATATGGATGTATTGACCGAACCCACTTATTATACTGAGCAGGGGAGCGTTGGTTCCGTTCTTTCTTATAACTGTTATAAGACAGAACAGGAAATAGGGGAATATCCGGATTCCCACGCCGTCCAAATGAAGAATAAGCATGTTGATGCATCTTCTTCGGGTGTGTTAGTTATCGAGAACTGTTTCTCAGTTCACTCTACGTCCTGGGTATTAGATACCAGATCGGGATCCCACATATATAATATGTTACATGGGCTACGGAAAGGTAGAGAACTGGGAGAGGGTGATCATTCCATAAGAGTAGGGAATGGTGCAAATGTTGTATCCAAAGCAGTTGGCGAATATCACCTTGTATTACCAAATGGCAATACATTGATTCTGAACGAATGCTATTACATTCCGGCCCTGATATGCAATATTATATCAGTTTCTTTATTGAGTAAAGAAGGATGTAATTTTGTAGTACAGGATAATATTATGAATATCTTCCTGAATCAAAAGTTGATTGGATCAGGCTCGTTAAATAATAGCATATACATTCTGAATCAAACCACGGTTCTTAATGTACAAAACACATACAAGAGGAAGAGTTCAGAAATGAACGAATCCTTCTTGTGGCATTGTAGACTAGGTCATATAAATGCGACACAACTAGCTAAGTTACATAAGGATAGATATTTGAATCCGTTCGAATTTTCATCTTATGATACTTGCCATTCATGTCTCAAAAGCAAGATGACCAAAACTCCGTTTAGTGGACATGGAGAAAGAGTTAAGGAACTCTTGGGATTGATACATAGTGATGTATATGGTCCCATGTCTACACATGCCAGGAATGGTTCTTCGTACTTCATTACATTCACTGACGATCTCTCAAGATACGAACATGTGTTCCTGTTGAAACACAAGTCTGAAACTTTTGATAAAATCAAAGAATATAAGAACGAAGTCGAGAACCAAACATGTAAAAGTATTAAGATCCTTCGATCTGATCGAGGAGGAGAATACTTGAGCAATGAGTTCCTGGACTATCTAAAAGAGAATGGGATTCTCTCTCAGCTTACTCCTCCATATACACCACAGCACAACGGTGTATCGGAACGGAGGAATCGCACCCTATTAGATATGGTGCGCTCTATGATGAGCACTGCTGAGTTGCCTATTTCCTTTTGGGGTTATGCGCTGGAGACAGCAGCATACCTATTGAATAGAGTTCCAACCAAATCAGTACCTACCACTACATATGAGATATGGAATGGGTAGAGGCCATGTCTTAATTTTATTCAGATATGGGGTTGTCCGGCCTATGTGAAAACACAAAATCCAGACAAGCTCGAGGCAACGTCTGTTCTGTGCAAGTTTATTGGATATCCCAAACATTCGCGAGGGTAAATCTTCTACCACTCCGAGGAACAAAACGTGTTTGTTTCTCGACATGCCACTTTTTGGAAAAGGGTTTTCTTATGAAAGAAATTAGTGGCAATGAGGTAGAACTGGAAGGGGTTCCAGCTATACAAACTATGACAGAAGATTTGGTAGAACCAGAGGATTCGGTAGTTCCCAACGAACCCCAGCCTCTCCGCCGATCTAGTAGGGTTCCTCATCCACCTGAAAGATACTATGGTTTTCTCATCGATGGTAGGAGCAAGGATTGCATCATGGAAGATGATGACCCGACTAGCTTCGAGCAGGCCATCACGAGTGGGGACTCTGTGAAAAGGCTGGATGCAATGCGATCTGAGATGGAATCCATGTACACCAACAAAGTATGGACTTTGGAAGTTGCTCCTGAAAGGGTAAAACTCATTGGGAGCAAATGGATATTTAATAAGAAACTTGGTGTAGATGGAAAAGTTGAGACTTTCAAAGCTAGACTTGTTGCAAAGGTTTTTCGTCAACGACAAGGTGTGGATTATGACGAAACCTTTTCTCCAGTGGCTATGCTTAAGTCCACCCAGATCCTACTTGCCATTGCTGCATACCATGACTATGAAATTTGGCAAATGGATGTTAAGACTGCCTTTCTAAATGGTGATCTAGAGGAGTACGTGTACATAACTCAGCTAGAGGGCTTTGTAGATAGTGGGAGCAGCAGAAAAGTGTGCAAGCTGCTTAAATCCATCTACGGGTAAAAGCAGGAATCGCGGAGTTGGAACATCTATTTTTATTTTGCAATCAAAGAGTTTGACTTCATCAAGAATGTAGATGAACCTTGTATTTACAAGAAGGTGGCAGAGAGTAAGGTTGTCTTTCTCGTATTGTACGTGGATGACATACTCTTGATAGGAAATGATGTTCCTATGCTGCATTCGGTCAAGCTCTTCTTATCACATAGATTCTCAATGAAAGATCTAGGCGATGCCTCTTGCATTTTGGGAATTAAGATCTATAGAGATAGATCTAAACGGATACTCGGATTGTCCCAATCCAGGTACATTGACACCATACTAAAGAGGTTTAGTATGGAAGAATCCAAGCGTGGGAACCAACCCACGATCTCTGGACTCACTCTCTCTAATGAGATGTCTCCCAAGACTGATTTGGAGAGAGCTCGCATGGAAGAGATACCCTATGCTTCGGCAGTAGGATCTATCATGTACGTGATGCTATGTACCAGACCGGATGTAGCATACTCACTAAGTGTAGTGAGTAGGTATCAAGCGGATCCAGAAGAGAGTCACTGTACAACTGTGAAGAACATTCTCAAGTACTTGAGAAGGACTAAGGAGATGTTCATGGTGTATGGTAACGGAGAACTCCAAGTGGAGTCCTTTACCGATTCAAGCTTCCAAAGTGATAAGGACGACTCTAAGTCGCATTCGGGATTTTTCTTTACCCTCAATGGAAGGGCGGTGTGTTAGAAGAATTCCTAACAGGAAACCGTGGCAGACTCGTCGATGGAGGCTGAATACATCGCTGCCAACGATGCTGCCAAAGAGTCTGTCTGGATGAAGAAGTTCATCACTGAACTTGGTGTGGTTCCGTCCGTTGAGCATCCAATACCTTTGTATTGTGATAACAATGGAGCTATGGCTTTAGCCAAGGAACCCAGGTCCCATCACAGATCCAGGCATATTCTGAGATGGTATCACCTGATCCGGGAGATAGTTGATCGCCGAAAGATCGAGGTCAGGAGAGTTGACACGAAGGAAAACACTGCGGATCCACTCACGAAGGCCATACCCTAAATACAATTTGAGAGACTCTTCGGGATGTTGGGTAAGAGATACTACAACAGCTGGCCTTAGTGCAAGTGGGAGATTGTTGGTTATGTATATGTCCTAGAGGCCATTGTTGTACATATGATGTATATTATAGTGGATGCTTGGATATATATAGAGAGGACTTTCTTGCTCGATATGATAGTATGCTATCTAGTTTCACTTTGTCTTAATATGTTGACTAGTATTGGTTTACTGTCTTGCTCTCACATGTTGATAAAGCCCTTATGATATGTACTCGACTACTAGGACTATGATGTAGATCATACTAGTGGGGCCAGGGTAGTCCAAGAGTACATCCTATAACTGTTCATAGTCGAGGGTGTATCGAGACAGGGCATCGATACTCCAGAGTAGACTAGCGTATACGCATCTTGACCCATATGATGGGCGATGGATGATCCCATATCCATTGGTGTTTGACATCAAAGTTGGTGTACGGGTGCTCAGTGGTGACTGGGTACACTGAACGGACTCGCCGAGAACTCCTAGATGGTATTATACCTATCGTCAGATAGCAGTTCTCGGGTGACACTGGTACAGGTTAGTCTGTAGACCCGAGATCGTCATAGAGAATTGTGTGATTCCCACTGTGCTTTGATTTTCACCTTACCACGTTCATGAGAACGTGCAAAACGGTGGCTTTTGGGTACAGTCCCGAATCACATGTAGGCAATGAGCGATATGAGAGGTTTCGTCTCTCCCGGTATTAGGGTTGATGTTGCGCCGTGTTCGATTGGCTATAACTGGAAGTCCCTGGCCAGGGCTGATATGGAGATCTACTGGATATGTTATCAGTAGTTTCTCAACCCGTTATGAGTCTCACATCGACACGACTTATCGGTTACTGGGGTCTGACGTTTACCACCCCTAGACTGGATATGCGACATATCAGACAAAGAGACCGGACTGTACGGGAGTGTTACTGATCTGATTCACAGGAGTATGTACAGGCTTGCTTGTTGATCTTCTGATCGCTCAATACCCAGGTGGCTGTTACGTTTAGCTGACCGCTTGCAGCTTGTGGGTGTTTGATATAATCATCACCTACTGCCAGCGTATTAACGAGTCTCTAGAGTCTTACAAAGAGGTTTCCTCTGTAAGTCCACGTTACCTCTCCCTGGTTCTTTCGGTCTTGCGGAAATGGTGAAAATTGATTTTAAGGGTTTGGGTAACATGGACTACGAAAACGGATCTTGGCTAAACTACACACTACCAACCTAACAAGAGAGTTGTCTACTCGGTTAAGGGTTATACCTCACTTGAACTCCTTCTTCTTGAACTCTTAGTAGTGGTTGGATGGTGCTTTCCTCGTCGCCTTCTTTCGTCAAAGATAGATCCACCTGAGGGTTGCAATCTTGGGCTCCTTTCTCGAACTTTGAGAGAACTAAGGTCTTTGGCTTGCTAGACCTTCAACCTTAGAGTGAGTAGAGAGTGGTTTAAAGTATTTTATCTCAAGGAGAGTTTTCTCAACACATGAGAATGGATCTCCTTGAACTAGAGGAGGAAGAAGAAGAAAAGAGGAGTGAGAATGGTTATGATAGAATGAAATGGTTTTTCTACAACCATAACATAATAAGTGAATTATCTAATAATAATATTAATCCAAAAATGAAAAAGGTGATGGATGGTTTGATGAGACCATTATCATATCACATTAAATGTTTTTTGCAAAGATCAAAGAGCATCTTTGATGTGTAATGATGATGGTCAAAGTTTCAACCTTGGTCAACAAGTCAACCTTGGTCAACAAGTCAACAAACCCAACCATGACACAATTTCATTTAATTAATATTATTAATTGATATATCACATATTCATTAGGGTTTGGAAAAAGACGACAGTCTACTGTGCATACGCACCCGTTCCAAAACCCTAATGAAAATCCTCTTCCTCCGCCTCAAACAACTATGCATACACACCCGCATTCGTGTTCCGAGGAACATGAATACAATGAGATAAAACTAACCCAAAAACATATACTAGGATCCGGCTCAAACCAGAGCCCGCTAGTAATGACTGTCCGGACACCAAACGTGCACAAGTGCGCGGATGTGAACGAACCCTGTCGCAAAACCATGCGACCTCTACTCTGTTTTGCCCAAAGGCGAATAACCCTATGTGTGGGACTCTAAAGACTCGACACTACGCTGGCAGTGGGTTTAACCACAGACCGCAAGCGGCACTAGCTGTACGTAACGGTCCCCAGGTAGATGCCGATAAGAAGACGGACGAGGTGAAACCCATCTGAACTCCTACTGAGTCTGCATGTGACAATCTCCGTACAGTCCGGTCTGTTCTTCTGATACATCGCATGGCGGGCCTAGGGGGCGGTAAACATTAGTCCCCTAATAGCGGTACAAGTCATGTCGGAGTGTAGCCCAGAACACTCTGAGATAACCCTGTAAACCTACTAGTATATCTCGCTTGCCCTGGCCAGGGACTACTTGTGTAATGGCTCTCCTAGACACAGCGCGATGTCAACCCCCAATACCGGGAGAGATGAATCCTGTCTAACCGTCACTGCCTCTAAGTGCTTCGGGACTGCACCCAAAAACTACCTGTTTGCACGACTCCTTTGAGCCGTGGTAGGGTAGTAATCAAAGTGCAGTGGGAACACACTCGAGGCGAAGTGACGGTGTCAAGTCAGCAAACTAAGCTGTACTCATGTCACCTGGGAACTGATAACTGACGATAGGTATAATACCAACCAACAGTTCCCGATGAGTCATGTCCAGTGTACTCGTAACCTAACGAGCACCCGCATACTATCTCAAGTACGACGTACTGACGGCTGTGGGACAGACCGTTTCCCAAGCTGGGATGAGAAACGTATACGCTAGTCTACTCCGGAGTATCGATGCCTTGTCTCGATAGTCCTACGACTAGGGACCTGCATAAGGATGTGCTTGTGGATTACCCAGCCCCCACGAGTGTGACTGCCATCACAACGCTGGTAATCAAGCAAAGATCTTAAGGGCTCCACTAATGTGTAAAGGCGATATGCTAAAAGAAACACATGCACACATTAAAGCAGAAACAAACCAAGTAGCATACTACTATATTGAGCAAGATTGTTTATACAAGGTGAATATCCCAAGCTTCCATCAAGTAATATACAAACTAGTATGATACAGTAATGGCCTCTAGGGCATATACACTAATAATCTCCCACTTGCACTAAGGCCATGTACTGGCGTATCGAAGACCTATCATCTCGATCAGCCGCTCGAACTGAGTCTGGGGTAAGGCCTTTGTGAATGGATCAGCAGTGTTATCTTCTGTAGCAACTCTCCGAACCTCGATCTCCTGGCGACCTACGATCTCGCTGATCAGGTGATACCGCCTCAAGATGTGCCTGGACTTCTGATGGGACCTGGGTTCCTTCGCTAAAGCTATAGCTCCGTTGTTGTCACAATACATCGGTATTGGATCAACAATGGTAGGAACCACCTGAAGTTCTATCAAGAACTTCCTCATCCAGACAGCTTCTTTTGCGGCATCAGATGCAGCGATATATTCCGCTTCCATCGTCGAGTCAGCAACGGTTTCCTGTTTGGAACTCTTCCAACACATCGCCCCTCCATTGAGGGTAAAGACATAGACCGACATGGACTTGGAATCATCTTTGTCACTCTGGAAGCTGGAGTCAGCAAAGGCCTCGATCTGGAGGTCTTTTCCGCCATACACAAAGAACATCGCCTTAGTCCTTCTCAGGTACTTGAGAATGTTCTTTACCGCTATCCAATGTTTCTCCCTAGGGTTTGACTGATACCTGCTTACCACACTCAGTGCATAAGCTACATCTGGTCTGGTACATAACATCGCATACATTATAGAGCCTACCGCAGAAGCGTAGGGTATAATAGACATGCGATCCCTTTCCAAATCAGTCTTGGGAGACATCTCTTTGGAGATGGTGATCCCGTGACAAGCCGGTAGATTAGCGCGCTTGGAATCTTCCATACTGAATCTTTTCAGTATGGTGCCGATGTACCTGTACTGTGAAAGTCCTAATATCCTCTTGGATCTGTCACGATAGATCCGGATCCCCAGAATGTAAGAGGCATCACCCAGGTCTTTCATGGAGAACCTGTGTGACAAGAACCCTTTGACAGATTGTAGCATAGGAATGTCATTTCCTATCAAGAGAATGTCATCCATGTATAAAACGAGGAATACGACAGTTCTTTCTACAAATCTACTATAGATGCATGGTTCATCTGGATTTTTGATAAAGCCAAAATCTTTGACCGTTTCATCAAAACAGATGTTCCAACTCCGCGATGCCTGCTTTAGTCCATAGATGGACTTAAGCAACTTGCACACCTTCCCGCTGCTCCCACTCTGAATGAAACCCTCTGGCTGGTCTATATAGACACACTCCTCTAAATTTCCATTTAGAAAAGCGGTCTTTATGTCCATCTGCCAGATCTCATAATCGTGGAAAGCAGCAATGGCAAGAAGGATCCGAATGGATTTCAGCATAGCTACTTGAGAAAAGTTCTCGTCATAGTCCAAACCAGGTCTTTGACGGAAACCCTTTGCTACAAGTCTAGCTTTATAGGTCTCAACCTGTCCATCTACACCAATCTTCCTTTTGAAGATCCATTTGCATCCTACGGGTTTTACTCCGTCTGGAGCAATGTCCAACGTCCATACTTTGTTGGTGTACATGGACTCCATTTTGGTCCGCATTGCATCCAGCCATTTTACCGAGTCAACGCTCTAAATAGCCTGCTGGAAGCTAGTCGGCTCATCACTATTAATGATGTAATCCTCTCTATCCCCGTCTATGAGAAAACCGTATCTCTCGGGCGGATGAGACTGCCTACTACTCCTGCGGAGCGGAGTAGGAATGTCATGTTCTATTGAACCCTCTGGTTCTACTAAGTTTTAAGTAATAGCTCGTGGTTCTGGAATTTCTTCCAATTCTATTGTGCTCCCACTTATCTGATTTTCCAAAAATTCAGTTTCCAAGAAGTGGGCATGACGAGAAACATAAATCTTTTGTTCCTCTTCGCAATAGAAGAAATATCCCTTGGAGTTCTTTGGATATCCCACAAACTTGCACTGTACTGAGCGTGCCTCGAGATTTTCCGCATGCTGCTTTTTGACAAAAGCTGGACATCCCCATATCTTAATGTGCTTAAGATAGGGTTTCTTCCCACACCACATTTAATATGGTGTAGTAGGCACAGTCTTAGTTGGAACTCGGTTCAAAAGGTATGCATCTGATTCTAGTGCATATCCCTAGAATGATCGCGGTAACTCAGCGTTACTCATCATGGAACGTACCATATCCAATAGGGTCCGGTTCCGTCTCTCCGATACACCGTTATGTTGCGGAGTGTATGGAGGAGTAAGCTGAGAGAGAATTCCATTCTCTTTTAAGTAATCCAGGAACTCGGCACTTAAGTATTCACCACCTCGATCATATCTTAGTGTCTTGATACTTTTGCCTGTTTGTTTTTCCACTTCATTCTTATATTCCTGGAATTTTCCAAAGGCTTCGGATTTATGTTTCATTAAGAAGACATAACCGTACCTTGAAAAGTCATCCGTAAAAGTAATGAAGTATGAATAACCGCTTCGTGCATGCGTAGACATTGGACCGCACACGTCGCTGTGTACGAGTCCTAAGAGCTCGCTCGCTCTTACTCCGTGTTCAGTGAACGGAGTCTTTGTCATCTTTCCTTTGAGACAGGATTGACAAGTTGCATATGATTGATATTCGAATGGATCCAAATATCCTTCTGTATGCAACTTCGTCAACCTTCTCTCATTGATATGACCCAGTCTACAATGCCATAAGAAAGCCTGATTTGATTCCGGAGACTTTCTTTTGTGTGTATTCTAGACATTGAAAATCTGTGGTTGGTTTAATGCATATATTCCATTGTTTAATGTACCTGACCTAATCAGAACTTGATTAAGGCGAATGTTTACAACATTACTTACAAACGCAAATTCATAACCTTCTTTAGAAACTAAAGATACAGAAATGATATTACACGTTGCATTTGGTACAAAATAACAATTACGCAAAACCAAAACGTGTCCATCTGACAACCCCAGGTGATAGTCCCCCATGGGCTCAGCATCCATGCCAGCTCCATTTGCAACTCTGAGGGTCATATCGCCTGCCTTCAAAACCCTACGGTTTCTCAACGCCTGCAAAGAATTACAGATATGAGATCCTGATCCGGTATCCAATACCCAGGAAGTAGAGTTTATTGATAGACAGTTTTCAATAACATACACACCTGAAGCTGAAGCTGCAACTCGTTTCAGATCCTGTGTTCTGGCCTTCCAAGCCCTGCAATCTTTCTTCCAGTGTCCACTCTTGTGACAGTAAAAGCATTCCTCCTTTCCTACAAGCTTTCCCGCTTCCTTTGTTGCTTTTGCTTTTCCCTTCGTATCCACTTTACTAACACCGCACCTTGGTTTGGCGGGGGTTTTCTTCTTCTTTCCCTTGGCTTTTGCCTTGGACCTAGAAGATGAAGATCCTCCTACAAACAAAGTGGATGTTTTCCTACCTTTCTGTAGGGTGCCCTCTGCACTCCTCAGCATGTTGAGGAGTTCTGAAAGTTCAACTTCCTTTTCTTGCAAGTTGAAATTCAGGATGAACTGGGCGTAAGTGGAAGGAAGGGACTGAAGAATCAAGTCCGTATAGAGCTCATTCTCCAACGTGCTCCCAAGGTCCGCGAGCTCCTCAATGAAGCCAATCATCTTAAGCACGTGTTCCGCTACTGATGATCCGACGGCCAATCTTGCCGAAAATAACTTCTTCGACACTTCGTATCTTGCGATACGAGATTGCTCTCCATACAGTTCTTTTGTATGAAGAAATATGGTTCAAGGTCCATATTCTCGTGCCTCCTCTGGTGTTCATTGTCCATAGAGGCAAGCACGAGGCACATGGCCTTCGCGCAATCAATCTCACAAGTCTTACGGATTTCTTTATCCGCGACGCTGGAGGTGGGACCTGGGACAGGGGGAGCTTTGGTGGTAAGGAGATACCCCAACTTGTCGTAAGTGATTGCCATTTTGACATTCCTGAGCCAATCTTTGTAGTTTGGCCCTGTCAGTATGTTTTTATCTAGTAGTAACTTAAGTCCAGTCATGTTGAATGGTTGCTGCAATTAGGAGAGAGAGAAGAAACACTTTAGCATGATGCTCTTGCAAGTTTAGAGTGGTTTTTAATTTGTCTAAACAGGATGGCTCCCACTGTCTCTCGAATCCCTCCTCAAACCAAAAAGGAAGAATTAGTCAGGATCAATCTCACCGTACAATACTTGCTTAACCGTTCAGCCAGGCTAGTGTCGGTACTTCGAGGGAGGT
Organism: Agapanthus africanus; assembly: GCA_030015575.1. Lineage (NCBI taxonomy): Eukaryota > Viridiplantae > Streptophyta > Magnoliopsida > Asparagales > Amaryllidaceae > Agapanthus > Agapanthus africanus. Next base: position 559,847,268 of record CM057338.1, read on the forward strand.
TTTCCAACGCTTTCGCGAAGTTCCTTAATTAAATAACCTCTTTTCCCTGGGGGCACAGCCCCGCTAACACCTTTCTCGACACCTACTAGGTTTATAGCATTTATCGTTAAGCGAGAATTTTCCCGAGGAGTAGCATATACGCACAGTAGGATCGGGATCCAAATATCATTGCGTGACAAAACTGAAGGAATCCTACCAGAATCAGCACACTCTAAATGGTATGCAGCGCTAGCAAGTTTCAGTTCTTTTGAAACTCCCGATGTAGATTTTTGCCCCATGCTCTTATGACCTTGACTTTGGCCAACAAATCATAAGTCACATGTCAAGTTCTACCCGTCATTCTCCAGGTTAATTTGAACCCACCCGCACCTACCCTTGACTTTAGCCAACAAGGCAGTACGACTGTCCCAAACCAACACATCTATCTATGCTGCACATGAATACCCAATAGCTACCAATCACTATGCCTTGACTTTGGCCAACAAACATAGCTTGAATACTATTGACCATCCATGTGAAACGACGGAGAGCTACGAATGGTTTTGGCGAAACCGTGAACGTAGTGAACATGATATAATCGATAGAACGAGATAGCTTTTAAAAGGAGTGGTTTAAGCTCCGCGTTTAAAAGTTATTTTGAAAAGAAACTGAGTGGTTTTTGAAAGTGTTCCAACGACTTTTACTATGGTTTATTTTTCTTGCATTAGTTCTTTTAATGCGTCTCATCAATTAATCCTACCATTGCAGAAAATAACCAAAATATGACGTACGCTTATGCCATTCGCATTCGCCACGGGGCCCCGTCATCACCCGTTAGGTTACTTAACTAACAACAGAGCGGGGGCTGGGCTAGCGCGGCTGCAAAACATAAGCAACGCCTAAATAATATCATACATAGATATATTGCAATGATAGCCATTTCAGATCACAGATGAATACATTGGATATACTAGGAATCCGCAATTTGTACGAGCCTGTAACGAAAAACGGATTACACGGTCGCGATGAATAGCCAATACCCCACCCTAGACCCCTACGGGTGCGGCAAACTACCAGCCAAATATCCGAAGTGGAGCAACCTCCCTCAACGACGTGAGTAGGCCACTCGGCACTTCGAGATACCCGGTAGTTTGTGCACCCAACCTTAGGTCTATTCTAGGAGCAAAAAACAGTAAAAGGAAATTATACAATGACGGCAACAACCCCGACCCGGTTGTGCGGCCAAAAATAATATTACATCAATTTACATATTACATGAATTGAAAGATAAAAGAAAACTCTCATCTCACAACCCCCCCCGGGCTATTCATCCGCGACAATCCAACGAATTCATATACACATACCATCAACATCACAGATCACAGATATGTATAACCCCCACTATTCGACGTATAACGATTAGTAGACGTTCAATACATATAAAACATTACAGATATAACCATTAGCCAAAGTCTACAGAAAATCGACCAAAATACGGATTTCTAATCACCCCAAAAACAAACTTGTTCTCTGGAAAATCTTGGCAGAAAAGAAACATCCCAAAAATCTCAAAACACCACCAGAAACAAACTGCAGGAGAAACGATCCACGGCCGAGTCAACTCGGCCGCGGAACCTCGGCGAGTTGGTCGACTCGTGCGATCGTTTTTCTTTCCTGTTTATAGATAAGCCTGAGCCGATTTTTAAGACATGATTTTTTATTTTTAGAGCAGAAAAAAAATCGGCAGCAACTAGGGTTTTCCAGGGTGTTTTGCGGTTTTTCGTTCGGTCGATATTCTAAATACTTTGCTAACATGCTAGGGTGTGTTTTGTTAGGCTCTGATACCACTGTAAGTCCACGTTACCTCTCCCGGTTCTTTCGGGCTTGCGGAAATGGTGAAAAATGATTTTTAGGGTCTGGGTAACATGGATTACGAAAACGGATCTTGGCAAAACTACACACTAGCAACCTAACAAGAGAGTTATCTACTCGGTTAGGGGTTATACCTCACTTGAACTCCTTCTTCTTGAACTCTTAGTAGTGGTTGGATGGTGCTTTCCTCGTCGCCTTCTTTCATCAAAGATGGATCCACCTGAGGGTTGCAACCTTGGGCTCCTTTCTCGAATTTTGAGAGAACTAAGGTCTTTGGCTTGCTAGACCTTCAAACTTAGAGTGAGTAGAGAGTGGTTTAGAGTATTTTATCTCAAGGAGAGGTTTCTCAACACATGAGAATGGATCTCCTTGAACTAGAGGAGGAAGAAGAAGAAAAGAGGAGTGAGAATGGTTATGATAGAATGAAATGGTTTTTCTACAACCATAACATAATAAGTGAATTATCTAATAATAATATTAATCCAAAAATTAAAAAGGTGATGGATGGTTTGATGAGACCATTATCATATCACATTAAATGTTTTTTGCAAAGATCAAAGAGCATCTTTGATGTGTAATGATGATGGTCAAAGTTTCAACCAAGGTCAACAAGTCAACCTTGGTCAACAAGTCAACAAACCCAACCATGACATAATTTCATTTAATTAATATTATTAATTGATATATCACATATTCATTAGGGTTTGGAAAAAGACAACTGTCTACTGTGCATACGCACCCGTTCCAAAACCCTAATGAAAATCCTCTTCCTCCGCCTCAAACAACTGTGCATACACACCCGCATTCGTGTTCCGAGGAACATGAATACAATGAGGTAAAACTAACCCCAAAACATATACTAGGATCCGGCTCAAACCAGAGCCCGCTGGTAATGACTGTCTGGACACCAAACGTGCACAAGTGTGCGGATGTGAACGAACCCTGTCGCAAAACCATGTGACCTCTACTCTGTTTTGCCCAAAGGCGAATAACCCTCTGTGTGGGACTCTAAAGACTCGACACTACGCTGGCAGTGGGTTTAACCACAGACCGCAAGCGGCACTAGCTGTATTTAACGGTCCCCAGGTAGATGCCGATATGAAGACGGACGAGTTGAAACCCATCTGAACTCCTACTGAGTCTGCATGTGACAATCTCCGTACAGTCCGGTCTGTTCGTCTGATACATCGCATGGCAGGCCTAGGGGCGGTAAACGTCAGTCCCCTAATAGCGGTACAAATCGTGTCAGAGTGTAGCCCAGAACACCCTGAGATAACCCTGGAAACCTACCAGTATATCTCGCTTTCCCTGGCCAGGGACTACTTGTGTAATGGCTCCCCTAGACACAGCGCGATGTCAACCCCCAATATCGGGAGAGACGAATCCTGTCTAACCGTCACTGCCTCCAAGTGCTTCGGGACTGCACCCAAAAACTACCTGTTTGCACGACTCCTTTGAGCCGTGGTAGGGTAGTAATCAAAGTGCAGTGGAAACACACTCGAGGCGAAGTGACAGTGTCAAGTCAGCGGACTTAGCTGTACTTATGTCACCTGGGAACTGATAACTGACGATAGGTATAATACCAACCAACAGTTCCCGATGAGTCCTGTCCAGTGTACTCGTAACCTAACGAGCACCCGCATACTATCTCAAGTACGACGTACTGACGGCTGTGGGACAGACCGTTTCCTAAGCTGGGATGAGAAGCGTATACGCTAGTCTACTCCGGAGTATCGATGCCATGTCTCGATAATCCTACGACTAGGGACCTGCATAAGGATGTGCTTGTGGATTACCCAGCCCCCACGAGTGTGACTGCCATCACAACGCTGGTAATCAAGCAAAGATCCTAAGGGCTCCACTAATGTGTAAAGGCGATATGCTAGAAGAAACACATGCACACATTAAAGCAGAAACAGACCAAGTAGCATACTACTATATTGAGCAAGATTGTTTATACAAGGTGAATATCCCAAGCTTCCATCAAGTAATATACAAACTAGTATGATACAGTAATGGCCTCTAGGGCATATACACTAACATCCTGGCTAAGGCAAAACGGAGTAGGAGCACATATGTGATATGTGCGGGACCGAGATTAATACGATATGTGCTACCATATTCTATTCTCGCAATATGTGATATCGGTCGATTATATGTGATATAGCCGGGTTATTAGATCAAGTGTTGATTCGATAAAATGATACATATTATATTAGTCGGTTATATGTAATATAGCCGGATTATTAAATAAAGTGTTGATTTAATAATTTAATGTAGAATTATATATTAGATATATTAAATTGCATTAACTAATATATTGCTCACTTAAGTATTTCATTTTCTCACATTTGGATACATTTAACATATATGTGATATATGTTTAATGTATTCTTTTCTTTTGTTACAAAATATTATATATGTGATATGTGATATTGTAATACGTTAGGGTTACACTTGCAACTAGGGTTATGAGATTCTTACCACGGCGAAGATTTGGGTTATATATATATATATATATATATATATATATATATATATATATATATATATTAGTTAATTCAAAAGAAAATACTTTTGTTATGATATTTGTTTATGTTGACTAAGTCTTCTCTCTCAATATTTTGCTAAAATATTTGTTCACCAAACCCTAACCCTATACCATGGTCAAGTCTCTACAAGGGTTAAGCATGACACGCTTAAACCTTGGTTGCATTTCTAACCTCAACAATAATACATTTTCATCACTCATTTTTCTTCTTCATCTTCTTCTTGCTCACAAAAGAGCTTGCTTGATTTTTCTTTCTGATGAAACTTTGTGAGAAATAGAAATCAAAAAAGAGCAAAATTCCTACTTCATCAACCTCTTCTATACTAGCCATATAGATTAGTGTGTTAGCTTCACTAATCTCTCATTAGTGAATGTAATAGCTTGGGTTTGTGATTCCTCAAGGTAGATCATCTTTGATAGCGAAGTCTTCAAGCAAGGATGCCTCATTCACCTCATGGAGCCTCTCTAGAGTCCGGGTACTTAATGATAGCAGCGAAGGGACCTCAACTTGGTGCTTATGAAGCGAAGGAACGGATTACTAAAGTTGTAATCCCTATCTCTTAGATGTTAAGTTGTTAACATATTGATTAAGTTTGATTCTCTAGTTAAAGATTCATGGTTAGGGTTATCTAAAACGACAAAAATTTGAACTTGGCATGGATGATGCTACCCGAAACCTTGCTTCCGTCCTAGGTATCCCAACAGATTAGTTGTGTCAAGTGTATTCATAGGGCCAGAGGCTGACGCCGGTGACGTGCTGCTTTACGAGTGGTCATGCTAATTGGACAAGAGATAACCAGATGAGTACTAGAGCGGATCGTTTCCGTTAGTACACCGGATCGGGCTGACGAGCCGATGGATTGCGAAATTGGTAATCCGAAGAGAAAATGAAGACCCAGAGACAGAGGACACCAGACCGTGAGCAGGAGGCAAGCAAATGTTCTTGCTCTGCCCGTTTGGGCGCACCGACATCTTTTTACGACATTGTAGGAGGTGTACCTCAATGTCAATTATTACGATTGTGTTTATGATCCTAGTATCACGCTTATATCGCTTGGATTTGAGTTTTTGATGATTGAGTTTCATGATATCGTTTTCATGCACCATGACTGCACTTACTGGGTATTTATGTTTTGTGCAAAATTATTGCACTTGATATGTGTTTTATACACCGTTGTGTTGGTTTATGATTGTGCATATCTATTGTACTTGATGTCAATTTTGTACCTTGGAAGCACGTGTTCATGATTTCATGGATTTCAAATGGTTGATTTGATATTGTGCATGTGGTACGCACTCGATTTGATTTATGCACTCCGTATAGCTTACATGTGCTTGCAGTGCATTGATACGTGGTTCGTGCACATAATTGCACACGTTTTTGGGATTTTATACACCTTGGTACACTCGGTGTTTCTTTTTATACGCATTTGAGTTATTGATGAGTTTTAGTGCACTGGATGCACTGTATTTATATTTCGTGCATTTGTTGCACCAGATCGGCATTTCGTGCATTAGTTGCACTAGATTTATACTCCGTACCTTGGTTGCACCCGATTTATCTATTTGAGCATTTGTTTCGCCAGACTTATGTTTTCGTGCGTGTTGCACTTGACGTTCATTTTTCGTGCGCTTTACCGCACTGGGCTTTTATATGGACTGACGCGCTCGGGTTGGATTTTTACGCATATTAGGCGCTTGATATTGGATTTTGTACGCATCGGATGCACTTGAGTGAGATTTTGCTCGTGCATGTTGGATGCTCTTGATTTAGATTTTTATCCGTGCATATTGGATGCGATTTCATTCGTGCATGTTGGATGCCCTTGATTTAGATTTTTATCCATGCATATTGGATGCGATTTCATTCGTGCATGTTGGATGCACTTGACTTAGATTTTATTCGTGCATGTGGGATGCACTAGATTTCGATTTCATTCGTGCATGTGGGATGCACTAGATTTCGATTTCATTCGTGCATGACGGATGCACTTGATTTGGATTTTCACGCATGTTGGGCGCTTGATATGAGATGTGATTTTGTGCACACAGGATGCACTCGATTGGGATTTTCCTTCGTGCATGTTAGTTGCACTGGGTTGAGACTTTTGTGCACTCTAGATGCACTTGATATTATTGTCGTGCACATCCGTTGCACTGGACAGATGTTTTCTTGCACACCCGTTGCACTTAGTTTTGACGATTGTGCATATCGTAGCACTCGGATTGGATTTGATTTCCGTGCACACCAGTCGCACGTGATTGTTGGATACATCTTTTTAGGCTGATTTTGCTTTTGAGCACTTTGTTTTCATGATGGGCACTATACTATATAGTAGCCTAACAGGACTGATCTGAAGACAGTACCTGAGTTCTTTGCATGCATTAAAAGTTTACCAAGAGGTTTTCGAAAAGGAGCTATAGTCTCGCTATTTCTTACGTGTCCGCGAGTGACACAAATGTTTGCAAAGGAAAACCTTTTAGGATATTTCAAAAAGGCCGAATGTATATTTTAGCAAAACATATATGAACGTATATTATTACTTTACAAATGAGCGTCCGTCACTTATGCCATGAGTTACGCATCACCCGACGATTCAGAAAAGATTTTCCATGTGTTTATCCAGTTTTTGGAGGTTTTTCCAAGGATGCGTATTATACGCGTATTATAGTATTTGATTAGTGCATATTGGATTTCAGTAGTGGATTTCGAGATTAGTATCTCCATTGTAACTCCGATGATATGCGTGCAAATCCGATGATTTGAGTGATGCTTGACGGAGTTCGATTTTGAGTTTCGTACTCGTTTTCAGGCGTACTTGACGCGTTGTGTTATTCCTGTATCTCCCGTGATTTCGGAACCCCCTTGGTTTAAGTTGATTATTGAAATGTTTTAGCATTTGGGGGTTTAAATTTAAATTCGGGGACCGAATTTATTTAAGGGGGGAAATTGTAATATTTCAGAAAATATAAAATATTATTTTTGGAATTTAATATTAAAATAATATATTTCGCGAAAACTACCCGATTTGCGAAATTGGGGTTTTCGTAAAAAGGTATAAATATATACCGATAATTGTGAGATAATTGGGGATTTAAAACGATTTATTCATTTAAATATATATTTATTGGATTTGGCATTTTTATAATTAATTATATGCAGTTTAAATAAAAAGTGATTAGTGCACTACTAATTGCGATTAAGCCAAATCCGTGTTTCTACAGTTTTTCAGGGCTAGTGCACCATGTCATGTTGCATTTTGGTTACATGTTGTTTTATTGTGTTGTTTTTGGGGTATTATGTGGTTTGGTTTTAAAAAGGAAAAGATAAAGAGAAAAAGGGGTTAAAAGTGAATGATTGGAGAGAGAGAGACAGTGAGGCATGAGTGTGGGGGTGAGAATAAGAAAGAGAGAGGGGGGCAGCCACTCATTCCCCTCCCCATTATTTACCATCATCTTCTTCTTCCTCACTTCCTTCCACCTTCCCCTCCATGAACCATCTCAAAAACCTTGTCAAAACCCTATACTCCCTTCACAAAAGTTAATCCCCACCTCATCCTCAACACATTGGACAAAGAAAAATTAGATTTTGATAACTTTGAGAAGCTAGGGTTTTCTTGAATTGCCCAAGTGAGGTATATCTCTTTTCATTTAGTTTAGTTTTGAGTTCCTAGCATTTTAGTTTAGTTTAGAATTTGTTTAATGGTGGATTTGTGAAGTTAGAAATTTCTAGAGAGGGTTTGGGTGTTTGCATGGAATCATGATCTGTAGTGGGTGTCTATAAGACCTTAGTGATGCTTTTGCTGGCCTAGACCGGATACTAGAACCCAAAACCAGAACTTAGAATTTCCCCGACGTCGATATTCGACAGTTTGTAAGTGTATCTGGGAATCTGGGATGACCCGAGACCATTGCAAAATAAGTTTCTTTGACTGTGAGACGTGCAAACAACCATGAATCACCGCTGGAAACCTGAGCCCCTCCCCTCATTATCTGGCCGCAAATTTATTCATTGTGGCCACAAATTGCGGCCACATTAGAGGGGAAATTGGTGATTTTTGGTTGGTGAGTCCTTTAGGTGATATCTAGAGCAACCCTATATGCAAAATTTCCTAGTTTGTCCTACTGTGAAATCTGGGAGTGATTTCCTTCATTGCTGTATTTGGTATTTGTGATTTATGAACTTGGGTTTTAATATTGATATTGTATTTGGTTGTTGGGCGTTTGTACGTCAACAACAAGGGTTGTTTGATTGTTTTACATATGTAGGCTATATGTTCTAACCTATGAGCACACCGTGTGCCGTATTGGTTTTCCGGATTCGATTTTAATAGAGATTGCGATTGTGTATTATTGTAGGTACCTTCGCGTGGATTCCGAGACGACGGAGCATGGCGTCATCGACTTCGGCAAGCAAGGATCAAGGTGAGTAGATCTATATTTACGGGGGAAGTCGGGTGGATGGCGTATAGCACGCCCGCAAACTTTGATGGAAACCGATATATATATATATATATAGTATGGTTTAGGTAACCGTGTAAGAAACCCATGAATGTGGTTAAAGAATTTGTAAGAGATAAGAAATACCTTGACTTAAAGTTATAGCTTATGGTTTAGGGATATAGTATGATAGGAAAGATGTCCCGAATTGATGTTTAAGGATGCGAATTACTAGATATAGATAGGTAGTTGTAAAGAGAATCAATAGGAGTTTATAGTGGCATGTTATGAGGTTGATAAATATGGCTTTAGACTAATAAGATGAATTATTTGAGATTAATAAGCTAGAATGTATACGTAAGATGACTTAATGCGATGAAAAGGATATACGAGATAATATGATGACTTGATTGATATGTCGGTATACGGATGCTAGTCGATATGAGATGAGTGATACCATTACCGGTCCCCCGATATGAGATTGTTATGGATGCGACCTGGGATATAGGTATATAGATATATATAATATGGTGAATTATGAGTGATATGCCGTACGTGACGTTAGGTCCGTACCCTTATTGTCATATAGGTCGATAGGATCCTTATTGGTTTAATGCCGCCGTACGATGATTTACCGTACGTGATGAGTTTTATGATGATTGATCCATACCCTTGACTAGAGGATGCCATACGATGGATTATACCGTATGTGATGTTGTGAGGCTGGAAGCCGATTGATAGTGTTGGGTTTACCAAGCACCTCACAAGGGTTTGTAATGCATCAAACATGCTACAATTAAATTTTTTAGGGTCCTAAGTAAACTAACCTAGGATCAAACTAGAAATTTAAAGTAACATATGAAGTAGTATCACATACTAAAAGTAATATAACACTAAGTAAAGAGAATACAACCTTTGTAGTTCTCTTTGCTTGACTTCTTGGCTACTTGAGAGTTGGAACGGGCTTGCTTGTGATCTTCTGAGTCCACGATGAATCACCCGGAGTCCTCTTTGTCCAAGCTCCAAGATCCACTTGATCAAAAGATGAAGATGAAGCAAACACTATAAACTAATTGGCTAGACTAGTGTAGAATGATGATGTGGTTTGTTTTCTCACTTCAAAACCCTAACTTTATCAATATCTCACTCACTAACAAAGTCAAGAGAGCAAGAGAGAGGAGGAAGAAGATGATGGCAACTCAAGAGCTCAAGTTATGATAATGATAATAATAAATGAGAATGAAAAATATATCTATATATATTAAATCATTCTCACTTTAAACCATGGGTTAATAAATATCTAGATATTTATTTTGGAGTGCTATGAGCCATAGAAAATTAACACACGGTTAATGCAAGGTTAAGTGTAGAGAATGAAGGATAAATATCAACCATGAATTAATTCTATTAACATTAACTCAAAAATAAATATTTAGATAAATACTTCCATGTGAGTCTTGCATTGCCACAACTAGTGTATCGACAACCATGATACACACAAGTGTATGCATGTATGTGTGCATGGACATCAACATGTGCATCAACATAAACATATGCATACATGCATGCATACAATAAAAAAAAGGGTTTAAACAAAGTGAGCTATTTAGTCAATGTTAAATCAACACTTGATTAAACAAACCGGTCATATCACATACGACCCGACCAATAGTAAACCACCCGATTAATATACGGTATCACATACTCGCATTAAATCGGGTCCCCGCGCATATCACATATGGACACCACATCGTTTCGTCTGGGCTAGGAAACTCCTTTGTGGGACTCTAAGACTCATCAATACGCCGGCAGTGGGTGATGATCATATCAAGCACACCCAAGACGCAAGAGGTCAGCTAAACGTAACGGCCACCCGGGTATTGAGCGATCAGAGAAAGAAAGCGAACCTGTCAAAACTCCCGTCGAGCCAACTGGTTACACTACCGTACAGTCCGGTCTCTTCATCAGATATACTGCATATCAAGTCTAGGGATAGCATCGTTGACCCCAATAACTTAATAAGTCATTCCGATGTATGGTTTATAATCAAACCGAGAAACTACTGATAACACTTATCAGTAAATCTCAACAGCCCTGGCCAGGGACTTACTGATATAGCCAATCGAGCACAGCGCACCATCAACCCCCAATACCGGGAGAGACGAAACCCCTTCCATCGCTCATTGCGTCTACATGTCTCGGGACTGTACCCAAAATCCACCTGTTTGCACGACTCAGCAGAGCCGTGGTAGGATGGAAATCAAAGCACGGTGGGAGAACATATGAGACTCTATGACGATCTCGGGTCTACAGACTAACCGGTACCAGTGTCACCTGAGAACTACTATCCGACGATAGATATAATATAATATAGGAGTTCTCGGTGAGTTCGTCCAGTATACCCAGTCTCTACTGAGCACCCGTATACGATCTCGATGTCAAACATCAATGGATATGGGAGCATCCATCGCCCATCTTATGGGCCTAGTATCATATACGCTAGCCTACTCAGGAATATCAATGCCCCATCTCGATACACCCATGACTAGGCACATTTCAGGATATGCTTATAAACTACACATGTCCTACTAGTATGGTCTGCATCATAATCACAATAGTCAAGAAAATATCCTCAGGGCTTTATCAACATGTACAAATGAATAAAAGCATGATCAAGTGAACATGTCAGATAAAGAGTAACCAGATAACATACTATCATGTCGAGCAAGATAGTCTCCTGAATATATATATATATATATATATATATATATATATATATATACATGTAAAAATACATCCGCTATCATATAATGGCCTCTAGGGCATACATATATCCAACAATCTCCCACTTGCACTAAGGCCAGTTATTGGCGTATCTCATACCCAACATCTCAAAAAGTCGCTCATGCTGCGGCTGAGGGAGGGCCTTGGTGAGTGGATCCGCAGTGTTATTCTTTGTATCTACTCTCTGAATCTCGATCTCGCGACGATCGACTATCTCCCCGATCAAATGATATCGCCTCAGGATGTGTCTGGACCGTTGATAGGACCTGGGCTCCTTGGCTAATGCCATAGCCCCATTATTATCACAATACAATGGTATTGGATCAATAATAGTTGGAACTACTTATAGCTCCGAGACGAACTTCCTCATCCAGACTGCTTCCTTGGCGGCATCATTTGCAGCAATGTACTCAGCTTCCATCGTAGAGTCTGCAACGGTATCCTGTTTGGAACTCTTCCAACTCACCGCCCCTCCATTGAGGGTGAATACAAACCCAGAGATAGATTTGATGTCGTCCTTATCAGTTTGGAAGCCCGAATCGGTAAAGGCCTCCATTTGGAGATATCCGTTACCATACACCAAGAACAGTTCTTTAGTCCTTCGCAAGTACTTAAGAATGTTCTTCACAGCAATCCCATGCTTCTCCCCTCGGTTTGACTGATACCTGCTTACTACACTCTGTGCATAAGCTACATCAGGGCGTGTACACAACATCGCATACATTATAGATCCTACGGCAAAAGCGTAGGGAATAATGCTCATGCGAGCTCTCTCTTCATCGGACTTTGGGCAAAATTCCTTGGAGAGAGTGACTCCATGGCAAGCGGGTAAGGCACCCCGCTTGGAGTCTTCCATACTAAACCTCTTTAGGATAGTGTTGATGTACCTGGTTTGGGACAATCCCAATAACCTTTTGGATCTATCCCTATAGATCCGAATACCCAATATGTACGTAGCATCACCCAGGTCCTTCATGGAGAACCTTTGTGATAAGGATGATTTGACTGACTGCAGCATAGGAATGTCATTTCCTATCAGAAGAATGACATCCACGTACAATACGAGAAATATGAAAGCTCTCCCTACAGCCTTCTTATAAAAACAAGGTTTATCTGGATTTTTGATGAAATCAAACTCTTTGATAACATCATCAAAACAGATGTTCCAACTCCGTGATGCCTGCTTTAATCCATAAATGGATTTAAGCAATCTACATGCTTTCCCGCTGCTCCCACTGTCAACGAAGCCCTCTGGCTGATCCATATAAATGTATTCTTCTAAATCAGCATTTAGAAATGCAGTTTTAACGTCCATCTGAAAGATTTCATGGTCGTAGTGAGCAGCAATAGCAAGTAGGATCCGAATGGATTTAAGCATGGCTACGGGAGAAAAAGTTTCGTCATAGTCCAGACCTAGTCTTTGACGAAATCCTTTCGCCACAAGTCTTGCCTTATAGGTCTCCACCTGCCCATCTACACAAATCTTTCTTTTAAACATCCATTTGCACCCAACGGGTTTTACCCAGAGGGTACAACGTCCAAAGTCCATACTTTGTTGGTGTACATAGACTCCATTTCCGATCTCATAGCATCCAGCCACTTCACAGAGTCTCCACTCGTGATAGCTTGCTGAAAACTTGTAGGATCATCATCTTCCATGATGCAATCTTCTCTATCACCATCAATGAGGAAACCGTAGTACCTCTCCGGTGGGCGAGAAGTCCCACCAGATCTACGGAGTGGTTGAGTTTCATTTGCCTCTGTTGCAACAGCCGGTTCAACCAAGTCTTCATTTGTAATTTGTGTTTCTAAAACTTCTTCTAGGTCTACGACACTTCCATCTGTATCATTTGTAAAAAAATCTTTTTCTAAAAACGTGGCGTGCTGAGAAATAAACACGTTTTGTTTCTCCTTGTAGTAGAATAGATATCCATAAGAATTCTTTGGATACCCTACAAAATTACACATGACTGACCGTGTCTCGAGTTTGTACGGATTTTGCTTTTTGACATAGGCCGGATAACACCAAATCTTAACTCGTTTAAGAGATGGTCATTTCCCATGCCAAATCTCATATGACGTGGTAGACACGGTTTTGGTTGGAACCCTGTTCAATAGAAACGTTGCAGTCTCCAATGCATGCCCCCAAAATGAGACAGGTAACTCAGCATCACTCATCATAGAACGAACCATATCCAATAGGGTCCGATTCCTCCGTTCTGACACACCGTTGTGTTGTGGTGTGTAAGAAGGAGTGAGCTGAGAGAGAATCCCATTCTCTTTTAGAAAGTCTGCAAATTCTGTACTGAGATACTCCCCACCTCGATCTGAACGAAGCATCTTGATACTCAATCCGGTTTGTTTTTCTACTTCAAGTTTGTACTCAGTAAATTTCTCGAAAGCTTCAGACTTATGTTTTTGTAAAAACACATGATCGAACCTTGAGAAATCATCAGTAAAAGTTATGAAGTAAGAAAAACTGCCTCTAGCCTGTGGAAACATTGGCCCACATACATAACTATGTATGAGGGCTAAGAGTTGAGTAGCTCATTCTCCGTGTACTGTAAACAGAGATTTGGTTATTTTACCTTTGATACAAGACTGGCAAGTCGCATAAGATTTATAATCAAAAGGGTTTAAATATCCATCTTTATGTAGCTTGTTTAGTCTTGTTTCGTTAATATGACCAAGTATACAAGCCAAAGAAAAGCTTCATTTATTTCTGAAAGTTTTCTTTTATTAGTGTGTTGTATGCTGAAAATAGTGTGTTGATTTAGGACGTATATCCCGTTATTAAGTGTACCATACCAAACCAACATTTGATTCAGGTTAATGTTCATAACATTATTCTGCAACACAAAATGATATCCTTCATTGTCTAACAAAGAAACGGATATTATATTACAAAGCATACTAAGTACATAATAACATGGGTTAAAAACCAATATACACTCTGACGGCAACCCCAGGTGATACTCTCCCACTGAAATCGCATGTACATTGGAGCTATTTCCAACCCGGAGAGTATGGTCACCTGTCTTCAAAACTTTGCTATTTCTCAGCCCCTGCATAAAATTGCATATGTGAGAACCTGAACTGGTATCTAATACTCAGGAAGCAGAGTTTATAGAATAACAGTTTTCTATCACCAACACACCTGAAGCGGAAGCATCACCATGCTTCTTCCTTTTGAGATCCAAGTACGCTTCTAGTGTCCTGATTTGTGGCAGTGATAACATTCCCCTTTCCCCGATTCCCCAGCCGTGGACTTGTCTTTTCCCTTAACCTTTTTAACTCCACCTCTAGGTTTGGTTGGTTTCTTCTTCATCTTTCCCTTGGCCTTGGCCTTCGGGTGAGAGGAGGAAGATGGCCCAGCAATCAAAGCGGGTGTCTTCACTGACTTGAGCGTGCACTCTGCACTCCTCAACATATTAAGAAGTTCAGGTAGTGACTTCTTCATGTTGTGCATGTTGAAGTTTATTACAAATTGAGCAAAAGTAGGGGGAAGAGACTGCAGAATAATATCAGTATATTGTTCGTTGTCCATTGTCCATCCGAGGTCCTCAAGCTCTTCTATAAGAGCTATCATCTTCAGAACATGGTCACCTACTGGTGTGCCAGGAGCCATCCACGTCTGAAACAGCTTTCTAGACGCTTCGTATCGAAGGACACGAGATTGCTCCCCATACAAATCTTTTGTATGGAGAAAAATGGATTGAACGTCCATCTGCTCGTGCTGCTTTGATGTGTATTATCCATCGAAGCAAGCGCGAGGCATTTGGCCGTGGCACAATCAGCGTCCATGTCTTGTGGATTTCCTTATCCGCAATGGAAGATTTAGGACCTGGGACGGGCGGGGGCGGGGCCGGGGCCGTAAGGACATATGATACCTTTTCATAAGTCAAGGCAATGTTAATGTTCCTCAGCCAGTCTTTATAATTGGTCACATTCAGTTTATTTTTATCTAGTAGAAGCTTGAGTCCTGTCATTGGTATCTGCCATTAAAAGAGAGAAAAGAATACACTCAGCGAAAGCTCTTGCAAAGATCAGATTGGTTATTATCTTATCTAATCGATGTCTCCCACTTCTTTCATCAAATTTCCCTTCAAACCATAAAAGGAAAAATAGCTAGGATTAATTACATTCTACAACTTCGCTAACCGTTCAGCCAGGCCGGTGTCGGTACTTGAGGGAGGTTCCTGTGCTTTCGCACGGACCTAATTAAAGTAAACCTCATTTTCCTATAGGCGTAGCCTCGTTAACACCTTTCTAGACACCTAATGATTTAGCTAATTGTAAAGTGCAAAAATCTCCTGGGAGCAACTCTTGCTCACAATAGGATCGGGATCCAACCATCATATGGAAGGTATGCAATCTCATTGCAAATTTCAACTCTTGAATCTCCCGATATAGTTTTTACCCCTAGCACTCATGACCTTGGCTATGGTCAACAAATCAGAAGCACTAGTCAAGTTCAACCCGTCATTTCTTGATTAATTAGACCCATTCACATGACCCTTGGCTAAGGTCATCAAAGTCACATGCTTGTCCTAATTAATCACATCATATGCTGTGTAGGAAGACATCACTTAGCTACCGTACACTACGGCTTAGCTATGGTCAACAAACGTAGCATGAATACTAAGTACTCTACTTCCTAAAATGACGGAGGGTTGTGGATGGTTTTTAAGAAAACCTTTAACGCTTTGAACTTGATATCGTTGTAGAATCAAACGGTTTTCAAAAGGAGTGGCTTATTCTCCGTAATTTTGAAATATAGTTTTTTCACAAAAGGCCGAGTGGTTTTTAAATTCGATTCTACATGTTTTTAGGTTTATTTTTCCTTACATTAATCGTATTAATGTAGTCCCATCATTTAAGTCCTTAAGCCAAACACAGAAAAGAAATGAAAATACAACGTACGTTTATGCCATCCGCATTCGCCACAATGTTCCGTTATGCACCGTTAGGTTACTTAACTAACGGCATACCAGGATGGGACTAGCGCGGGTGCAAAACATAAGCAACGTCTACTATATATCTCATATATAATATTGCATTCATCTCAAATATATCAAGCGATCACATCACACAATATAAATAGCAGAAGCACATATATGAAAATATAGGATATACTAGGAATTCCTTATTTTGTATTTAGCCAACGATAGAAAATACAGGTTCCACAGTCGTGATGAATAGCCAATCCCACACCCTAGACCCCTATGAGAGCGGCAAGCGACCCTACCAATTCTTGAGTTAGGAGACCCGGTCTCGACACCTCGAGATGGACTCCCACTGGACTCTAGAACCAGGTCACTTGTGCTCCCCTTCTTGGGTCTATCCTAATGCGGAAAAGTAAATAATATACATCGAAGGAAACATCATCCTCAACCCGGATGTGCCCTAATAAAAGAATATTACATACAAATGAATTTTACATGAATGAAAAGAAAACTCTCATCTCACATAAAACCCCCGGCTATTCATCACGACGATCCTATACTTCATTTCACAGCAACATATAACATCTTATGTCAATATATGCTAATAAACTAGGAGATGTTAATCCATTTGATCGATCGATCAATGACCAAAAAATCCACAGAGAAGCTCAACACCTGAGCAGAATTAAAATTACCCAGAAGCATGACACAGTACCTATGGACCAACTGTAGAAGGGCCGGCCCATGCCTCACAAACGGAGCCGCGGAACCGCCGCCAAAACCAGGTTTCTGCCTCGGTCGTTTAGTCGAATCAGGGTATCGTTCATCTAAAGGATCCATAGAATTACCTCCACGATTTTCTGAATATTTTTAATGTGAAAAGTTCCAACATTTTGAAAAATTTCCAGAGAATGGTATTTTCGGGCAATCGATGTTCGTTCGAAGTGTTTTAACGTCGTCTAGGTTACTCTAATGTTCTAGATTGTCTTTGATACCAATTATGGGTTTACCTAGTACTTCACAAGGGTTTGTAATGCATCAAACATGCTACAATTAAATTTTTTCAGGTGCTAAGCATACTAACCTAGGATCAAACTAGAAATTTAAAGTAACATATGAAGTAGTATCACATACTACAAGTAATATAACACTAAGTAAAGAGAATACAACCTTTGTAGTTCTCTTTGCTTGACTCCTTCGCTACTTGAGAGTTGGAACGGGCTTGCTTGTGATCTTCCGAGTCCACGATGATCCACCCGGAGTTCTCTTTGTCCAAGCTCCACTTGATCAAAAGATGAAGATGAAGCTAACACTCTAAACTAATTGGCTAGACTAGTGTAGAATGATGATGTGCTTTGTTTTCTCACTTAAAAACCCTAACTTAATCACTATCTCACTCACTAACAAAGTCAAGAGAGCAAGAGAGAGGAGGAAGAAGATGATGGCAACTCAAAAGCTCAAGTTATGATAATGATAATAATAAATGAGAATGAAAAATATATCTATATATATTAAATCCTTCTCACTTTAAACCATGGGTTAATAAATATCTAGATATTTATTTTGGAGTGCTATGAGCCAAAGAAAATTAACTCACGGTTAATGCAAGGTTAAGTGTAGAGAATGAAGGATAAATATCAACCATGAATTAATTCTATTAACATTAACTCAAAAATAAATATTTAGATAAATACTTCCATGTGAGTCTTGCATTGCCACCACTAGTGTATCAACAACTATGATACACACAAGTGTATGCATGTGTGTGCATGCACATCAACATGTGCATCAACACAAACATTTGCATACATGCATGCATACAATAAATAAAAGGGTTTAAACAAAGTGAGCTATTTAGTCAATGTTAAATCAACACTTAATTTAACAAACCGGTCATATCACAAACGACCTGACCAATAGTAAAATGCCCGATTAATATACGCATCATATACTCGCATTTAATCGGGTCCCCGCGCATATAACATATGCACACCACATCGTTTCGCCTGGGTTAGGAAACTTCTTTGTGGGACTCTAAGACTCGTCAATACGCTGGCAGTGGGTGATTATCATATCAAGCACCCCCAAGACGCAAGAGGTCAGCTAAACGTTAAGGCCACCCGGGTATTGAGTGATCAGAAGAAAACAAGCGAACCTGTCAAAACTCCAGTCGAGCCAACTGGTAACACGACCGTACTGTCCGGTCTCTTCGTCCGATATGCTGCATATCAAGTCTAGGGATGGCATCGTCGACCCCAATAACTTAATAAGTCATGCTGATGTATGTTCTATAATCAAACCGATAAACTACCGATAACACTTATCAGTAAATCTCAACAGCCCTGGCCAGGGACTTACTGATATAGCCAATCGAGCACAACGCAACATCAACCCCCAATACCGGGAGAGACGAAACCCCTCCTATCGCTCATTGCCTCCACATGTCTCGGGACTGTACCCAAAAGCCACCTGTTTGCATGACTCAGCAGAGCCGTGGTAGGGTGGAAATCAAAGCACAGTGGGAGAACATATGAGACTCTATGACGATATCCGGTCTACAGACTAACCTGTACCAGTGTCATCTGAGAACTGCTATCCGACGATAGATATAACACCATATAGGAGTTCTCGGTAAGTCCGTCCAATATACCCAGTTTCCACTAAGCACCCGTATACGATCTCGATGTCAAACATCAATGGATATGGGAACTTCCATCGTCCATCTTATGGGTCTAGTATCATATACGCTAGACTACTCAGGAATATCGATGCCCCGTCTCGATACACCCATGACTAGACACATTTCAGGATATGCTTATAAACTACACATGTCCCACTAGTATGATCTGCATCATAATCACAGTAGTCAAGCAAATATCCTCAGGGCTTTATCAACATGTACAAATGAATAAAAGCATGATCAAGTGAACATGTCAGATAAAGAGTAACCAGATAGCATACTATCATGTCGAGCAAGAAAGTCTCCTGAATATATATATATATATATATATATATATATATATATATATATATATACACACACACACATGTAAAAATACATCCACTATTAAATAATGGCCTCTAGGGCATACATATATCCAATAAATAGATTCACCGACTCGGTCATGTTAGATACGTATAGCTGTCAGCATTTCGCATATGATTTTCTTTATGCTACGCTCATGTCACTCTCATTGCATTACATATATCTGGGCTAGTACACCTACACCAATATCGATGATGCGTATGTTACACTTACACAGATTGGCCGGCTCACACACTTCATCATCGATAATTGCTATGTCAATCACACAGTAGGATTGCCACATCATGCTATTTTAATGCTATGCTCACATTATGATGAAATGCCTATGCTCACATCACGGTTCCATATTGCATGATATACTGGTATGCTTACATTCTGTTATATGTCTCCTACATCATGCTTTACGATTAAACGCATTGAGTTATGCTGTTTTCATGAGATTTCTGGATTTGAGAACCGAGGTTATTTCAAAAGAATGTATGTACTGTTTTAAAAACCCGGTTTCTCTTGATATGATATTTCAGTGCATCCACCATGCGTTTTCTCGGTTCCGAGACGTGTGATATGTGAAACCCGATTCAAGGAGTTGGATGTGTTAGTATTCCTTAGCACCTAGCTTGGGGTTTGCAAGCATCACACATGCCACAACAAAAATTCAAGGGGGAGCTAAGCAATCAACTACGAATCATACTAGAAAACTAGGGTAACAATACTTGTAATCTATCATCACATAAGTGAACTAAAATACAACCTTTGTAGATCCGGTCCATCACTTCTAAAGATCCGTGTTGACGTCCCTTCGCTGCGATCATCCCGAACTCTAGAATGGATTTCCCCGGTGAAATGAACAAGCTTGCTCGTAGACTTTGAGGCCGAAGATGATCTATATCGAGGTGACTCAAACTCAAGCTAACCCTTCACTAGGTCAAGAACTTTGTGAAGAGAACACCCTAAACTAAACGGAAAGTAGTAGAGGATGATGAAATAGGAAATGGGTTCACTTTAGATTTTGATTTCTCATTTTATTTCTTCACCAAGAAAAATCTAGCAAGGTTTTCTTTTGGATGATGAAGAAGAAGAAGCAAGAATGAAAATGAGAAAAGAATAATATGATCATTATGCAACCATGGATGAGTTATTATCATCCACTATCCTTTGTAGAGACATAACCATGGTTAATTATAATGGTTTGGTTAATAAATATCTTAATCAAGACAAAATAAGTGGACTTTGTCAAAGATACTTCAAGCTTCATGAAGCTTCAAGTTATGACAAAAGATGCCACCATTTTGAATAACTAAGATAAATAAAAACCTAAATTATAATTAGCATGGTGTATGTCACCCACCCACCCATGTTTGCATGTATCATCAAGCATGCTACAATCATGTACATAAACATATATCACATATACATATTGTGCACATCAAGTGAGAAAATAATCTTAAGTGAACCAATACTAGTTAATGTAAAGTAATATATCAAATATATAATTATACATTAAATCATTAAATCAACACTTGATTTAATGATCCGGTCATATTGCATATAACCGACTAATATCTAGTGTATCAATATATCGAATCAACACTTGATTCGGTAACCCGGCTATAACGCATATAACCAACCGATGATACAAATCGCGAGAATAGAATACGGTATCACATACTCATGTTATTCTTGGTCCCGCACATATCTCATACGTGCTCCTATTTCGTTTCACTTGAGCCAGGAAACCTCTGTGTAGGACTCTAAAGACTCGTCAATACGCCGGCAGTAGGTGGTGATCATATCAGTCACCCACAAGCCGCAAGCGGTACGCTAAACGTAACGGCCACCTGGGTATTGTGTGATCAGAAGATCAACGAGCAACCCTGCTCACACTCCTGCGAATCGAATCGGTAACACATACCGCACAGTCCGGTCTGTTCGTCTGATATGTCGCATATCTCGCCTAGGGGTGGTAAACGTCAGACCACAGTAGCTTGATAAGTCATGCCGATGTAAGGTCCATAACGAGCGTGAAACTACTGATAACACTTGCCAGTAAATCACATCAACCCTTGCCAGGGATTTCCAGTTATGGCTAATCGAACATAGCGCAACATCAACCCCCAATACCGGGAGAGACGGATCCCATCCTATCGCTCATTGCCTCCATGTGACCCGGGACTGTAACCAAAAACCACCTGTTTGCACGACTCAGTAGAGCCGTGGTAGGGTGGAAATCAAAGCACAGTGGGAGACACACAAGACTCTATGATGATCTCGGGTCAACAGACTAAGCTATACCAGTGTCACCAGAGAACTGCCATCTGACGTGAGGTATAATACCATCTGGGATTTCTCGGCGAGTCCGTTCAGTGTACCCAATCTCCACTGAGCACCTGCATACCATCTCTGATGTCAAACACCAATCTTATGGGATCATCCATCGCCCATCACATGGGTCGAGAAGATATACGCTAGTCTACTCTGGAATATCGATGCCCCGTCTCGATATTACCATGACTAGGAACATTGAAGGATGTACTCATAGACTACCCAGGCCCCACTAGTATGATCTGCATCGTAATCCTGGAAGTCGAGTACACATCCTAAGGGCTTTATCAACATGTAACAGAGAGACGGTAAGTATACATGTTAAGATAAAGAGCAACCAGATAGCGTACTATCATGTCGAGCAAGAAAGTCCTCCCTATATATGTCCCAGCATCCACTATCATATACATCTCATGTACAATAATGGCCTCTACGGCATACATACTACTAACAATCTCCCACTTGTACTAGGGCCATCATATAGCAGTGGTTGTAGTATCTCATACTCAACCATCCCATAAAAGTCTCTCTCTGGGAAAAGGTCTTCGTGAGTGGATCCGCCGTGTTGTCCTCTGAGTCTACTCTCCTAATCTCGATCTCCCTGGAGATCAACCATCTCTATGATCAGGTGATACTGCCTTAGAATATGTCTGGGTCACTGATGGGACCGGGGTTCCTAGGCCAAAGCCACACCTCCATTGTCACACAATGGTAGGAACCTTGTTCATCTCATGAACAAATATACACCCAGACTACCTCTTTGGTAGAATCTTTGGTAGCGATGTCAATAGCCTTTATCGTCTAGTCTGCCACGGTATCTAGCTTGGAACTCTTCCAACATACCGTCCCTCCACTGAGGGTAAAGACAATGCTTGTGATTGACATTCAGTCGTCCTTACCACCATGGAAGCTATCCAGTGATTCTCCCCAGGATCGATTGATACCATCTCACTACACCTAGTGAGAATCCTAACATCCATTTAGATCTATCTCATAGATCCAAAACCCAAGATTTAGGAGGTATCACCTTGATCCTATATGGAGAATCCTTGTGACAAGAGGAGATTGACCGTGCGTAGCATAGGAAACTCTTTTCCTATCAAGAGTATGTCGTCCAAGTACAATACGAGGATGACCACCTTACTCTCTACTACCTTTTTGTATATAGAAGGTTCATCTACCATTTTGATGAAGTCAAACACTTTGACTACCACATCATAACAGATGTTCCAACTCTGTGATGCCTGCTTTAACTTTTAAAGCAACTTGCACACCTTTCCACTGCTCCCACTGTCTACGAAGCCCTCTGGTTGTGTACTTATAGACGTTCTCTTCTAAATCATTATTTAGAAAAAGCAGTCTTGACACCCAACCACCAGATATCATAGTCATGGTATGTAGCAATGGGAAGTAGGATCTGGATGGACTTAAGCACAGCCACTGGAAAAGGTTTCATCATTATCCACGCCTGGTCGATAACGAGAACCTTTAACAAGTCTAGCTTTGAAAGTCTTAACTTTTCCATTTAAACCAAGTAATCTTCTCAAGATATACTTGCTCCTGATGGGGATTTAACCTTTCAGATATTGCCACCAAAGTCCATACTTTGTTGGTGTATATAGATTCCATCTCAGATTGCTTAGCATCCAGCCATTCTTACAGAGTTCCCACTCTTGATGGCCTGCTCGAAACTAGTTGGGTCATTATCTCATGATGCAATCCTCGCTCCCACTGTCATCGAGAAACCGATGTATCTCTCAGGAGGATAAGGAACCCTACCAGATCGGCGGAGTGGCTGAGGTTCGTCGGGAACTATTGAATCCTTCGGTTCTATCAAATCATCAGCTATAGTTTGTATAGTTGGAACTCCTTCCAGTTCTACAGAACTGACCTTGCCTCGAGCTTGTCCGGATTTTGCTTTTAGACATAGTCCGGACAACCCCAAATCTTAACTTACTTAAGAGATGGGCTCTTCCCATACCATATCTCATATAGAGTGGTAGGCACTGATTTGATTGGAACCCAATTCAACAGGTATGCAGCTTCTCAAGTGTATAACTCCCTAAAAAGAAATAGGTATCTCAGTAGTACTCATCATAGAGTGCACCATATCTAATAGGGTGCAATTGCTCCGCCCCGATACACCGACGTGTTATGGTGTATACGGAGGAGTAATGCTGAGAGAGAATCTCATTCTCCTTTGGAATAGTCCATGAATTCCATGCACAAGTATTCTCCTCCCTGATCGCATCATAGGACATAATACTTATACCCGGTTTTGTTTCTCTACTTCTGACTTATATTCAATGAATTTCTCAAAAGCTTCAGACTTACGTTTCAACAGGAACACATGTCCGAATCTTAGGAGATCATCAATGAATGTAATGAAGTACAAAGAACCAGTCCTGGCATGTGTAGACAGGGGACCTACATACATCACTATGTATCAGTCCCAAGGGTTTACTAACCCTTTCTCTGTTTCAAGTAAACGGAGCTATGTTCATCTTATCTTTGAGACATGACTGGCAAGTTTCACAAGATGTAAATTCAAACTGATTTAAATATGCATCTAAATGTAACTTATCTAGTCGGGTCGCATTGATATGACCTAGTCTACAATGCCTCAAGAAGGATTCGTTCATTTCTGAATTCTTTCTCTTGTGTGTGTTCTGTACGTTAAGAACTGTGGTTTGATTTAGAACGTATATGCTTTTCGATAACGTGCCTGAACCGATCAACACTTTGATATAGGAAATGTTCAAAACATTATCCAACAATACAAAATTATATCCTTCTTTAATAAATAAAGAGACTGATATGATGTTGTATATCATGTTCGGTATCTAATAACATTCATTCAGAATTAATGTATTTAGTAATACTGGGTGATAACTGCCAACATCTTGGCTACAATAACTACACCGTTTCCAACTCTTGAAACTTATCACCCTTTCTCAGTTCTCTACCTACCTGTAGCCCATGTAACAGATTACATATCTGTGATTCTGATCCGGTATCAAATACCCAGGACGTAGAGGATACTGAGAAACAGTTCTATGTAATGAACACACCCGATGAAGATGCATCGTCATGCATTTTCTTCGTTTGGGCGGTATGGGAATCCTGGTATTCCCCTATTTCATGCTCGGTCTTATAACAATTATAAGTTGGAGCGGGACCAACGTTCCCCAGCTCAGTATAACAAGAGGGTTCGATCAATACACCCATATTATTATCTTGATTAAGGCATGATATGGTCGCTACCAGGAGAGAGAGAGAGAAGAAAACACTCTGCGTGCGCTCTTGCAAGATTAGATTGGATATATGTTTTATCTAATCAGGATGGCTCCTACTGTTTTGATCAAATCTTCCTTCAAACCTTAAAAGGAAAGACTAGCCGGGATTAATTACACTCTACAAGTTCGCCAATCTTTCAGCCAGGCCAGTGCCGGTACTTTGAGGGAGGTTCCCCGTGCTTTCGCACGGACCTATTTAAAATAAACCTCGTTTTTCCAGGGGCGTAACCCGTTGACACCATTCTAGACACCTACTTGATCGGCTAATTGTAAAGTGCAAAACTCTCCCAGGAGTAACTATTACTCGCAGTGGGTATCAGGATCCAACTATCTCATAAAAAGTATGCAATCTCATTACAAATTTCAACACTTGAAACTCTCGATAACGGTTTTTACCCCTGGCACTTATGACCTTGGCTATGGTCAACAAATCATAAGCACTAGTCAAGTTCTACCCGTCATTTCGTGATTAATTAGACCCACCCACATGACCCTTGGCTAAGGTCAACAAAGTCACATGACCGTCCTAACTAATCGCATCATATGCTGTATAGGAAGACATCACTTAGCTACCGTACACTACGCCTCGGCTATGGTCGACAAACGCAACACGAATACTAAGTACTCTACTTCCTAAAATTACGGAGGGTTGCGGATGGTTTTTATGAAAACCTTTAACGCTTTGAACTTGATCTCGATGCAGAATCAAATGGTTTAAAATGGAGTGTTTTTTAGGCTTTTGTTAGTTTCGCTAAAGAGGTCACTCCCGGTGAAGGGATCTCGGCTCTTTCCTCGTCGAATGAGGTGCAGGATATTCACAATACCACTATGCAAAGCAAGAACTAGAAAAGCAATGAAAAGACAAACCGAAGGTTGCAGCATCTGCTAATTATTGCTAAAGAGGTCACTCCCGGTGAAGGGATCTCGGCTCTTTCCTCATCGAATGAGGTGCTGGATATTCTACAAGGAATGCCGCTATGCAAAGCAAAAATTAGAGCTACCTAATTTTTGAAATTCGATTCTACAACATATTTTAGGATTATTTTCTTTTATTAATCTCATTAATGAATGTCCCATCATTTAAGTCACCTAAGCGTCACAGATAAATACAACGAACGCTTATGCCATCCGCATTCGCCTCGATGTCCCGTCGTGCACCGTTAGGTTAGGTAACTAACGACAGAGCGGGGCAGGGCTAGCGCGGATGTAAAACATAAGCAACGTCTATATAATATATCATATATACTATATACTGTATCTATCTCTACATATCAAATGATCACATCACAGATAACGCAGCAGAAAACAACATATGAAATATTGGATATACTAGGATGTCCGTGTTTTATTTTGAGCCTATATAAAACACGGATTCCACGGTCGTGATGAATAGCCAAATCCACATCGCTAGACCCCTACGAGTGCGGCAAGCAACCCTACCAATTCTAGAGTTAGGAGATCCAGTCTCGACGCCTCGAGATGGTCTCCCACTGGACTCTAGAACCCGGTTACTTGTGCTCCCCTCCTTGGGTTTGTACTAATGCGGAAAAGTAAATAATATACAACAACGGTGACATTTTTCTCAACCCGGAAGTGCCCCAAATAAAAGAATATTACATACTTGTTTTTACATGAATGAAAATGAAAAACACTAATCTCACATAAAAAACCCGGCTATTCAAACACGACGATCCAATATAACATATCCAGCAACACATAACATCACATGTCATATGCGTATCCCAATTATCGTTGACGTATAGCAACGAAACCGGCGATGCCCTATATATTACACTTACGGTCGCAGAAAAGAAAATGAGAACTACAACAGTTGGAATCCGCAACCACCTTAGACATCATAAACCCGTAATATCCCATATTGCGGATTTCATGCCTAATAATATGAATTCCTTAGACATCGCATGCCTAACAATTATAAACCCTGCATTTTAGTCTCGATATTGAAAACACTTTCCAATAATCAGTCGGGCAATGCAACAAGATTCCCGACATCCCGATGGAATGCTCATTGGAAACATTAGTAGACGGCCGCACCCCCCGATACCGACGACGAAGTGCACTTAGGCGGAACACCGCGGCCGCGAGCACCCGGACAGATGCTTTTTGGAAGCGGAGTTCTCCTACAGTCACTTTGTCGGGGCTTGGGGTGTGGCTATCTAGTAATGTTACCCGGCGAGTATCCAAATTCACAAAGTGATTGCGACGGAGTTTTGATCGAATCAAAATCCTGTGGCAACCGATCAAATGAGACTAAATTGCTAGAATTATAAAATTCAAATGTTGTTGATTCCAAGTATTGTATCACAATATATACTTGACTATGTTAAACATTTCGAGCGAATCAACCAACACCCCATCTCCCAATAAGCTCAACACTTGAGCGAAGTCAAATTACCCAAAACGTGCCACCGTACCTATGATCCAGCCGTAGAAGGGTCAAACCAACGCCTCACCTATGACACGGCGGAACCATGGCAAACTCTAGGTGTAGCTTTTTGAAAATCGTTTCGGTGAAATTTCGGAAAATCGGTAAAATAAGGAGGTTTTCCGTAAAAAGTCAAAATATAAATATCTTTTAATATAAAATTAAATATACATATTCTAGCTATATAATTGCTAGTATTTGGTGATTATTGAGCCACCGGTAAAATTTCTAATTTTCTGAAAAAATTTCCGAAATTAATTATTTTAAAATTATTTTAAGCCGTCACTAATACATTTAATTAGGGAAAATTATAAATTGGAATGGGTTGAAACAAATTTTGTGCATCATAACACATTAAACAAAATTTTAACATGTTATTTTTGAAATGAAATGAAGCTGTCAAACGGTTTTAGAAAATATCAAAGAAAAAGGCTTAGATAGTGAAATTAGTGTAAATAGATATTTGGGTATAACTTTTATCATTTTTTCCTCATCCACACTCACCCACACCCACTCTCCCCTCTCCAAATCAGCAGCCCCAAGCTTCCCCTTTGTTTTCCCCACTTGTTTTGCCAAAAGAAAAGAATAGAAAACAACGGAAATGAAAGAAAATTGTTAAAAGAGTATGGGATTTGACTTTGTGGGTTGGATTGACTTATTTCCCCACCTCACTCTCTCTCCTCCCCTCCCCAACATGTGGTCGAGCCCCCTCTTCCTGCTGCAATAGCAGCCCCCACTCATTTCCCCCATTTCCCCTCTCCTTCCACCTCAAAAACCCTTCAAAAATACATAAAAAGTCCTACAAAATCAAAATCAAGCTCCTACCCATTTTTCCTTAGCCCCTATAGCATGGGTCTTGGTGCAAAGATTTCAATTTGGAGGTCAAGTTCTATGTTTGAACCATGGTTCTTGAGGTATAATAAATCTTGGCTTTTTGTTAAATTGTTTGATTATTTCTTCAAATTAAGTTAATGAGTGGTTTAAATTAGGTTTTGAATTGCAAGTTCAAGTTCAAGGTTAGGGTTTGTGAAAACTTAGTTAGGGTTTTGGGTATGAGATTATAGTTGTGTGGTGTATTTAACTAGTTAATGCTATGCAAAACTAATCTAATTGCTCAAATTTCTAATTGTAACATTTACAATATCCAAAATAAGCTTTTATCCAAACTAGGTTTTTGTAAAATATTTGTATATGTGAGATAAAATTGTAGTTATGGTTTTTATCAATTATTCGTGGTTTTAATGGGTAGATTAACATGTAATTGAATGAAAAATCTAATTTGGTCACTATTTGCTAATTTGTTAGTTTAAAATTGTGATAATTATGCTAAAGTGCTAACTATGTTTTAGAAATTGAATTAAATTGTGGGTTTAAAATTTAAGTAATGGTTTCTACGGCATAATTAAGATATTAAGTTATCATCTTGGTCACTAGAATTGTTAAAACATCAAGTTTTGTACAAAAACGGTAAACAATGCTTGCTAGGTTTTCGGAAAAATAGCTTTTAAAGTGAGTTTGGGGTTTTTGTGAATTTTAACCTATTTCATATTATAATTAGTGTTTGTGAATATGCAAATGAGTGTTTTTGGGTTTTTCTCGATGGTTTGACGTTTGTACATCGACATCGAGGGTTGGTTTGGCTATTCTTGCATGCGTAGACGATAGGTTTTGACCTATGCGTGATACGCGTGCCGAATTGGTTTTCGTATACCGTTTCGATTTCGGATTTTGTTTTTATGCGTTACGATATGTGGCGACATGTAGGTACCCCAGGTGGACTTCGAGACGACAAGCAAGCACGTGGCGACGTCGGCACCGGCGAGCTCAGATTAGGTGAGTAGATTTATATCTACGGGGAGAAGTCGGGTGGATGGCGTATAGCACCCCCGCAAAGTTGTGAGGAATGAGGTGATGTGGTAACGATATACTTTTATATGTTAATAGGAGATATGAACACCGAATAAGAGAAGCCTTAGAAGCTTATGGGTTTAGGGTTAGCGAAAATTGAAGATAGGACTTTAGCGGATTTCTTAGTCACGAAACCTAGAGTAAGGATTTGCATACATGCACACATATACACTTGCATATATCATCTTCTTGTGCGTATATGGGAATGTGTATTTATGTATATACGCATGGGTATGGGACTATGCATATATACATTCATATACACATGCATGAATTTTGGGGATATTGCATGATATTTGGAGATGAGTCGATGAGGTTGGGCTTAAGGCCATGAGATCAGTAATGTGATATGGTCCGTATTTGAGATACGTCATGATATTTTAGCGGGTTCTTTAGGCGTGGTGTTTCCATACACACAAATGCATTTCATGGATGGTATCAGTATTGTACTAGACGTAGACCAGTACCCCGATCATGATATTTGATAACGAGGATACTAGATGATTAATGTGATAAATGTGACATTTGACCCGTACCCAGATTTGGGAGGCCGTATGACGGATTTACCGTACGGGCTATATATTGACGATAGATCCACACTCTTGATTCGATGATGTCATAGGATATGTTGTATCGTACATGATATTATTGAGGAGGGATCACCGACTATTATACATACATACATACATACATACATACATACATATATATATATCGACTCAGATGTAGGTGGTTTCCGTACCCCTTTTGATTGGTTGTTAGTTAGACCTGTAGTTACCTAGTAGATGTCAGACTGAACCCGAGTCATACCTATTTCCAAAACTGATGAATCGTGAGAATTTTAAAGACATACCAAGGGATACTACGGATATTTTAAAAAACGTATCTTTTCTTAAAAACACCGTAGTCCTTATTTTCAAACACCACGATTCGTACTATTTCAAACGGCAAAACAGTATAACACATGTATAGTGAGGTAGATTTCTTGTTATTACGTTATTATTCATGTTCCGCATATTATTGTTGTATTTAATATTCATTTTCCTTATTATGTTGTTATCGCCTCATTGCATGTCATTGTGTACGTAGTGATTATAAAACCATGCTGTTAGGACACCAGCACCATTATCGATGACGCGTATGCTCCACGTACACTCGCTTGCCGGCTCACACACATCTTCATCGGTAATTGCCATGTCACGTACACTTTAGAAAATACTATTTCATTGACATAGCTTGCTAATTGATGTTGCTATATGTTATAGATTTCATATGCTAGTTAAACTATTGCATTCATTGCATGATATCTGATGCATTCATATATTCATTGGTTATACAGTATTATGGACATTATGTCGGTTTTCACTTTCATTGATATGGTGATTTGATGTTTTCGGATCCGTCTTGAGATTTTCTAGATTTGGAAAACCACATGTGAAAGTTTTATAACTGATGATGTATTTTAAAGAGAAAAATGTGGTTTTTCCCTTATATGATGAGTACTGTCCACCATGATGTTTTCTCGGTTCTGAGATAGTTTTCGAGACCCGATTCGAGGAGTTGGATGAACCGTCTGCGGATACATGGTGGACCCGGTATGGTACCCCGGGGCAAGAAGTTAGAGTAGTAGATGATGAGTCCGGCAGGGGAAGACTACCTACCGGTGATTTTACCTGGCACGGCAGATGTCCGGAGGATACCGTTCATGGCCGTGAGATTGATGATATGGGCTGATCCGTTCTGCCGGAGCCCGCGGTCCGATCCCGCAGATGATACGGATGCCTGAGGTATTGATATTTGAGACTTGATTTGAGATTTGAGATATTAAGATTTGATACTGAGATACTGAGACTTAGGTTTTGTGTCGATGCTTGACACTGATTTCTCTGTTGCATTCATTAATGATACGTGATTGACAAACATATAGAAATCTCATTGATTAAAGAAAACAGTTGTCTCACTCATGATATATTCTGTTTCCATTCGTAATGCATTCATACACACTAGTAAAATAGGGGGTTGCCCCTACGGATGGAATTATCCGTTGGGGCAGATTTTACTTGGCCCTACGGATTAGTCCGTAGGGCTAAAGGGTTGCCCCTACGGGCACTGACGTTCAAGAATAAAAAATTTAATTCTTAATTTGGTGTTTGCCCCTACGGTGGCGCAAACAAAGGACCTACGGATATATCCGTAGGGGCAAGTAAATATCGATTTAAAACAAAGCCAGATCGAAAAGCCTACGCTCATTTTCTCTCTCTCCCTCAAACACGCGCGAAAAACCCTAAATCGCCACCGTCGCGTCGCCACCGTCGTTGGGCAGAGTCGCCACCGTCGTCGCCACCGCCGATTTCGTCGCCATCCTCGTCGCCACCGCCGGTTTCGTCGCCACCGTCGTCGCCACCGCCGGTTTCTTCGCCAATTCGACGCCGTCGTCGCTCCAAGTAACCAGCGCACCCGTTCAGGTATAAATCTCGAGGTAAATTAAAGCATTTTTGGATTATTCATGGCTGGGTCTGGGTTGCGCGCGCGAGAGTTGGGTTTGGGCAGGGGCGCGGTGGCGGTCGGGGTCGGGGTCGGGGTCGGGGTAGGGTTAGGGTTGGGGTTCGGCTGCTGCTGTGGTGGGGCTGGGGTTAGGGTTACTGTGGGGCTGGGGTAGGGTTACGGTGGGCTGGGGTTAGGGTTGGGGCTAGGGTTAGGGTACTGTGGGGCTGGGGTAGGGTTACGGTGGGCTGGGGTTAGGGTTGGGGCTAGGGTTAGGGTTACTGTGGGGCTGGGGTAGGGTTACGGTGGGCTGGGGTTAGGGTTGGGGCTAGGGTTAGGGTTACTGTGGGGCTGGGGTTAGGGTTATGAGAGGCATGTCAGCATATTTATGTGTAATAATTGAGAGGATCAAGCTAAGTTCTATGCAAGCAGTCCCTCAGAATACATAGAAAGCTAGCCTTACATTTTAAATTACATATTCCATAGTTGTCTTAATCGTAAGGCAGATACCCATATTGTGTAAGAGCTGACATTAATACAACCATAGGGAGCTGACTGATTACATCTCATGTGGCATTAAAATCTATAAATGGACATACGAGATAATGCAAAGAAAGAGCAATAGATCAAGACTCAATCAACTTTCCTATGCTTTATGATTTCAGCGGATAACTCAAGTTTAGTTTCAACTTTATATTCTTATTTTTCTCTCTTTTTTCTTTAGTGCTTCTTCCTCCATTTCTTTGAAGAATCTCTCACAGCGAAATACACTCCATTTTTTCTTAATGGGATAGAATCCTACCCCCGACAGCCGGAACACATACATACAAACGCATAATTAGAGAGCGACTCGAGATGTTCGGGTTAAAACCAATATATGATACTCGATGATGATATGAAACCTTCATATTCCCATCGATACCCGTATATGAAACTAAAGCGCCACTTAGTCCCCGTCTATCGGTTAACATACGTGCGATGCTCGTCGTGACCTAGAACTATACGAAGGTTGTTAAATATCGGACAGTATAGCTCGATACTAACAACCGTCGTATAGTCTGCGCGACGAGAAAATTCAATCGTATGGTAACCCATAGATTTGTCCCGTGTGGACAAGTTAAGAATGTATAAAGCAAACGCCTTCATTCACTTGTGTTTTCATCCGTTTCGAGATATTTCGTCGGTACCTTTCCGCTGGTTCTCCGTGTACAAAGATAGATTAGATGTTCATTTCAACGTTGTTTCACAGCTTTGAAATGATTATCTATTCTATTACAGTGTACTCGGAGAACAGCGGGGAGGTGCTGCCGAAATTTACTCGAAACGGTTGAAAGCACAAGTGATGGGCGTTCGCTCTATACATTCTTAATGGGATAGAAGCCTACCCCCGACAGCCGGAACACATACATACAAACGCATAATCAGAGAGCGACTCGAGATGTTCGGGTTAAAACCAATATATGATACTCGATGATGATATGAAACCTTCATATTCCCATCGATACCCGTATATGAAACTAAAGCGCCACTTAGTCCCCGTCTATCGGTTAACATACGTGCGATGCTCGTCGTGACCTAGAACTATACGAAGGTTGTTAAATATCGGACAGTATAGCTCGATACTGACAACCGTCGTATAGTCTGCGCGACGAGAAAATTCAATCGTATGGTAACCAATAGATTTGTCCCGTATGGACAAGTTAAGAATGTATAAAGCAAACGCCTTCATTCACTTGTGTTTTCATCCGTTTCGAGATATTTCGTCGGTACCTTTCCGCTGGTTCTCCGTGTACAAAGATAGATTAGATGTTCATTTCAACGTTGTTTCACAGCTTTGAAATGATTATCTATTAGCCTTCAGGACTTCTCTCCCCGACTCGGTTGGTCTAGTAATCAACGACCTATGTTGTTTTTTCAGGGAGTTGTGTGCTAAAACGCTGGAGGTTGCGACGCTGGATAAACTAGAAAATTCTATTGCGTTGATACTTTGCAAGTTTGAGCGTATTTTCCCACCGTCATTCTTCGATATCATAATACACTTGACGGTTCATCTTGCAACTGAGGCGAAGTTAGCCGGACCGGTACAATATCGATGGATGTATCCCGTCGAGAGGTACGTGTAATTTTTCGTTTCGCGCAATTTATAAATTTATTTTTGTCATGTATGCCCGTGTTTATTTATTCAACATATTCTCATTAGGTACCTTTACACTCTTAAGAAGTATATACGCAATAAAAATCGACCAGAGGGTTCTATCATGCAAGGTTATCTTCTTGATGAAGCAACCACATTTTGTTCCCGCTATCTGGACGAGAACATTGAGACAAGGCTTAACCGACCACGAAGAATTCAAGACGGGCCATATGGTAAAGCCGAGTATAAGAGGGTAGACACTATGTTTATCAACAAGATATACCGGTTTATCTTGCTTAATTGCGAATGTCTTGAACAAATTAGAGAGTAAGTTCTTTTGGATTAATTGTTATATCTGTGTTTGTGTGTGTATGAAATGACATAATATTAATGTCATAATTATTTGTCGAAAACAGAACTCATTTTAACGAGGTACGTGAGGGGCATCCTGATTGGAACGAAGAGCGTTTGGAAAAATACCATCAGGATAATTTTTGTGATTGGGTCACAGAGCATGTAAGTTATTCGAATTACATTTTATTGCTATCAGTTTTAATCTAAACTTGTATCGTTATGTATTTATCGTAAAATTTGTTTTGTTAGATCCACGATCCGAACTTGTCTGCATCATTTGAGAGTGATTCAAGATGTTTAGCTCAATTTCCTAGTATGGAGGTTGCACATTACAAAGGATTTGGTGTCCTTGGATACAAATTCGAAGTTAAGGACATAGAAACATCTAGAATCACTCAGAATAGTGGTATTGCGACGGTAGGATCGGACGGTGTGATTTACTATGGGTACTTAAATTGTATACTCGGCATCCACTATCCCGGACGATCAGAACCCTTTTATATATTCCACTGTACTTGGTACGATCCGCGAACCGATACAGACAGGTGGAGAAGCAGTCTTGGGACTTGGAAAGATGAATATGGATTGACCAGTGTGAACACACTTCGATTTTACGGTCAAGACGATCCGTTTATCTTTCCGAACCAAGCGTTCCAAGTATACTACTCACAGTGTTTGAAGCATCCGGGGTGGAGTGTTGTATGCCGATGGAAACCTAGAGATGTCTACGATGTCCCAGAATACGAGGACAGCGATGAGGACGAAGAAGAGAGAAGGCTTAAAGTGCTCCGACCGTCTGTTTCGAAGGACGGGTTGTCTTCGACCGATCATGAAGTTACGTGGGTTAGAAATGACATCGACGATGAAATCCAAGTAGATATGTATGATGCGCCCACGAAACGAAAAAGGTTATCAGTAATGTTATATTATTACTTCACATTTTACGCTCTAGATCATATATAGTCAATACTTTTAATGATTGTCTAATGCGTCCACGAACCGTTTATCTAGATTGGATGACGATGTCGGGAGCAGCGAGGGGCGGCAGGAGCTCCAGCCGCGGCAGAGGCAGAGGCAGAGGCAGAGCGGTTCTGCCGCCCGGAGAGCTCCGTAGGGAGCTTCAGAGGGCCGGTCTTGCACCCAGATCGGAGACCCTTTCGGATGCCTCCTTCCGTGTGGATTTTGCCACACCTCCAGGTATACTGCATATCCATTTTCAATTTAATATTACAGATATTCATGCCTGTTTATGTCAAAATTACTTATATTGTCAATGTTTGATTGTCTAGTTGTTGGTCCTGCGTCCACATCTGGGACAGAGGCCACCCCCGCTCCTCCAGGTATGTTTATATATCATATAGTGTATGTATATTGATTTAGAATGCTATATCATAAATATACACATTCCTTTTGCTCTTACTTAGCAATTTTTATTATTGTCTAGCTGTAGGTGGTGACACCACCGCACCTGCGGGTATGTTTATATGTCCTATAGTTCATGCATATTGATTTAGAACGTTATATTATTGATCTACACATTCTTTTTGCAATTACTTATAAAATCTATTTTTAATTGTCTAATTATAGGTGGTGCGTCCACACCTTCCACAGGGGCCACTCCTGCCGCTTCCGTACCCTCCGCATCGTCTGCAGGTTAGTATGAATAAATTTAAAATATTTATTTATTTTACATATGCTCTATAGAATAAATATGAACTTCATGGAGATTTAGCGTCGATGTTTATTTTATAGTTGGAGGGGATGCGTCCGGGTCCGGGACCCCGGTTGTTCCTCACCGGAGGAACTATCGTCCCGCTCGTGCTGCTGCTCGGGCCCAGGCTCGTGCGTTATTCACCGGAGGTATATATCACACTTGAATTTTTGTTTAACCTTGATTTCTTAATACAACTTTGTCTTATTATTGATTGTCTTGATATTTCGTGCAGACGCAGGGCCTCTCCATCCCCAGAGGGAGACTCGAGGCCCGAATCAGTCCCATAGGCTGAGGCCTAATAGAGCTAGGGGGGAGGCAGCATTCCCCCTATTTTTTACCCTTGACTATCGCTATACCGGTCCTCATGCCGAGAGGTTCGGCCGGTATTTGGGGGACGAGAGCCGGATCGTGAAGAACTATCCACTTCACGTTGAGTGGGGCGAGCAGCACCAGCGCTCATTCGCCCTCTTCTTTGAACAGGCTCGGGTATGTATTAATATATATTTTCATTTGATCTATCCAATATATTTATTATTAACACTTGCAATCTAATAACAATGTTTTTTTTTGTATTTTCAGTTGGATTACGATTTTCAGCCTGTAGCCGACCCTGATCACTCGGGGAGGGTGCTCGACCTTCATGCTCTGTACAATGGCCTGATGAAGAACATGCAGGCCAAGGTTCGATACAACATGAATGAGCTGAAGGCCGACTGCTACTCCCTGTGGATAGCGACCCCCGAGGCAGAGAGAGCGGCCCTCCTATCTACTCCGGCGTTTGCGAGAGTCGACGTAGAGACATGGCCTCTATTGTGCGCTTATTTCGACTCCGAACGCAAACAAGTATGTATTTTAAATTTAATTCATTATTTATGATATAATTTATTTCTTTGTGTTTCTTAATTAGAAAACTAAATGTTAATGCGTTGTGCAGAAACAGGCCGCTCAGAATACGGAGAACAGGAAGTCGGCGAAGAGGGGTCGCCCCACTTACATAGGTGGCTCGAGGAACATTACTCCAGCCATGGAGTTATCGGTAAATTAAGAGTTATTCTCTAATATTCTGCAATATTAAGAGTTATTCTCTAATATTTCTAATATTAAGAGTTACTTTCTAATATTGCAGACATCTCGGACCGTGGCGTCAGGTGGTACACCGAGCGTGCTGTCCGCATATCTTGCCGTCCACGGCACCTTGATAGATCCCGCCACGGGCGAGCTTCGATGTCCCGACGTCGCTACCCAGGAGTACTGCGTAAGTGTTAATATTTTTTCTACCCAAATTTGAAATTTTAGTTTTGGAAGGTTCAAGTTTAAATTTTATACTTATACTTTACTGCTTAATGTGGGTGTAGGAGCGGGTGGTTGAGCAGGCCCAGGCCTCGGGGATCGATTTTACCGGACAGAACGATCCGAGGCTGCTGACCCCAG
The DNA here is from genome assembly GCA_030015575.1 of Agapanthus africanus. Classification (NCBI taxonomy): domain Eukaryota; kingdom Viridiplantae; phylum Streptophyta; class Magnoliopsida; order Asparagales; family Amaryllidaceae; genus Agapanthus; species Agapanthus africanus. Next base: position 559,884,975 of record CM057338.1, read on the forward strand.
TTCTGGACGCCGCACACGGAGGGCACCACGGAGGTTGGGAGAGAGGCCGGGGATTGGGCCCTAGCAGGGCCCATATGAGGTTGGACTCCACCCCGGCGGTTACTTCCTCCGTCTCCAGTGGCCGGCATGTCCATCAGGAACTGGATAGCTTGAGGGCCACCGTTCAGGAGTTGAAGGAGATGCTGGTATGTATACTACTTTATAGTAAAATATCATTTCATATTATATACATATCAACATATCCATAATTAGTACGTAGGTTGAGCTTATTTGGTTTTAGACTTAAGTCTGATTAATCATACATACATATGTAATTAAAATAAACAACGCTTTTCCAAACTAGATATCCAAACAGGGTTTCGAAATAACTTAATAATGAAACGAATTCGAATAATACACAGTTCTTACACGCTTCTTACACACGTTATGTCCAGACGCGACAGGGTAGATCGGCCGAGCCTCCACATGCATCTCCTTCGGCTGCGGCTCCGCAAGCCACTACATCGGCTGCGGTTCCGCAGACAGCTCCTGTAGCTCCACCGCCCACTCAGACTCCCGCAGCCGCGGCTCCGCAAGCGACTACCTCGACGGCGGCTGCGCAGACCACATCGCCAGCTCCACATGCCGCTCAGACTCCCTTATATGTAGCATTGGAGAGTGTATTTACCGAAGAGCAGGCGCGCGTTATTCGAACGTTATTCGGAGGTGGAGCTGGACCGAACTAGGGTAGCTTTTTGGTTCTTATTTTTTGAAACATGTATTTATTTATATCACATTGTACTACATTTTGAAACGATATTGATATTAGTTTGTATTTATATCATATTCAGTTTTTGGGTTTCTTTTGTATATTATATATATGCGTGAGATGTGATTATGAATACTGCAATATATGATTTGATTGATGTATATAGTATTGTGCACAGGGCGGCAAAAAATCTGGCAGCCCATTTTTAAAAAAAAAATACAGACAATATGTACCTACGGATTAAGCCGCAGGTACATACCCTAACCCTACGGGTATATCCGTAGGGGCAAACTATCAGGAAACCTGATATTTTCCCACCTGATATCAGTGCAGGGTTTTGGGGTTGTCCCTACGGATATGTCCGTAGGGGCCAGTGTTTATCCCCTACGAATTTATCCGTAGGGGAAAATATCAGGTTTCCTGATATTTTCCCACCTGATATCAGTCCAGGGTGTTGGGATAAGCCCCTACGGACTTAACCGTAAGAACTACTTTATATCCCCTACGGATATATCCGTAGGGATCTAAAAGGGACCTACGGGTATATCCGTAGGTATATACAATATATTCAAAAAAAAAAATTACATATATGATTTTATTACCCCTACGGGGTACTCCGTAGGGGCTATAACACCTACTGATATATCCGTAGGGGCTTAAATTTGTCCGTAGGGGCACGTTCAGGGCCTCAACTTGCACCTGCGGCCTTTGCACCTACGGGGTTTTTTTCGCCCCTACGTATATATCCGTAGGGGCAGTGGGTTGCCCCTACCGATAAATCCGTAGGAGCAACCCTTATTTGTAGTAGTGACATCATATATCCGATATGTTTCTATCTGAGGCATTGACACGAGCATGTAGTATTACATTATCCATAGCTGGACCAGGATTTTTATTGAGGATATTACCTGATATGACCTAGGATAGCGTTATGCATGCGGTTTCTACTCGTAGATGTTTTCTACTCACCCCCGTTGTGCCACAGCTCCTTGCAGGTTTTGCCGTACAGGTTCTCTGCGGCTTTGCAGGCACACTGTTCTTTCCGGGTGATTGCTTTGGCAGGTGGTTTCTTTTGCATCAGGTCCACCATCGATTATTTATTATTTCAGTTGTACCTAAAATCTCCATCAACCAGATTGTATATTTGAGAGAGATAGAAAACCAGACCTGTTATTCATTCGACCTTAGAGTCGCGCGTTGTATTATTATGTTTTTCATGTTGTTTGGAGTTTCTTTTGATTTTTGATCCTCGCCCTTGGCATTGTATATTATTGCCTACGTCGTTGTGACCATCGATTGACGAAGAGCTAGCTCCCGCTTGGGGATGCCTTTTATTGATTTCGTATACTATTCATGTTGTATCCCGTTTGGGGCCAGTATTTACAAAGGAGACTCTGCCGAAATTTTCAGAAAATACTTGGATTTTAAAAATACATACTTCAGCCTATGTTGATTATAACTACTTGCTTTCAATTGGTTTTTCCTTCACTCTACTCTTCTTTGGTTTTGATTTCCTGGGTTTTGGCTTACTTAGATTACGTACTTCTCGAGACATTTCGTAATTTAAGTGCCGGTCATGTTCCGTACTTTTCGGGTCGTGACAAAGTTGGTATCAGAGCGTTAGGTTTTACCTTCGGAGTGTATGATGACCCTTGTTTAATGGAGTAGGTAACTTGAGTAGAGTGACGTACCGTACATATGTTCCGCGGCATATTTACGATACGATACTCCGCTTAAGGAGCCTTAGGATGTACATTTCTTTGCACAGCATTATATTCATTCCTATGATCTAGCTTCATCAGTACCAGTTATGGTTTTGTTATCACGGTTACACGGCAGAGAGAGCTACGGCTAGGGTTGTGGTCAGCATGAGCTCGTCGTAGACGAGAACTGACCAGAGCGTGATTCCAGGGGCATACGATTGCATAGAGGCGTCGTTTTATTGTGTTTTCACGCCACGAGCGTTTGATGGGTCGCTTTTACGAGATTTCTCGGACGTGCAGATCAGCACCAGAAGGTGCTCCAAGAGGCCGGTCAGATTGTGATGACCGTCAAGGCACGGATTATTGTGATGATTGAGGCACTGTTCAGCATGCGGATGAATAAGCCAGTGATTTTGGCGAATGAAAAGATATCGCCCCAAATGTTTGAAGCTAATGCCGCACGGGTTTTACTTCGAGGTATGATAGGAGATTGCTAGTCACCAGAGATGAGAGACTAGGACATGTGATTCATTGCCTACCCTAATGCGAGGTCATCAGATGGATTGATTCCAGCTAGAGGCGACTCCACGCTGATACGTTGAGAGTCGATAGAGACGATCGAATATGAGGAGCCCATTTTCCAAGTTTAAAGTATTCGGAAAACAATGCAATAAATTCTATGGACCCTCTAGAAGAATGAAACCCTAACTCGATTTAATGACCATGGAACGCCGGTGAAGCTTAGGGTTTGCGGCAGTTTAGCGGTGCCATTAGTGAGGCTTGGGTTTGCCCTTCTACGGTTGGTCCATAGGTGTTGTGGCATATATTCGATACTATTAAACTGTACCCAAGATGTTGAGCTCTTGGGGGACTATGAGGTTTTGACAAATCGATCGGATGATTCGACTTCATTCGGATATCAGGCGATGATATGCATTGCTTGGGAGACTCCAGATACGAGTATAGCCGTTGGAGCGCAGTCCATGCAGCCACGAAGAGACGAGTCCGAAGCAGTCGACATTAGAGAAAAGTGGAGTAAGTGGTTCGTACGAGATATTGATGAGGTGACGTTCCACTCCGCCGACATCAGAGATGTGATACGCATGCAGAGGTGTTGTATATGGATATATCTTCCAGAAGGAGTCGTGATGAGTATGCTGTAAGTCTACGGTAGCGCCCCGGCCGTCTGTCCGAGGCCAAAATGCGGAAACGAAAACTTTTTCTTAACTAGAAACTGGCGCTATCGTATGCTTAAACCCGGATCGAACCATTAACCTACAACTAGCTATCTAGAGAGAGGGTTGGAAAGCTATACCGATCGATCCGTGTCCTTCGGTCTTTGGCCATCATCCCAAGCTCCTCGCGGCATCTCCGGTCTCGATCCCCTCGTCGGAAAGGGCACCACATCATCGAGTCTTTTTACGGGCTCCCGCTTCATCCGAAGCAACTCGGGCACGAAGTGTGCTAGCCGAGGTGCCCAAGGTGTAGTAGAGAATGTTGTGATCACTTTGTCTCTTGCATCCATGACTTGGATGGAGGTTGAAGATGTTGTAATTGGAGGAGAAAATGAACTAGAGGAAGAAGAAGAAGAAGAGGTTTCTTTTTCTTTTGTTATGATCCTATGATAAAATGAGAGAGAGAGTAGAATAATATGAGAGCCAACCTCACCTTTGGCTGCCCCTCTCTCTCCTCTCATCAAATCAAGACACAAGTCAATCCACTAAGGTAACATATTTCACAAAAAAGAGACCATGAGTCATAATATATGTCCATGTCACATTAATGCATCTCATGATGAATTCTAGCTCATTATTTCCACCATCCAAACATTAATCCAAATGTTTGGCACAACAAAAAGATTCGGCAACATTTAAAGTAAACTCGTGACGGATCACAAGGATACCCCTCACCTGTAAATACATACCTTCATCCGCATTTCGACAGAATGCGAATGCGATGAGACTAATGTAATCCAACAAATCTAATACTAGGATCCGGCTTAAACCAAAGCCCACTAGTATGATCCGCCCGATCATGATCCGTGCAATACCGCACGTATATGATCGAACCTTGCCATATATTATACGGCATCTACAACGTTTTGCCCGAAACTTGAGAAACAGTCTGTGGGGGACTCTAAAGACTCGTCGATACATTGGCTGTGGATTTAACCACTAGCACGTCAGAGGTACTAGCTGTACGTAACGGGCTACCAGGTATTGACCAAAAGGAAGGTCGATGAGCGAACTCATCCTGACACCATACTGAGCCTATCAGTGACAATATCCGTACAGTCCGGTCCGTTCGTCTATGAGCATCGCATGGCGGGCCTAGGGGGTTGGTAAAAGTCAGACCCCCAAAAGCGGTACAAGTCGTGTCGGAGTGTAGTCCAGAACACCCTTAGATACTACTGGAATACCTACCAGTAAATCTCTTTCCTTGGCCAAGGATTTCGTGTAATGGCTCTCCTAGACACAGCGCGATCCCACCCCCAATACCGGGAGAGAAGAAACCCCTGCAGATCCGCTCACTGCCTCCATGTAGCTCGGGACTGTACCCAACTAAAACCTGTTTGCACGACTCCTTTGAGCCGTGGTAGGGTACTAATCAAAGTACAGTGGGAACTCACACGAGACAAATGACGATCTTAGGTCGATGAACTAACCTGTACACATGTCACCAGGGAACTGCTATCTGACGTCAGGTATAATACCAACTAGCATCTTCCCGGCGAGTCCTGTCCGGTGAACTCATAACCCAATGAGCACCTGTATACATCTTAGGTGCACCAACTGACACCAATGGCTTGTGAGACCGGCCACCGCCCCTCGTCGGGGTCTCGACTGTATACACTAGTCTACTACGGAGTATCGATGCCCTGTCTCGAAAACTCCCACGACTAGGGACCACTTTAAGGATGTGCTTATAGACCCCAGCTCTTACGTATATGATCGCCATCATACTGCTGGCCGTCAAGAAAGAATCCTAAGGGCTCTACCAACGTGCAATAGTGATCTGTAATGTCACCTAAAATAGTACACGATGATAAAGATAAACCATGGTAGCATACTATTCTCTATCAACGTGTAATAATGAACCACAATGTCACCTAAAGCATGTACACGATGATAAAGACAAACCATATAGTATACAAACCTCTCGAGTAAGACTGTCCTACGGTATAAGTCCTCCCTCAATCATTGCAATCACGTGCCTGTGATCCCATAATTGACTCTGAGGGCACTATATCCAACAATCTCCCACTTGCACTCAAGGCTAATTATTGCGATGTCGCATACGCACAGCCCGTATGATACCGAACACCCAACTCCTCTACTGATCAGTCTCACAAAGCCCGTTTGTGAAACTATTGCGTTCGAGGAATGGCCTCAGCTAGTGGATCCGCCCTGATGTTTCTTTCTATGTCTCTCTTTATCTCAAGTTGGCGGAGAAAACCATCTCCCGAAATGAATAATACCTGTCTTAGAATATGTTTGGATATCTAATGGGACCTAGCTCATAAATGAACTCCAAATCCAAACTTCTTAGACTGTATCGTCAACTGAACTTAATCAGTATCCTGCGCCATGCCTCCCTCAGTATCCGCTTGGATCATCTGTCTAAACTACCGCCCCTCGTCAGAGGGAAAACTATAACTCTGACAGTCACTCTGTCATCCAGGTCACCTTGGAAGCCTGGAATGATAACTGTCTCCCGAAGGAGGATGTCGTTATCATTTCCCCAGAACATCAACTTATGTTCTAAAACTGCTTCCGAATGTTTCTCCAGGATATGATCAATATCAACTTATTGCATCTCATGCAAAAACAATATCTGGTGTGGTACTTGACATCTCATGATCAACTCAATTGCCTAAGCAAGTGATCTGCTAATCATGCACATCCCTCTCCCCTTTAGTCTGTAAGACACCTTTAGAGAGGGTGACTCCATCACCTGCAGGTACACTACCGTGCCAGGAGTCGTCCATTCTAAAGCACCTTCAGAATGCTGTCTAAGTACCCAGATTGGGAAACTACCTAAATCTAGATCTAAAACCATAGATCTAGTAACCAGAATATCAAATATAATATCCATATCCTATGTGAAGAAACCACTGTGTGACAACCAAAGTATAACCGATCGTAGTATAGGAATTTCACTTCCTACTCTGTGTATGTCATCCAAATACCAGGACATCACATCCCACTACCTTCTTAACAGATCCATCCCCTATTCTGATGAAGTCAAACCTATGACTGTCACATCAGAAATAGATGATCTATCTACGCTATATCCGCTTTAGTCTATAAATAGACATAAGCTACTTGTCCGCTATGCTTCCGCTGCTCCCACTGACTACGACAACCCTCTGGTAGAGTCATATACACGTGCACTTCTAAAGCTAGTTTAGAACGACGCTATACTCATCCTCCTGCCGGGTCTCACAGTTTGGAACGACTGCAATGGCAAGTCTGGGTAAACAAGAACCTCCCTGTCACCGTCCATGAGGCTACCGAAGTACCTTTCGGGTGCCTGAGGTTACCCACCATATCTGCGGAGTGGACAATGGAATGTCAATCCAGATTGAATCTTTAGGTTCTTATCAAATTTTCTGTAATCGTTTGCGGTTATGGAATCACTTCCAGTTCTACCATACTCCCACTACTGTTTTCTGAAAAAATCCATTTTACTAAAACTGTGGCGAGTCAAGAACAATATCACTATTGATCTTCCAGATGATAGAAAGTCAACCATCGTCATAGCCCGGGTCAACCCACAAACAACCATTACAGAAACGTGCCTTGAGTTATCCTGAGTCTGGTTTTAAGAATAAGCCGGATAACTCCCCGTACCTTAACAATGTTAAGATATGAACCGTTCTATATCCAATATAGAAACAGAGGCGCTGATTTAATTGGAACCAGATTCAAATCATGCAGCTGTCTCCAGTGCATGTCAACTAAATGGAGAGAGGCCGATCAGCATTACTCAACTTAGGAGTACATCCAGATATGAGTAACCTGAAAGAGAAGCAAGTTCTCATAATCATTACTATCAACTGAATACCATACACAACTATCTACATCTTCAATCACCTTGAAGAATCCCGATACTTGCAACACCTGGTTCTCTACTTTATTCATATACCTATAACTTCTCAAAACTTGGACCTTATGTTCCTACGAAACACTTATCTAAGAACTAGAGAAGTCATAAGTAAACAGAATATAGTATGAGTACCAACCCCTCTGTCCTAATGGACACTGGACAACATACATTACTCTGTATAAGTCAACTGAGTCTAACAACTCATTCCCTGTGTGTCGTAGGTTGAAAACTGTACTTATGGTTAAGAAGAATTGCACCGCTGTTTAATACTCCTTACCTAACCATCCACTGATATAGGTAAATGTCATAGAAATAATTTCAAAAAGTTATATCTCACTCTATAAAAATAGACGTACAGATATATCAATTTGATATTGGTGCATAACAACGGATATTCATAACCAAATATTTATCGTCCGGCAAACAACCCAGGTGATTTCCTCAAATATCACCAATTACAACGAATCCCGATATAATGAGAATGATCACCTAATTCCCAATAACTTACTCTCACTCATCATCGTTAAAACCATAGAGATGTGAGAATCAAACCTAGTAAATACATACCCTGGAGCAAGGGCTAATTGGGAAATCGATTTTCCTTTAACAATACACAGTGAAACTGAAACATGTAAATGTTTCGAAGAGGTATCTGGGTATTCCTAGTAATTCCTCTTCCATTATCATATTCATAACTGTAACCGTATATTTCTTTGCCATCTCTCCAAATCCCTTTATATGTCTTTAGTCATTACCTTCAGCGCACCCCTTTAGGCCAAATGGTTTTCTTCCTTCTGTAGGGTTCCTAGGCACTCTAACAAGGTTCTACAAGGCATCAACCATGCCCGATTCAAAAAAAATAGCCGTGCCGAACAACCCAAACCAAGATCGTATACTAGAGATTATGCGAAAACTAGCAAGTTAAACATTTTAACTACAAGTGAAAGGGATTACAACCTTTGTAGATCCGGTCCTTCACTTCTAAAGCTCCGTATTGACGTCCTTTCGCTGCGATCATCAGGATCCCGGACTCTAGCGATGGTTTCTTCGGAGAAATGAGCGGTCTAGGTCGTTGACTTCGAGGGCGAAGATGATCTACGTCGAGGAGACTCAAACTCAAGCTATTCCTTCACTTGGTCATGAACTTTGTAAAGAGAACACCCTATACTAAATGGAAAGTAGTAGAGAATGAAGAAGTAGGAAGTGGGCTCACTTTAGAATTGATTTTCTCACACTTTTTCTCATGGCACCATTAGAGCTAGCAAGCTTTTCATGGAGCTTGATGAAGAAGAAGAAGAAAGAATAATCATCATATGAATTGATTCGCTCAATAATGTAACCATGGGTGAGTTAAACTATCATGCTTAACTCATGTAGAGAATTGACCAAGGTATGAGGTTAAGAGTTAGGTTAAAGAATATCAAGAGGACAAAAGAGTGGACTTTGTCAAAGTTTCTCCAACCTTCTTCAAGCTTGATAACTTTGACTAAGTTCAACTCTTTTATTATGTCTTAAGATAAAATAATAACCCTAATCTTAAACCTAATCTTGGTATAAGTCTCATACACCCATCTTGTGTGTATCATCAAGTATGACACAAACATATGTAAACAAATATATATCACATATACACTTATGCACAAACTAGTGAGAAAATAAATCTTAAGTGAGCTAATACTAGTTAATGTAATGTAATATATCAAATATATAATTATACATTAAATTATTAAATCAACTCTTGATTTAATAATCCGGCTATAACCGACTAGTACCAAAAGTAACAACTTATCAAATCAACACTTGATCCGATAACCCGGCTATATCGCATACAACCGATCAATGTCACAAATCGGGAGAATAGAATACGGTATCTCATATCGTATCAATCTCGGTCCCGCACATATTACATATGCGCTCCTACTCCGTTTCGTTTGAGCCAGGAAACCACTGTGTAGGACTCTAAAGACTCGTCAATACGCCGGCAGAAGGTGATGATCATATAAACACCCACAAGCCGCAAGCGGTCTGCTAAACGTAACAGCCACCCGGGTATTGAACGATCAGAAGATCAACGAGCAAGCCTGCTCACACTCCTGCGAATCCAATCAGTAACACTTACCGCACAGTCCGGTCTGTTCGTCTGATATGTCGCATATCTCGCCTAGGGGTGGTAAACGTCAGACCCTAGCAGCTTGATAAGTCATGCCGATGTAAGGTCCACAACAAGCGTGAAACTACTGATAACACTTACCAGTAAATCACTGCAACCCTGGCCAGGGATTTCCAGTTATGGCCAGTCGAGCATAGCGCAACATCAACTCCCAATACCGGGAGAGACGAAACCCCTCCTATCGCTCATTGCCTCCATTTGAATCGGGACTGTACTCAAAAACCACCTGTTTGCACGACTCAGTAGAGCCGTGGTAGGGTGGAAATCAAAGCACAGTAGGAGACACACAAGACTCTATGACGATCTCGGGTCAACAGACTAAGCTGTACCAGTGTCACCAGAGAACTGCCATCTGACGTGAGGTATAATACCATCTGGGAGTTCTCGGCAAGTCCGTTCAGTGTACCCAGTCTCCACTGAGCACCCGCATACCATGTCACGACCCGAAAGAGCATGTGACTGGCCCTTGAAACATATGCCCAACATCGGCACCCAAATATCATAAATACTCGTTTCTAGCATCGACACGCAAATCTTCCTATATCGGGCATCCGTCAGTCCGGGTCAGCCCTCTCTCTCATATATAAATCGGGCATCTGTCAGTCCGGGTCAGCCCTCTCTCTCATATATATCTATCACTCTAGCACCGAGAAAACATAGGGTAGACGCACCGAAATATCATATCAAGGGAACCGGGTTTTTAAATGATTACATATTCCACGTTGACATTCCGTGTAGATGTTATACTTCCCATGCTCAGCATTCATTATTATATCTCATCCTGTAGTTATATTACCTGATAGAGCACTTGCAAGATTTTTGCACATACTGCTTATCACACATTGATATCATCTGTTGGCATATGATAGAGTAGCGCAGTACTGCATGCTCGCGATTACCTTTATATGTTATCTCTATTCACGAGTTGGCAACTCACCCCCGTTGTGCCATAGTGTTTGCAGGTTGCCCATCGGAGTAGTCGCGGCAGGCTGCGTTTTGCAACTTTTGACACAGATACCCCTACAGTTGGTGTACTAGCCCTTTTGCTGATAGGTGGGTTTTGTGCGGTATCTGTTTATCTTTCAGTTATGTACATTGTTGTATCTAGTATTCTCCATCTACCATATATGTACTTGACTTAGAGACAGTGTGAGGATGATGATGTATATTATTTGTATTCTGGTGTCGAGCTCGTTGTGAGCCGACTTACTTATGCAGTTTATTCTCATCTGTGATGTTCTCACTTGTGGATCTTGATCTTCGCTACGGCGTCGTATATTGCTATCTTGGTGATAATTTACTTAAGAATTCTTGTCACTTTAATAAATACTTCCATTTAAAACATAAACACTCTATACTTTTACTGGTTTGATTTCTGGGTTTTCGGTTCACTTAGCTGCGTTACGCCTGTAGACGTTACGTGGTTAAGTGCCGGTCACGGGCCAAACTTCGGGTCGTGAAAAAGTTGGCCCTTGAAACATATGAAGTCTACAGGACTCCATCTGATCCAAGTAAGCCAAAAGCCCAGAAATCTAAAACCATTTTAAGAGTAAAGAAACATATTTTGTAAATTTTCCATTGAGGCATTTTATCAAACACTTACTACGCATAACAAAGAGCACAACCCACACAAGCAATATAATATACAACGCCGAAGGGCGAGGATCAAAACCCAAGAGAATCTCCAAAAAGCAAGAAAATCGTAATACTACTGAGCGCGACTCTATGGTCGAATATAATACATCACTAGTGTCTAAGTCTGAAACAATATACAAGTTTTGGTTGATGGATTTCTAGATACAATAAATAATACATGTACAACGGCGGTTCTGATACAAAGAACCCACCTACCAAGCAAATCACCCGCAAAGGAAAGCAGTGTGCCAGAAATGCCGCTATGGAACCTGTACGGCAAACCTGCAAGAACTGTGGCACAACGTGGGTGAGTTGCCAACTCGTGAATAGAAACTATATACAAGCAGAAATCGAAAGAAAGACCTAATCCTAGGTCAATACAATCAGTATATAATATAAACCTCAAATGAATAAGTCTGAAGCATGGTAAAGTGGCAATGTAACATCTGAACATAAGTGTATTGCCAAGAACTCGTGCCAGTGCCTCACATAATAACATATCATAAATACGATGTATGTATACGGTGAAATGAAAGCAGAAGGTATCACGAATAAAGTCATCAGAAAATCAGTGTCGAGCATCGACACAAGTATATATATCTCAATATCAAGTAAATCCCACATATCATGTATCCGCTATGTATGCAACATCCTTGAAGGTATTCTATCAGGTACTACTAATACATGATGCAATGCAGATAAAATAAATGTGGGGTAGGGGAAATGTAATATACCATCGACCATAAAGGATCCTCTCATATTGAGCACATAGGCTCCAAGCACATAGGCTCCTTACATATTGAGCACATAGGCTCCTTTCATATATCGGGCATCCGTCAGTCCGGGTCAGCCCCCACTCTCATATATCGGGCATCCGTCAGTCCGGGTCAGCCCCCACTCTCATATATCGGGCATCCGTCAGTCCGGGTCATCCCCCACTCTCATATATCGGGCATCCGTCAGTCCGGGTCTGTTAGTTATATGTATGCTCTAGAAGCCATTACTGTACATATGATGTATATTGTAGTGGATGCTAGGACGTATATAGGGAGGACTTTCTTGCTCGACATGATAGTATGCTATCTGGTTACACTTTACCTTAACGTGTACACAGACTGTCTCTCTGTTACATGTTGGTAAAGCCCTTAGGATCTATACTTGACTACCTGGACTATGATGCGGATCATACTAGTGGGGACATAGTAGTCCATAAGTACATCCTTGAAAGTCCCTAGTCGTGGGTGTATCGAGACGGGGCATCGATATACCAGAGTAGACTAGCGTATACCTTCTCGACCAATACAGATGGGCGATGGATGATCCCATATCCATTGGTGTTCGACATCAGAGATGATATACGGGTGCTCAGTAGAGACTGGGTACACTGGACGGACTCGCTGAGAACTCCCAGATGGTATTATACCTCACGTCAGATGGCAGTTCTCTGGTGACACTGGTACAGAGTAGTCTGTTGACCCGAGATCGTCATAGAGTCTTGTGTGGTTCCCACTGTGCTTTGATTTCCATCTTACCACGTCCAAGAGGGCGTGCAAAACGGTGGTTTTTGGGTACAGTCCCGAGTCACATGGAGGCAATGAGCGATAGGAGGGGATTCGTCTCTCCCGGTATAAGGGGTTGATGTTGCGCTGTGTTCGATTGGCTATAACAGGAAATCCCTGGCCAGGGTTGCTGAGATTTACTGGTAAGTGTTACCAGTAGTTTCTCGAATTGTTATAGACCTCATATCGACACGACTTATCGAGCTATTGGGGTCTGACGTTTACCACCCCTAGGCGAGATATGCGATATATCAGACGATCAGACCGGACTGTACGGTAGTGTTGCTGGTCGGATTCACTGGAGTGTGAGCGGGCTTGCTCGTCGATCTTCAGATCGTTCAATACCCGGGTGGCCGTTACGTTTAGCAGACCGCTTGCGGCTTGTGGGCGCTTGATATGATCATCACCTGCTGCCGGAGTATTGACGAGTCTTTAGAGTCCTACACAGAGGTTTCCTGGCTCAAGCGAAACGAAATAGGAGCGCATATGAGATATGTGCGGGACCGAGAATAATGCGTGTATGTGATACCGTATTCTATTCTCGCGATGAATGTATCGATTGGTTGTATGCGATATGACCTAGTTATCGAATCAAGGGTTGATTCGATAAGCCGATACATTGGATACTGGTCGGTTATATGCGATATGACCGGATCGTTAAATCAAGTGTTGATTTAATGATTTAATGTATAATTATATATTTGATATATTATTTTGCATTAACTAGTATCGGTTTACTTAAGATGGATTTTCTCACTTGGTTGTGCGCATTATATATGTGATATGATTTTGTGCACTTGCTTGCATCATGTTTGATGATGCATGCTTTTTGGTTAAGTGTAAAGTATTAAACCTTGGTTAATGAAATGGTTAGGGTTTATTATTTGTTATTCATTTATCTTATTTAATTATCCATTTATTTATGATAAATGAATAAAAGAAAATGAAATGAAATGGTTGCTAATTTTGGATTCTAGTTGAAGCTTCTTGATCTTTTGACTAAGTGACCATTTTGTCTCTAGCTTGACCCTAACCATTCCTTTAACCATGATTGATTCTCTACACTTGACCATGGTTTAGATTATGATAAGTTTTTATTTTTTCATTTTTAATAACTTATCATAACACTTTTCTTCTTCTTCTTCTTCATTTTTCTTCAAGTGAAGAAAGCTTGCCTCCATCAATGGCAAGTGATGAAAAAGAGTGAGAAATCCAAATCTAAAGTCTACCCACTTCCTATTTCTTCATCCTCTACCTCTTGCCAAGTAGTAGAGTGTGTTTCCTTCACAAGTTTTCAAGGCTCGGTGAAGGTGGAGCTTGATCTAGTGATGCTTCGACGTAGATCATCTTCGGCACGTTGTCGATGACCTAGCCCGTCCATTCTCCGATGAAGCCGAAGCTAGAGCCCGGGACTTGTTATGGACAGCGAGGAGACTTCATTGCGGAGCTATGGAGGTGGAGAACCGGATCTACAAAGGTTGTATTTCCGTATCTCATAGTTAAGTGTTAACTAGTTAGCTTTTTCGCCTAGTTTTCTAGCAAACGATCCGTAGTCGGGTTTCTCGGCACCTAGATTTTTTGAAATTGGCATGGTTGATGCCTTGTGAGACCTCATTAGGATGCCTAGGAACCCTACAGTGGTATCAGAGCCAAGCTAGAGCCTTAGGCGAAGTCTAGACGGATTTTGAAGTCCGAACGACCCGAAACCCCAACCGGAAAATGCTCTCTGGACGTTTTCTGAAAACGTGGATTTTTTCAAATTAAAAATTGCTAAAAAATTCAGCAGGAAAAAATAAGAATTATGATGCAAAATTTTTTCGATGAACAGTACAAACCGCGGCGGAACCGCGGCAGAAGCCTGCCTTCTGCGGCGGTTCCGCGGCGGAATGATGACGTCATCGTACACTGTTTGCACAGTAACTCCTATTATTTTATGCTGGATTTTCTGGGTATTTTTAAAATTTATTCCAGAGTTGTATTTTTTGGGATTATTTTTGGGATTCGGTGTTTCGATCGGAGTATCAAATTTTGTCTGTGTGGCTTTCCGGATAGTTTTTAGAATATGTTAAAAAGTTCGACCGGATATAAATATCCAATTTTTCCCCTGTCGGGAAATTTCCAAGTGTTGGATTTTTCCGTAGTTTAACGACGTTCTAAGTAGTGCAAGTAACGCGATGGACCCTCTAGAAGACAACAAACCTTAACTCGATTATGTGACCGTCTTGAACTGCCCTTTGAACCTTCGGGTTTGGGGCAGTACGGCGTGCCACATGTGAGGCGTTGGCTTGACCCTTCTACGGCTGGACCGTTGGTACTGAGGCACGAACGGAATGTTGTTAGACTTATTCATGTGTTGAGCTGTATCGGGAAAACTTGGGTGTTCGATTGTTCGATCAAAAAGTTTAACATTTTCTGTTTATCTGGAATGGGATACAATAATTGGAATTCACAAATAGTTATGAGATAACTGAATGAATGTTATAAACATAGCACTTTAGTCTCACTTGATCGGTTGCCACGGAATTTTGATGCGATCAAAAGTCCGTCGCAATCACGTAGCGTACGCGGATACTCGCCGGGTAAACTTAACAGACAGCCTCACTCCATAGCCCCGACCAAGTGACTGTAGGAGAACCCCGTCGCCGAAAGCATCCGTCCGGGTGCTCGCGGTAGCGGTGTTCCGCCTTGGTGCACTTCGTCGACGGTATCGGGGGTGCGGCCGTCTACTGAAGTTTGCGACGAGTATTCGATCAGCATGTCGGGAATCTTGTTGAATTGCCCGACTTGATATTGAAAAGAGTTTTCGATAATGAGACTAAAATGCGGGGTTTATAATTGTTAGGCATGCGATGTCTAAGGAATTCATTTGGTCAGGCATGCGATGTCTGAGATGGTTGCGGATTCCAACTGTTGTAGTTTTACACTTTCTTTTCTGTGACCGTAAGTGTAATATGTGATATCGCCGGTTTCGTTGCTATATGTCAACGACAATTGGGATGCGCATATTTACTTACGTTGATGACATGTGATGTTATGTGTTGCTGGATATGTTATATTCGATCGTCGTGTTTGAATAGCCGGGGTTTTTTATATGAGATGAGTGTTTTTCATTTTCATTCATGTAAAAACTTGTATGTAATATTCTTTTATTGGGGCGCTTCCAGGTTGCGGAAGTAGTCACCGTTTGTATATTATTTACTTTTCTGCACTAGGATAGACCCAAGGAGGGGAACACAAGTAACCGGGTTCTGGAGTCCAGTGGGAGACCAACTCGAGGAGTCGAGTCCGGGTCTCCTAACTCCAGAATTGGTAGGGTTGCTTGCCGCTCTCGTAGGGGTCTAGGGGTGTGGGTTTGGCTATTCATCACGACCGTGGAATCCGTGTTTTATACTGGCTCGTATTGAAAACACGGACGTCCTAGTATATCCAATATTTCATATGATTCTTCTGCTGCGATATCTGTGATGTGATCATGATATGTTCTGTGACAGATACAGTATATAGTATATATGATATATTATATAGGCGTTACTTATGTTTTACACCCGCGCTAGCCCTGTCCCGCTCTGTCGTTAGTTACCTAACCTAACGGTGCACGAGGGGACATCGAGGCGAATGCGGATGGCATAAGTATATGTCGTATTTATCTGTGATGTTTAGGTACTTAAATGATGGGACTTCATTAATATGATTAATGAAATAAAAGAAACCTAAGATGTTGTAGAATCAAATTTCAAAATAAAACAGGTAGCTACATTTCTTGCTTTGCACAGCGGTATATGTGATATATCCTGCACCTTATTCGATAAGGAAAGGACCGAGATCCCTTCACCGGGAGTGACTCCTTTAGCAATATCTGGCAGATACTACACACTCGGTTTGGTTTTTGATTGCTTTTAAGTGTTTTTGCTTTGCACAGTGATATATATGATATATCCCGCACCTCATTCGACGAGGAAAGGACCGACGATCCCTTCACCTGGAGTGACTCCTTTAGCAAAACTAGAAAAGCCTCAAAAACACTCCATTTTAAAAATCATTTGATTCTACAACGATATCAAGTTCATTACGCAATAGGTTTTCAGAAAAACCTGTCGTAGCCCTCCGTCATTTCAGATAAGTACTAGTTAGTATTCGTGCTGCGGTTGTTTGGCATGCGTCAAGGCGTAGTGTACGGTAGCTAACTAGTGCTTATCTGCTAGCATACGATGCGATTGGATTAGGGTATTCGTACGGCGTTGTTTGGCATGCGTCAAGGGTCGTGCGGGTGGGTTTAATTCAATCAAGAAATGTACGGGTTGAACTTGACTAGCAGACTATGGGTTGTTTGGCATGCGTCAAGGTCATAGCGAGCTAGGGGCAAAATATTATCGGGAATTTCAAGTGTTGAAATTTGCAATGAGATTGCATACCTTCTATGAGATAGTTGGATCCCGATACCCGCTGCGAGTAAGAGTTACTCCTGGGAGAGTTTTATACATTACAATTAGCCGATCAAGTAGGTGTCTAGAAAGGTGTCAACGAGGTTACGCCTCTGGGAAAACGAGGTTTACATTAATTAGGTTCGTGCGAAAGCACGGGGGACCTCCCTCAAAGTACCGACACTGGCCTGGCTGAAAGATTGGCGAACTTGTAGTGTGTAATTAATCCCGGCTAGTCTTTCCTTTTAGGGTTTGAAGGAAGATTTGATAAAAAGCAGTGGGAGCCATCCTGATTAGATAAAACAATAACCAATCTATTCTTGACAGAGCGCACGCTGAGTGTTTTCTTCTCTCTCTCTCCAGGTAGCGACTATATCACGCCTTAATCAAGATAATAATACGGATTATTGACCGAACCCGCTTGTTATACTGAGCTGGGAAACGTTGGTCCCGCTCCAACTTATAATTGTTATAAGACAGAGCAGGAAATAGGGGATTACCAGAATTCCCGTGCCGCCCAAACGAAGAGAGTGCATGCTGATGCATCATCTTCGGGTGTGTTCATTACAGAGAACTGTTTCTCAGTATCCTTTACGTCCTGGGTATGTGATACCAGATCAGGATCCCAGATATGTAATATGTTACATAGGGCTACAGAAAGGTAGAGAACTGAGAACGGGTGATAAGTTTCATGAGGCAGAAAACGGGGCAAGTGTTGCAGCCAAGTCTGTTGGTCACTGTCACCCTGTATTACCAATACATTGATTCTGAACGAATGTTATTAGATACCGAACCTGATATACCAAATCATATCACTCTCTTTGTTAGAAAAGAAAGGATATAATTTTGTATTGATGGATAATGTTTTGAACATTTCCTATATCAAAAGTTGATCGGTTCAGGCACGTTATCTAAAAGCATTGATGTTCTAAATCAAACTACAGTTCTTAGCATATGGAACACATACAAGAGGAAGAGTTCAGAAATGAACGAATCCTTCTTAAGGTATTGTAGACTAGGTCGGATCAATGTGACCCGACTAGCTAGAGTTACATAAAGATGCATATTTAAATTAGTTTGAATTTACATCTTATGAAACTTGCCAGTCATGTCATAAAGATAAGATGACCATAGCTCCGTTTACTGGAAACAGAGAAAGAGTTAGTAAACTCTTGGGATGATACATGTTGATGTATGTAAGGTCCCCTGTCTACACATGCCAGGACTGGTTCTTTATACTTCATTACATTCTCTGATGATCTTTCGAGATTCAGACCTATGTTCCTGTTGAAACACAAGTCCGAACCTTTTGAGATATTCACAGAATATAAGCGAGAAGTAGAGAACCAGAATACAGGTATAAGTATTATGTCCTTTGATGAGATCAAGGAGGAGAATACTTGAGCACGAAAATCCTGGATTATTCTAAAGGAGAATGAGATTCTCTCTCAGCATTACTCCTCTGTATACACCATAGCACGATGGTATATCGGGGCGGAGCAATCACACCCTATATGATAAGGTGCGCTCTATGATGAGTATTATTGAGTTACCTATTTCCTTTTAAAGGGGTTATGCACTTGAGAAGCTGCATACCTATTGAATAGGGTTCAAATCAAATCAGTTGCCTACCTCTTCATATTAGATATGGAAAGGGAAGAGCCCATGTCTTAAGCTAGTTAAGATTTGGGGTTGTCCGGCCTATGTCTAAAAGGAAAAATCCGGACAAGCTCGAGGCAAGGTCTGTAATGTAGAACTGGAAAGGTTCCAGCTATACAAACTACAGCACATGATTTGATAGAACCAAAGGATTCAGTAGATTCCAACGAACCTCAGCCTCTCCGCCGATCTAGTAGGGTTCCTCACCCACCTGAGAGATACTTCGGTTTCTCTATGACAGTGGGAGAGAGGATTGCATCATGAGATGATGACCCAACTAGTTTCGAGCTGGCCATCAGGAGTGGGACTCTGTAAGAATGGCTGGATGTTTAGCGATCTGAGATGGAATCCATGTACACCAACAAAGTATGGACTTTGGTTGCTATATCTGAAGGGTTAAATCCCCATCAGGAGTAAGTATATCTTGAGAAGATTACTTTGTGTAGATGGAAAAGTTGAGACTTTCAAAGCTAGACTTGTTAAAGCTTTTCATCATTGACCAGGTATGGATAATGATGAAACCTTTTCAAGTAGCTATGCTTAAGTCCATCCAGATCCTACTTGTCACGGCTACATACCATGACTACGATATCTGGTGGTTGGGTGTCATGACTGCTTTTCTAAATGATGTTTTAGAAGAGTGCGTCTATAAGTACACAGCCAGAGGGCTTCGTAGACAGTGGGAGCAGCGGAAACGTGTACAAGATGCTTTATAGGATAAAGCAGGCATCGCGGAGTTGGAACATCTGTTTTGATGTGTTAGTCAAAGAGTTTGACATCATCAAAATGGTAGATGAACCTTGTATGAACAAAAAGGTAGTAGGGAGTATGGTGACGATCCTCGTAGAGTACGTGGATGACATACTCTTGACAGGGAAGGAGTTTCCTATGCTACGATCGATCAATCTCCGCTTATCACAATGACGCTCCACATAGGATCAAAGTGATACCTACTAAATCCTGGATTTTTGGATCTATGAGATAGATCTAAATGGATGTTAGGCTACTCACTAGTTGTAGTGAGATGGTATCAATCGATCCTGGGGGGATTCACTGGAAGTGTTCCAGGGTGATAAAGACGACTGAGTGTCAGTCACAGGCATTGTCTATACCCTCCATAAAAGGACGGTATGTTGGAAGAGTTCCAAGCTAGATACCGTGACATACTAGACGATAAAGGCTGGATACATCGCTACTTAAGATGCTACCAAAGAGGCTGTTTGGGTGTATATTGGTTCATGAGATGAACTTTGTTCCTCCCATTGTGTGACAATGGAGTTGTGGCTTATGCCAAGGAACGCCGGTCCCATCAGTGATCCAGACATATTCTATGGCAGTATCACTTGATCATGGAGATGGTTGATCTCCAGGGAGATCGAGGTTAGGAGAGTAGACTCAGAGGACAACACAGCGGATCCACTCACAAAGGCCTGTTCCCAGAGAGAGACTTTTATGGGATGGTTGAGTATGAGATACTACAACCACTGCTACAGATGGCCCTAGTGCAAGTGGGAGATTGTTAGTTATATGTATGCCCTAGAGGCCATTACTGTACATATGATGTATATTGTAGTGGATGCTAGGACGTATATAGGGAGGACTTTCTTGCTCGACATGATAGTATGCTATCTGGTTACACTTTACCTTAACGTGTACACAGACTGTCTCTCTGTTACATGTTGGTAAAGCCCTTAGGATCTGTACTTGACTACCTGGACTATGATGCGGATCATACTAGTGGGGACATAGTAGTCCATAAGTACATCCTTGAAAGTCCCTAGTCGTGGGTGTATCGAGACGGGGCATCGATATACCAGAGTAGACTAGCGTATACCTTCTCGACCCATACAGATGGGCGATGGATGATCCCATATCCATTGGTGTTTGACATCAGAGATGATATACGGGTGCTCAGTAGAGACTGGGTACACTGGACGGACTCGCCGAGAACTCCCAGATGGTATTATACCTCACGTCAGATGGCAGTTCTCTGGTGACACTGGTACAGAGTAGTCTGTTGACCCGAGATCGTCATAGAGTCTTGTGTGGTTCCCACTGTGCTTTGATTTCCATCTTACCACGTCCAAGAGGGCGTGCAAAATGGTGGTTTTTGGGTACAGTCCCGAGTCACATGGAGGCAATGAGCGATAGGAGGGGATTCGTCTCTCCCGGTATAGGGGGTTGATGTTGCGCTGTGTTCGATTGGCTATAACAGGAAATCCCTGGCCAGGGTTGCTGAGATTTACTGGTAAGTGTTACCAGTAGTTTCTCGAATTGTTATAGACCTCATATCGACACGACTTATCGAGCTATTGGGGTCTGACGTTTACCACCCCTAGGCGAGATATGCGACATATCAGATGATCAGACCGGACTGTACGGTAGTGTTGCTGGTCGGATTCACTGGAGTGTGAGCGGGCTTGCTCGTCGATCTTCAGATCGCTCAATACCCGGGTGGCCGTTACGTTTAGCAGACCGCTTGCGGCTTGTGGGTGTAAGGTTAGATTAGCACCCTATGAAGAGATTACAAGCATCACATGACCTAAAGTTTTCATTTTTATGGTGCTAAACTAACAAGCAAAGGAATCGATCCTAGAAAATTAGGTTTAACAAACTTTAAACTAGAAAAGCTTAGGGTTAGAAGGCTACAACCTTTGTAGCTCCCGTTTTTGTTTTGCTCCTTTGACTTTGGGGTGTTGGAAGAAGGTCCACTCTTCCTCCTCTTGCGTCCACGACGATCCACCCGGAGCTTCCCGTCCAAGCTAGCAAGTTTGGTAAAACAAGGAGAACACTCTAATCAAGTGAGCTAGACTTGATTAGAATGAAGTTGTGGCTATGGATCTCACTTCAAAATCCTATTTTTATGAATGATTCACTCTCTTGTAAGAACTAGAGAGCTTAAGCATGGAGGTTGATGAAGATGATGGACTTTTTGAAGAAGAGAATGAATTATTTTTTTAAAGAGAAAAGAAAAATAGCTATATATATTTTTCTTTCTCTTAACCAACCATGGTTAAGTATTTAGATATCATTTTATTTTAAATTAAAAGCATGATAAGAAAATAAACTATGGGTTAAAAGTTAGGTGAGCATGGTTGAGTTAGAAGAGTGTAGAAATTCTAAAGTGATTTAACCCATTTTTCATTTTCTTTTGCTTTAATTTAAATCCAATAATTATCCAAATACAACCATGGTGTAATTCTTATACATCCACCATTTCCATTGTATAAACAACCATGATAGAATTTGATGTATGTATGCATGTGTGCTTGCACATCAACATGTGCATGAACAAGAATGAATGCATACATGCATGCATACATCCAAAATAAGCAACATAGGATTTGTAGTGAGAAAATAATAATGAATCAACACTTGATTCACCAATCCGGTCATATCACATATGACCCGACCATTAGCAAGCCGCCCAATTAATATACGGTATCCCATACACGCATTTTAATCGGGTCCAAGCGCATATCGCATACGCGCACCACAACGTTTCGCCTGGACTAGGTAACTCCTATGTGGGACTCTAAGACTCGTCAATACGCCGGCAGTGGGTGATGATCATATCAAGCACCCCCAAGCCGCAAGCGGTCAACCAAACGTAACGGCCACCCGGGTATTGAGCGATAAGAAGAAAACAAGCGAACCTGTTACAACTCCCGCCGAGCCATCCGGCAACACTACCGTACAGTCCGGTCTCTTCGTCAGATATGCTGCATATCGAGCCTAGGGATGGTCACGTCGACCCCAATAACTCAATAGGTCGTGTCGGTGAATGGTCTATAACAGATCGAGAAACTACTGATAACACTTATCAGCAAGTCTCAGCAGCCCTGGCCAGGGACTTGCTGTTATAACCAGTCGAGCACAGCATCAACTCCCAATACCGGGAGAGACGAAACCCCTCCTATCGCTCATTGCCTTCGTGTGTCTCGGGACTGTACCCAACGGCCACCTGTTTGCACGACTCAGTAGAGCCGTGGTAGGGTGGCAATCAAAGTACAGTGGGAGAACACACAAGACTCCATGACGATCTCGGGTCTACAGACTAACCTGTACCAGTGTCACCTGAGAACTGCTATCCGATGATAGATATAATTCCATATAGGAGTTTTCGGCGAGTCCGTCCAGTGTACCCAGTCAGTACTGAGCACCCGTATATGATCTTGATGTCAAACATCGATGAATGTGGGAACATCCATCGCCCATCACATGGGTCTAGTATCATATACGCTAGTCTACTCTGGTATATCGATGCCCCGTCTCGATACACCCCCGACTAGGGACATTTCAGGATATGATTATAGACTACAGATGTCCCACTAGTATGATCTCCATCATAATCAGAGTAGTCAAGCAGATATCCTTGGGGCTCTATCAGCATGTATGAATGAAATAAAAGCATGATCAAATCAACATGTCAGATAAAGAATAACCAGATAGCATACTATCATGTCGAGCAAGAATGCAAACTGAATATATATATACATGTACAGATACATCCACTATCACATAATGGCCTCTAGGGCATACATATATCCAACAATCTCCCACTTGCACTAAGGCCAGTTATTGACGTATCTCATACCCAACATCTCAAAAAGTTGCTCATGCTGCGGCTGAGGGAGGGCCTTGGTGAATGGATCCGCGGCGTTGTTCTTTGTGTCAACTCTCTTAATCTCGATCTCGCGGCGATCTACAATCTCCCGGATCAAATGAAAGCGCCTCAGGATGTGTCTGGACCGCTGATGGGATCTGGGCTCCTTGGCTAACGCCATCGCCCCATTATTGTCACAATACAAAGGTATTGGATCAATAATGGTTGGAACTACTCCTAGCTCCGAGACGAACTTCTTCATCCAGACGGCTTCCTTGGCGGCATCATTTGCAGCAATGTACTCAGCTTCCATCGTAGAGTCTGCAACGGTATCCTGTTTGGAACTCTTCCAACTCACCGCCCCTCCATTGAGGGTAAACACAAACCCTGAGATAGATTTGCTGTCATCCTTATCGCTCTGGAAGCTCGAATCGGTAAAGGCCTCCATTTGGAGATCTTTATTACCATACACCAAGAACAGTTCTTTAGTCCTTCGTAAGTACTTAAGAATGTTCTTCACAACTGTCCAGTGGTTCTCCCCTGGGTTGGATTGATACCTGCTTACTACACTAAGTGCATAAGCTACATCTGGGCGTGTACATAACATCGCATACATTATAGATCCTACTGCCGAAGCATAAGGTATAATGCTCATGCGAGCTCTCTCTTCATCGGTCTTTGGACAAGAATCCTTAGAGAGAGTGACTCCATGGCAAGCGGGTAAGGCACCCCGCTTGGAGTCTTCCATACTAAACCTCTTTAGGATGGTGTTGATGTACCTGGTTTGGGACAATCCCAATAACTTTTTGGATCTATCCCTATAGATCCTAATGCCCAGGATGTATGTGGCATCACCCAGGTCCTTCATGGAGAACCTCAGTGATAAGAATGATTTGACCGACTGTAGCATAGGAATATCATTTCCTATCAGAAGAATGTCATCCACGTACAATACGAGGAATGTGACAGCTCTTCCTACAGCCTTCCTATAAACACAAGGTTCATCTGGATTTTTGATGAAATCAAACTCTTTGATAACATCATCGAAACAGATGTTCCAACTCCGAGATGCCTGCTTTAACCCATATATGGATTTAAGCAATCTACATGCTTTCTCGCTGCTCCCACTGTCAATGAAGCCCTCTGGCTGATCCATATAAACGCATTCTTCTAAATCTCCATTTAGAAATGCTGTTTTAACGTCCATCTGCCAGATTTCATAGTCGTAGTGAGCAGCAATAGCAAGTAGGATCCGAATGGATTTAAGCATGGCTACGGGCGAAAAAGTTTCGTCATAGTCCAGACCTGGTCTTTGACGAAAACCTTTCGCCACAAGTCTTGCCTTATAGGTCTCTACCTGCCCATCCACACCAATCTTTCTTTTAAAGATCCATTTGCACCCCACAGGTTTTACCCCAGGGGGTACAACGTCCAAAGTCCATACTTTGTTGGTGTACATAGACTGTATTTCGGATCTCATGGCATCCAGCCACTTCACAGAGTCACCACTCATGATAGCTTGCTGAAAACTGGTAGGATCATCATCTTCCATGATACAGTCTTCTCTGTCACCATCAATGAGGAAACCGTAGTACATCTCCGGTGGGCGAGAAGTCCTACCAGACCTACGGAGTGGCCGAGGTTCTTCAGTTTCTGTTGCAACAGCCGGTTCAACCAAATCGTCATTTGTAGTTTGTGTCTCCAGAACTTCTTCTAGATCTACCACCTTTCCATCATCTCTATCCGTGAAAAACTCTTTTTCCAAGAATGTGGCATACTGAGAAACAAACACTTTTTGTTCCTCTTTGTGGTAGAATAGATATCCATAGGAATTCTTTGGATATCCTACAAAGTTACACATGACTGACCGTGTCTCGAGTTTGTCCGGGTTCTGCTTTTTGACATAGGCCGGGCAACCCCAAATCTTAATTCTCTTAAGAGATGGTCTCTTCCCATGCCATATCTCATATGGCGTGGTAGACACGGCTTTGGTTGGAACCCTGTTTAGCAGAAACGCTGCAGTCTCCAATGCATGACCCCAAATCGAGACTGGTAACTCAGCGTCACTCATCATGGATCGGACCATATCTAATAGGGTCCTATTTCGTCGTTCTGACACACCGTTGTGCTGTGGTGTGTAAGGAGGAGTGAGCTGAGAGAGAATCCCATTCTCTTTTAGGAAGTTTGCAAATTCTGTACTGAGATACTCTCCGCCTCGATCTGATCGAAGCATTTTAATACTCAAGCCGGTTTGTTTTTCTACTTCTTGTTTATATTCAATGAATTTCTCGAAAGCGTCGGACTTGTGCTTTAATAAAAATACATGACCGAATCTTGAGAAATCGTCGGTGAATGTAATGAAGTATGAAAAACCGCCTCTAGCCTGTGTAGACATAGGCCCACATACATCACTATGTATGAGGCCCAGGAGCTGAGAAGCTCTTTCTCCGTGTCCGGTAAATGGAGTTTTGGTCATTTTACCCTTGATACAAGACTGGCAAGTTGCATAAGATTTATATTCAAAAGAATTTAAATATCCATCTTTGTGTAACTTGTTTAGTCTTGTTTCGTTAATATGACCAAGTCTACAGTGCCAAAGAAAAGCTTCATTTAATTCTGAAAGTTTTCTTTTATTAGTGTGTTGTACACTGAAAACTGTGTGTTGATTTAGGACATATATTCCGTTATTAAGTGTACCATACCCAACCAACATTTGATTTAGGTGAATGTTCATAACATTGTTCTGCAACACAAAATTATACCCTTCATTGTCCAACAAAGAAACGGATATTATATTACATAGCATAGTCGGTACAAAATAACATGGATTCAAAATCAAAATACATCCAGATGGCAACCCCAAGTGATACTCTCCCACTGCGACTGTATGTACATTGGAACCATTTCCAACGCGGAGAGTATGGTCACCTGTCCTCAAAACCTTGCTATTTCTCAGCCCCTGCATGGAATTGCAAATGTGAGAACCTGAACCGGTATCCAATACCCAGGAAGCAGAGTTTATAGAAAAACAGTTTTCAGTCACAAACGCACCTGAAGCAGAAGCATCACCATGCTTCTTCTTGAGACTTAGGTACTCCGTGCAGTTGCGCTTCCAATGTCCTGTCTTGTGGCAATGAAAACACTCGCCTTTCCCTGGGTCTCCAGCCGTGGACTTTCCCTTTCCCTTCACCTTTTTGACTCCGCCCTTAGGATTATTGGGTTTCTTCTTTTTCTTTCCCTTGGCTTTAGCTTTTGGGCGAGAAGAAGAAGACTGTCCAATGGTCATAACGGGAGTCTTTGCTGACTTCATAGTGCTCTCTGCACTCCTTAACATATTAAGGAGTTCAGGGAGGTCCTTCTCCATGCCATGCATGTTGAAGTTTACTATGAACTGAGCAAAGGTGGAGGGGAGGGACTGCAGAATAATATCTATATATTGTTCATTTTCCATTGTCCATCCAAGGTCCTCAAGCTCTTCTATAAGCGCTATCATCTTCAACACATGGTCTCCTACTGGTGTGCCAGGGGCCATTCGCATCTGAAACAGTTTCTTTGATGCTTCGTATCGTAATACGTGGGATTGCTCCCCATACAACTCCTTTGTATGGAGCAGTATCCCGTGAATATCCATGTCCTCGTGCTGCTTTTTGATGTGTGTTATCCATCGATGCAAGCGCGAGGCATGTGGCCGTGGCACAGTCAGCGTCCCATGTCTTGCGGACTTCTATGTCCGCAACTGAGGATTTTGGGCCTGGGACGGGCGGGGCTGAAGCCGTGAGGACATATGATACTTTATCATAAGTCAAGGAGATCTTTAGATTCCTTAGCCAGTCTTTATAGTTGGTCCCATTCAGTTTGTTTTTATCTAGTAGAAGCTTAAGTCCAGTCATTGGTATCTGCCATTAAAAGAGAGAAAAGAATACACTCAGCGAAAGCTCTTGCATAGATTAGATTGGTTTATTATCTTGTCTAATCGATGTTTCCCACTGCTTTTTATCAAGTTTCTCTTTCAAACCTTAAAAAGAAAAACTAGCCAGGATTAATTACAGTCTACAACTTCGCTAACCGTTCAGCCAGGCCAGTGTCGGTACTTTGAGGGAGGTTCCCCGTGCTTTCGCACGGACCTAATTAGAGTAAACCTCATTTTCCCAGAGGCGGAGCCCCGTTAACACCTTTCTAGACACCTAATGAGTTAGCTAATTGTAAACTGTAAAACTCTCCTAGGAGCAACTATTGCCCACGGTGGGATCGGGATCCAACCATCACATGGAAGGTATGCAATCTCATTGCAAATTTCAACACTTGAAATTCCCGATATAATTTTTACCCCTAGCACTTATGACCTTAACTATGGTCAACAAATCATAAGTACCAGTCAAGTTCTACCCGTCATTTCTTGATTAATTAGACCCACCCATATGACCCTTAACTATGGTCAACAAAGTCGCATGAATGTCCTAATTAATCTGCATCATATGCAGTGTAGGAAGACATCACTTAGCTACCGTACACTACGCCTTAACTAAAGTCAACAAACGTAGCACGAATACTAAGTACTCTACTTCCTAAAATGACGGAGGGTTGCGAATGATTTTTAAGAAAATCTTTAACGCTTTGAACTTGATATCGTTGTAGAATCAAACAGTTTTTCAAAAGGAGTGGCTTAAGCTCCGCAGTTTTTGAAATGTAGCTTTTTCATAAATAGCCGAGTATTTTTCAAATCCGATTCTACAACATCTTTTTAGGTTTATTTTCTTTACATTAATCACATTAACGTAATCCCATCATTTAAGTCCTAAAGCCAATCACAGAAAAGAAATGAAAATAACACGTACGCTTATGCCATCCGCATTCGCCGCAATGTTCCGTTATGCACCGTTAGGTTACTTAACTAACGGCATACCGGGACGGGACTAGCGCGGGTGTAAAACATAAGCAACGTCTACTATATATCATATATATAATAAGTCATTCGTCTCAGATATCACAGAACACAGGCAGCAGAAATATAGATATAACGTGGGATATACTAGGACGTCCGTATTTAGTATTTAGCCAGAATAGAAAATACGGATTCCACAGTCGCGATGAATAGCCAAGCCCACACCCTGGACCCCTACGAGAGCAGCAAGTGACCCTACCAATCCTGGAGTTTAGGAGACCCGGTCTCGACTCCTCGAGATGGCCTCCCACTGAACCCCAGAACCCGGTCACCTGTGCTCCCCTCCTTGGGTCCATCCTAATGCGGAAAAGTAAATAATATACAACACTGGTGACACAACCGCAACCTGGAAGTGCCCCAAATAAAAGAATATTACATTACATTTGAATTTACATGAATGAAAATATAAAACTCTCATCTCACAAAAACCCCCCGGCTATTCGATCGCGACAATCCTGCACATCATATCTCAGCAACACATAATATCACATATCATCAACGTAAGCAAGTATGCGTACCCCGATTGTCGTTGATGTATAGCAACGAAACCGGCGATATCTAACATACTACACTTACGGTCACAGAAAAGAAAGTGTAAAACTACAATATTTGGAATCCAGATTCTCTTTAGACATCATAAATGCGAAATATCACATATCTCGTATTTCATGCCTAAACCATATGAATTCCACATATTGTATCACATTCCAGACAAACAGACAGTATTAAAGTTTTCGAACGAACTATCAAGCACCCAAGATTCACTAAAGCTCAACACTTGAGCAGGGTTCAAAAGATCCGGAGTGTGGCACAGTAGCGGCGGTCCAGCCGTAGAAGGGTCAAGCCAACGCCTCACATGTGGCACGCCGTACTGCCCCAAACCCTAGGGTTCAAAGGGCAGTTCGAGACGGTCACATAATCGAGTTAAGGTTTGTTGTCTTCTAGAGGGACCACCGCAAAAAGACTTGCACGCATCTCCAAACTATTTAAACCCCGTGAATATTGAGTAAATGATATTCGTTCAAACACTTCAATACTTTCTAGTTTACCCGGAAAAGAAAGCGAAATGAAAATTCCGATCGAAACCACGAGTCGCAAAACATCTCCAGAATTGTTCAACAGCAGAATCAGATTAAATATACTCAAAATATACTGTAGCAGGTAAAGAAAATTACTGTGCAGAAAATTGTCAAAGAGCCCCTCAAATTGCCGCGGATGCGCGGCCTAAGCATGCTTATGCCGCGCTTCCGCGGCGAAAGTAACTGTTCATGGGTACGGATTTTCCAGATCGACTAATTTTTACGTGCTCTATTTTTTGAGAATTTTTAATTCTGAAAAAAGTCAGTTTTTAAAAAATTTCCAGAGAGCATCCTTTAAAGTCGTATTTTTGTTTCGATCGGACTTTTTACTTCGCAAAAAGGTCGCCTAACGTTCTAGGTCGGCTCTGATACCAATGTAAGGTTAGATTAGCACCCTATGAAGAGATTACAAGCATCACATGACCTAAAGTTTTCATTTTTATGGTGCTAAACTAACAAGCAAAGGAATCGATCCTAGAAAATTAGGTTTAACAAACTTTAAACTAGAAAAGCTTAGGGTTAGAAGGCTACAACCTTTGTAGCTCCCGTTTTTGTTTTGCTCCTTTGACTTTGGGGTGTTGGAAGAAGGTCCACTCTTCCTCTTCTTGCGTCCACGACGATCCACCCGGAGCTTCCCGTCCAAGCTAGCAAGTTTGGTAAAACAAGGAGAACACTCTAATCAAGTGAGCTAGACTTGATTAGAATGAAGTTGTGGCTATGGATCTCACTTCAAAATCCTATTTTTATGAATGATTCACTCTCTTGTAAGAACTAGAGAGCTTAAGCATGGAGGTTGATGAAGATGATGGACTTTTTGAAGAAGAGAATGAATTATTTTTTTAAAGAGAAAAGAAAAATAGCTATATATATTTTTCTTTCTCTTAACCAACCATGGTTAAGTATTTAGATATCATTTTGTTTTAAATTAAAAGCATGATAAGAAAATAAACTATGGGTTAAAAGTTAGGTGAGCATGGTTGAGTTAGAAGAGTGTAGAAATTCTAAAATGATTTAACCCATTTTTCATTTTCTTTTGCTTTAATTTAAATCCAATAATTATCCAAATACAACCATGGTGTAATTCTTATACATCCACCATTTCCATTGTATAAACAACCATGATAGAATTTGATGTATGTATGCATGTGTGCTTGCACATCAACATGTGCATGAACAAGAATGAATGCATACATGCATGCATACATCCAAAATAAGCAACATAGGATTTGTAGTGAGAAAATAATAATGAATCAACACTTGATTCACCAATCCGGTCATATCACATATGACCCGACCATTAGCAAGCCGCCCAATTAATATACGGTATCCCATACACGCATTTTAATCGGGTCCAAGCGCATATCGCATACGCGCACCACAACGTTTCGCCTGGACTAGGTAACTCCTATGTGGGACTCTAAGACTCGTCAATACGCCGGCAGTGGGTGATGATCATATCAAGCACCCCCAAGCTGTAAGCGGTCAGCCAAACGTAACGGCCACCCGGGTATTGAGCGATAAGAAGAAAACAAGCGAACCTGTTACAACTCCCGCCGAGCCATCCGGCAACACTACCGTACAGTCCGGTCTCTTCGTCAGATATGCTGCATATCGAGCCTAGGGATGGTCACGTCGACCCCAATAACTCAATAGGTCGTGTCGGTGAATGGTCTATAACAGATCGAGAAACTACTGATAACACTTATCAGCAAGTCTCAGCAGCCCTGGCCAGGGACTTGCTGTTATAACCAGTCGAGCACAGCACAGCATCAACTCCCAATACCGGGAGAGACGAAACCCCTCCTATCGCTCATTGCCTTCGTGTGTCTCGGGACTGTACCCAACGGCCACCTGTTTGCACGACTCAGTAGAGCCGTGGTAGGGTGGCAATCAAAGTACAGTGGGAGAACACACAAGACTCCATGACGATCTCGGGTCTACAGACTAACCTGTACCAGTGTCACCTGAGAACTGCTATCCGACGATAGATATAATTCCATATAGGAGTTCTCGGCGAGTCCGTCCAGTGTACCCAGTCAGCACTGAGCACCCGTATATGATCTTGATGTCAAACATCGATGAATGTGGGAACATCCATCGCCCATCACATGGGTCTAGTATCATATACGCTAGTCTACTCTGGTATATCGATGCCCTGTCTCGATACACCCCCGACTAGGGACATTTCAGGATATGATTATAGACTACAGATGTCCCACTAGTATGATCTCCATCATAATCAGAGTAGTCAAGCAGATATCCTTGGGGCTCTATCAGCATGTATGAATGAAATAAAAGCATGATCAAATCAACATGTCAGATAAAGAATAACCAGATAGCATACTATCATGTCGAGCAAGAATGCAAACTGAATATATATATACATGTACAGATACATCCACTATCACATAATGGCCTCTAGGGCATACATATATCCAACAGTGGGTGCTTGATATGATCATCACCTACTGCCGGAGTATTGACGAGTCTTTAGAGTCCTACACAGAGGTTTCCTGGCTCAAGCGAAACGAAATAGGAGCGCATATAAGATATATGCGGGACCGAGAATAATGCGTGTATGTGATACCGTATTCTATTCTCGCGATGAATGTATCGATTGGTTGTATGCGATATGACCTAGTTATCGAATCAAGGGTTGATTCGATAAGCCGATACATTGGATACTGGTCGGTTATATGCGATATGACCGGATCGTTAAATCAAGTGTTGATTTAATGATTTAATGTATAATTATATATTTGATATATTATTTTGCATTAACTAGTATCGGTTTACTTAAGATGGATTTTCTCACTTGGATGTGCGCATTATATATGTGATATGATTTTGTGCACTTGCTTGCATCATGTTTGATGATGCATGCTTTTTGGTTAAGTGTAAAGTATTAAACCTTGGTTAATGAAATGGTTAGGGTTTATTATTTGTTATTCATTTATCTTATTTAATTATCCATTTATTTATGATAAATGAATAAAAGAAAATGAAATGAAATGGTTGCTAATTTTGGATTCTAGTTGAAGCTTCTTGATCTTTTGACTAAGTGACCATTTTGTCTCTAGCTTGACCCTAACCATTCCTTTAACCATGATTGATTCTCTACACTTGACCATGGTTTAGATTATGATAAGTTTTGATTTTTCTTTTCATTTTTAATAACTTATCATAACACTTTTCTTCTTCTTCTTCTTCATTTTTCTTCAAGTGAAGAAAGCTTGCCTCCATCAATGGCAAGTGATGAAAAAGAATGAGAAATCCAAATCTAAAGTCTACCCACTTCCTATTTCTTCATCCTCTACCTCTTGCCAAGTAGTAGAGTGTGTTTCCTTCACAAGTTTTCAAGGCTCGGTGAAGGTGGAGCTTGATCTAGTGATGCTTCGACGTAGATCATCTTCGTCACGTTGTCGATGACCTAGCCCGTCCATTCTCCGATGAAGCCGACGCTAGAGCCCGGGACTTGTTATGGACAGCGAGGAGACTTCATTGCGGAGCTATGGAGGTGGAGAACCGGATCTACAAAGGTTGTATTTCCGTATCTCATAGTTAAGTGTTAACTAGTTAGCTTTTTCGCCTAGTTTTCTAGCAAACGATCCGTAGTCGGGTTTCTCGGCACCTAGATTTTTTGAAATTGGCATGGTTGATGCCTTGTGAGACCTCATTAGGATGCCTAGGAACCCTACAGGGTCAGCCCCCGCTCTCATATATCGGGCATGCATATATAAGTTTGTATAGATCATCATGATGATATACTAAGTAGGTGTATATATATATCGGCGTTCCATACCACTAATATATATATACTCTGGGTATACATATATATTTCAGCGTCCCATACCACTGATATATATACGCAGGAGTAAGACAATCCAGAATCATCATATGCCACCATATCACAGTGCGAAATCCATGAATTACAATACATGCAACATGAGACACTAATATGAGCATGGAACTATGTAAAGGCATATGCACAAAGGAGCATGGATCAATAACATATAAGCATGCAATGCAATGCGAGCCGTAGAATAAATGGTAAATGAATAATAATGCAGCTTGCCAATTTGAAATAAGACAAATCAGGGTTTTCGTAAAATAAGGGCTACAGTGTTTTTAAGATACTCCCGATTCGTTAGTTGTTGAAATAGGTATGACTTAGGTCTAGTCTAACATTTACTATGCAAACTACAGATCTAAGTATCAAGTCAACTGGGAGGGGTATGGAATCCACCTAAATCTGAGTCGATATAAATATATATACATATAATAGTCGGTGATCCCGCCTCAATAGTATCGCGTACAAATACAGTATATCATATGACAATCCTCAGCCATGAGTGCAGATCTATCATTAATATAAAGCTCGTACGGTAAATCGTCGTATGGCATCCCAATAGCTGGGTACGGGTCAATTATCACAATCAGCTCATCAATTAATTTGTATCCTCATCATCATAGCACATAATCTAGGGTACTGATCTAAGTCTAGTACAACTGATACCATCAATATAACTGCGTGTGTAAACACACGTTCCAAGGCCCGCTAGAGATCACATGTCGTATCCCATATACGAATCATATCAAATCACCGATCTCGCGGCACAATGCCCAAAATCATCGACTCACCTCCAATATCGTCCAATATCATCAAACACAGTGCAAGTATAATGAATATGCACGGGTGTACGTGTAGGTGTAAATCCATTCTAGGGTTCGCGACTATGAACTACACCAGTTGCTTCTAACCCTAAACTATCCATAATACACCTAACACAATATCCACAACACGCTATAACTATCATACATATATATAGTATATCAACTACGGACTGCGGGGGTGCTGTACGCCATCCACCCGACTTCCCCCAGTAGATATAATCTACTCTCCTTGCGTTTTCATTTGTCGACGTCACCACGCGCATTGCTTGTCGTCCCGAAGCCTTCATGGGGTACCTACACGTCAAAGTATCATGTTGCGTATTAAAACAAATCAAAGCTAAATCGGTATACAAATCCCAAAATGATACGCTATGATCTATAGGTTAGAACCTATGGACAACGCCTTCCAAAACCATCAACAACCCTCGATATCGTCGTATAAACGCCAAATAGTCGAGGTAAAACACAATACACAAATTCTGAAATAAAAATACGGAATACGGAAACACGAATCCAAAACAACAACTAAGGAAATATGCTCCAGATTTCACCCTAGGTCAAATTAGACAAATCTATACATGACAGGGGCCTAAACTACAGATGTAGGAGCAGCAGAACCAAAACGACCCAATTTGGTGCAGTTCTGGCCGCATTTTCTGGCCAGAGGCAATTAATTGGCTGCCGGGTCATGGAGTTAGGGGCTAGGGTCTTGGTGGTAGCTTCCTGGGTGGCTGCACATGTCACTGTCCATTCAATTTTATTTTAGGATGTCTCGGGTGATAGCAGATCTCACAAAAGCTTCCCAGATTTCATAACTTTTCCGATATCGGTTTCTAAATCCGTATTTCGGGTTTCAACTCTCAGGTTGTGGTCTCAATTCATGCACTATGGTGTTTATCTAACTTCTACTGAACTCAATTGCTCACCACAACTCACAATTCCCTCAAACCCTAACTAAGTTTTCCTCAAGTCCTAAAAAACACATAATATCGATATGAAACTTGAATCGAAGCTTAAGCACAAGAAATACCACTCTAATTGTGAAGGAAATTACCACATAAGACCCCCAAGAATCCTCAACAGCGCCAGAATGAAAGCTTTCTTGGTCCATCCTATAGCTCTTGAGCTTGTGCACAGTTTTAATGAAATGGGGGTAGGGTTTTGGTGATGTTTGTGAGATGATTTGGGGCTTGATGAGGGGAGGGAGATGAAGGAGCAGCAGCAGGAGGAGGATAAGGGGAAGAGGGATGAAGAAAATGAAGAGAAAAGAGAAGTCTCATGGTCAAATGAACCCCCCGTCACCTCTCTCTCTCTCACTCACCTACTACCACATTATTCTAATCAATTCGTTTTCCTTTCTTTTATTTTCCCTCAAATTCCTTCTCACTCAAATAGTGAACCCCAAAATAAAACCATGGCAAGAATAATGCAACACAAGTGTAGGAAATGATATGTTCATGTTTTGCACAAAATTGCCCGAAAACCCGATTAGCGATTTTTAATCGCGATTAGCACTAAATTAGCATATAACTAATCATAACAACTTAAAAATGGCATAATTCTCTAAATTACCCTATTTTAGAATTTTCCATAATTTTTCCAAATTTTTCTCCATTTATTTGCATTTAATTATACCGAATTATTAAAATATTCAATAAAGTAATATTAAATTATAAAATTTCCCAAAAATGGTATTTTATTATTTTGAAATGTTACAATCTACCCCCCTTAAATAAATTCGGTCCCCGAATTTAAATTTAAAACACCAAGTAGTAAAACATTTCAGCAAAAAATCCAAATTGTCGGGGCTCTACAAACATCAATCCTAAGGCATATATAAGAATACCCCGTGCGTCAGGTGCGCACGGAAAACAAAATCCACATAAGTATCATTCAGGTGCAACGGGTGTGCACTCAACAACTGTCATATGCAACGTGTGTGCCTGACAGCAAAACCAGGTGCATCTGACATGCACAAGAAAACCCGATTTAGTGCATCTGGTGTGCACCAAAATCGTACCTCAAAACACTAAAGGTGCATCCAATGCTAGCAGCGCAAGACATCTACTTGCCTCTTGCTCACGGTCTGGCGTCTTCAGTCTCTGGGTCCCTATCTCCTCTACGGATTACCAATCTCACAATCAATCGGCTCATCGGCCCTGTCAGGTGTGCTAACGGGGACGATCCCGTTCTGGCACTTCTCTGGTCATCTTTCGGTCAATCCTCATGACCACTTGTAAAGCAGCAAGTCACTGGCGTCGGCCTCTGGCTCTCTGAATGCACGTGACACATCTGATCCTGGGTGCAAATATCATTGCAGCAGTGTCCTGGAAGGAATCCTGCTCAAGGTCTCTTCCGATCTTACCTATGCCGGTCTGTACAGAGTCTGGTACTCTTGCATAATCTCTTCTCGCTCGATGGACATCTGCGTCCTCAGCACAACTTTTTCTCGGAAATTGGTCGCATCCCAACGCCTCTGCAGGGCATATCAGGTCTCTAGTCTCGACGGGAAGTAATGACAGCTCGTCAGTGTCTCGCACGAACCTCTGGTTCCACTTGTCTCTATCATCGTCCACTATGACATCACGCCATGCTATCTAAGCACTGAACTGTTCTCGGCCACGGTCAATCCGAAGTCTCTCGCACGGACTCGAAATCGCGTACTCTGTAGCTTCATCATTTTGTAGAAGATGTCTGGCCGAACAGGTCCTCGGGAACGCATCCCAACCATCGGAGGAATACTCAATACTCGTCCATCCTCGATCAACTCGCAACACATTTGGGTAAGGTCCTTTATCCGAACCTGGTCAACTACCTCGTCGACGATGCCGAACTCTGGCCTGCTGGGTGTTCACAATATGACCCCTCTTAGGTCCAGGTCTTCTCGTAGTATTCCAGAAAGGTCCTGTCGAGGTCTCTCTCAAATCTTATTCCTGCCGAATTGCCCGGAAGTCATCGTCCATTGCTGAAGTTAATTCTTGTTCCGGAATAGCTTCATACTCATCGCAAGTCCTTCTGGGAGGTATAACCATAAACTACGCCTCTGCATGCGTATCGCATCTTTGTTGTCAGCAGAGGGGAACGTACCTCGTCAAATCTCTTGGGAACTCTCTACTTCACTCTGCTTCAATATCGACTGATTCGGGCTCAACTCATCGTGACTGCATGGACCGCGCTCCAACGGCTATTCTCGTATCAGGAGTCTCCCAAGAAATGCATCTCATCACCAAGCATCCGAAGAAAGTCGAACCATTCGATCGATTCGTCAAAACCTCATAATCCCCCAAGTGCCCAACACCTTGGGTACAGTTTAACGGCATCGAGTACATACCACAGCATTAATGCTCCAGCCGTAGAAGGGCAACCCCAAGCCTCTCTAATGGCGCCGCGGAACTACCGGAAACCCTAAGGTTCAAAGGCTTTCACACGGTCATTAAGTCGAGTTAGGGTTTCATTCTTCTAGAGGGTCCATAGAATCGCCTGCATGTCTTTCCGAATACTTTAAACTTGGAATAGCAGGTTCCCGACATTCGATCGTCTCTGTCGACTCTCAACGTCTCCGCATGAAGTCGTCTCTAGCTGGAAGCAATCTATCCGATGACCTCTCATCTGGGTAAGCGAACGAATCACATGTCCTAGTCATTTACCCTCGGTGACTAGCGACCGTCCATCATATCTCTAAGTATATACTCATGCTGCAGTAGCTCCAATCATCTGGGCGATATCCCGTCGTTTGCAGCAGCAACTGGCTCATTCGTCTGTACGTTGAACAGCGCCTCAATCCTCCAGGAAAGGCAATACATTGGCAGTCATCTCTAAGTCGGTCTGCTCTAGATCCGACTAAGACTCTCCACACTGGAAATCTTTAACTCAACTGGGCCTGCTCCGGCGCATAAATCGGACGAATCACCTTCGTCTCTCAAATCGGGTAGACTAGCTATCATCTGTCTCATATCTTCCTGGAAGCTCCGGCGATCTCAGCTCGTAGGCTCCGGAAGCGACATCCTGTCAATCTCTAAGGTATGGTATACATCAACAGTCCTCTCTCAACTGACAGCTATAACAATGGCCCGATCATCCGGTGCAAAACCAAGCACTCGCCTCCACTAGAGGTCACAATCACCAATACTAACTCGAGACGTTCCCATGTCACCAGAAAGCACAACGGTCGGCCCTCGTACCAGACGAGCTCGCTCTGACCGTAACACCAGCAACAGCTCAACTACGCTCAACAATGGCGACAGGAACCTCAATCGAGTATCGAAGAGAGCAGATCGATGGCAAAAAAAGAAAACAACAGATCCAGCATGGATACATGATCATAAGAAGGAACAACATCAATGAAGGTATGATCATGAAATAATAGAATCGAGGATCTCAAATGGATGTATAATCATGGATATGAAGAGATTCACTGATCTCGAAAATATATGCATCCTAAGGTTCCTTCAGTGGAGTGGCGTGTCGTAAGTATGCCGCGGAACATACCCACGGTACGTCACTCTACTTTAGTCACCTATTCCATCAACCAATGGTCATCCTACGCGACGAAAGTTCGGGTCTAATACCCCCTCGACTAAGTCTAAGTTCCGTAAGGTCAAGCCTAAGTTCCGTATATTTATAGACACCCTAGGCTCCACATAGTCAAACTTAGACTCGAACCAAGGTTAACCTAGCGCTTTGATACCAACTTTGTCACGACCGGAAAGAGCACATGACTGGCCCTTGAAACATATGAAGTCTACAGGACTCCATCTGATCCAAGTAAGCTAAAAGCCCAGAAATCTAAAACCATTTTAAGAGTAAAGAAACATATTTTGTAAATTTTCCATTGAGGCATTTTATCAAACACTTACTACGCATAACAAAGAGCACAACCCACACAAGCAATATAATATACAACGCCGAAGGGCGAGGATCAAAACCCAAGAGAATCTCCAATAAGCAAGAAAACCGTAATACTACTGAGCGCGACTCTAAGGTTGAATATAATACATCACTAGTGTCTAAGTCTGAAACAATATACAAGTTTTAGTTGATGGATTTCTAGATACAATGAATAATAGATGTACAAACGGCGGTTCTGATACAAAGAACCCACCTACCAAGCAAATTACCCGCAATGGAAAGCAGTGTGCCCGAAATGCCGCTATGGAACCTGTATGGCAAACCTGCAAGAACTGTGGCACAACGGGGGTGAGTTGCCAACTCGTGAATAGAAAATATCTACAAGCAGAAATCGAAAGCAATACCTAATCCTAGGTCAATACAATCAGTATATAATATAAACCTCAAATGAATAAGTCTGAAGCATGGTAAAGTAGCAATGTAACATCTGAACATAAGTGTATTGCCAAGAACTCGTGTCAGTGCCTCACATAATAACATATCATAAATACGATGTATGTATGCGGTGAAATGAAAGCAGAAGGTATCACGAATGAAGTCATCAGAAAATCAGTGTCGAGCATCGACACAAGTCTATATATCTCAATATCAAGTAAATCCCACATATCATGTATCCGCTATGTATGCAACATCCATGAAGGTACTCTATCAGGTACTACTAATACATGATGCAATGCAGATAAAATAAATGTGTGGTAGGGGAGATGTAATATACCATTGATCATAAATGCTCCTCTCATATTGAGCACATAGGCTCCTTTCATATTAAGCACATAGGCTCCGAGCACATAGGCTCCTTTCATATATCGGGAATCCGTCAGTCCGGGTCAGGCCCCACTCTCATATATCGGGCATCCGTCAGTCCGGGTCAGCCCCTACTCGTATATATCAGGCATCCGTCAGTCCGGGTCAGCCCCCACTCTCATATATCGGGCATCCGTCAGTCCGGGTCAGCCCCCACTCTCATATATCGGGCATGCATATATAAGTTTGTATAGATCATCATGATGATATACTAAGTAGGTGTATATATATATCGGCGTCCCATACCACTAATATATATATACTCTGGGTATACATATATATTTCAGCGTCCCATACCACTGATATATATATACGCAGGAGTAAAACAATCCAGAATCATCATATGCCACCATATCACAGTGCGAAATCCATGAATTACAATACATGCAACATGAGACACTAATATGAGCATGGAACTATATAAAGGCATATGCATAAAGGAGCATGGATCAATAACATATAAGCATGCAATGCAATGCGAGCCGTAGAATAAATGGTAAATGAATAATAATGCAGCTTGCCATTTGAAATAAGACAAATCGGGGTTTTCGTAAAATAAGGGCTACAGTGTTTTTAAGATACTCCCGATTCGTTAGTTGTTGAAATAGGTATGACTTAGGTCTAGTCTAACATCTACTATGCAAACTACAGACCTAAGTATCAAGTCAACTGGGAGGTGTATAGAATCCACCTAAATCTGAGTCGATATAAATATATATACATATAATAGTCGGTGATCCCGCCTCAATAGTATCGCGTACAATACAGTATATCATATGACAATCCTCAGCCATGAGTGCAGATCTATCATTAATATAAAGCTCGTACGGTAAATCGTCGTACGACATCCCAATAGCTGGGTACGGGTCAATTATCACAATCAGCTCATCAATTAATTTGTATCCTCATCATCATAGCACATAATCTAGGGTGCTGATCTAAGTCTAGTACAACTGATACCATCAATATACTGCGTGTGTAAACACACGTTCCAAGGCCCGCTAGAGATCACATGTCGTATCTCACATACGAATCATATCAAATCACCGATCTCGCGGCACAATGCCCAAAATCATCGACTCACCTCCAATATCGTCCAATATCATCAAACACAGTGCAAGTATAATGAATGTGCACGGGTGTACGTGTAGGTGTAAATCCATTCTAGGATTCGCGACTATGAACTACACCAGTTGCTTCTAACCCTAAACTATCCATAATACACCTAACACAATATCCACAACATGCTATAACTATCATACATATATATAGTATATCAACTACGGACTGCAGGGGTGCTGTACGCCATCCACCCGACTTCCCCCAGTAGATATAATCTACTCACCTTGTGTCTTCATTTGTCGACGTCACCACGCGCATTGCTTGTCGTCCCGAAGCCCTCATGGGGTACCTACACGTCAAAGTATCATGTTGCGTATTAAAACCAAATCAAAGCTTAAACGGTATACGAATCCCAAAACGATACGCTATGATCTATAGGTTAGAACCTATGGACAACGCCTTCCAAAACCATCAAAAACCCTCGATATCGTCGTATAAACGCCAAATAGTCGAGGTAAAACACAATACAGAAATTCAGAAATAAAAATACGGAATACGGAAACACGAATCCAAAACAGCAACTAAGGAAATAGGCTCCAGATTTCACCCTAGGTCAAATTAGACAAATCTATACATGCCAGGGGCCTAAACTACAGATGTAGGAGCAGTAGAACCAAAACGACCCAATTTGGTGCAGTTCTGGCCGCAATTTGCGGCCAGAGGGAATTAATTGGCGGCCGGGTTATGGAGTTCGGGGCTAGGGTCTTGGTGGTAGCTTCCTGGGTGCCTGCACATGTCACTGTCCATTCAATTTTATTTTAGGATGTCTCGGGTGATAGCGGATCTCATAAAAGCTTCACAGATTTCATAACTTTTCTGATATCGGTTTCTAAATCCATATTTCGGGTTTCAACTCTCAGGTTGGGGTCTCAATTCATGCACTAGGGTGTTTATCTAACTTCTACTGAGCTCAATTGCTTACCACAACTCACAATTCTCTCAAACCCTAACTAAGTTTTCCTCAAGTCCACAAAAACACACAATATCGATATGAAACTTGAATCGAAGCTTAAGCACAAGAAATACCACTCTAATTGTGAAGGAAATTACCTCATAAGACCCCCAAGAATCCTCAACAGCGCCAAAATGAAAGCTTTCTTGGTCCATCCTATAGCTCTTGAGCTTGTGCACACTTTTAATGAAATGGGGGTAGGGTTTTGGTGATGTTTGTGAGATGATTTGGGGCTTGATGAGGGGAGGGAGATGAAGGAGCAGCAGCAGGAGGAGGATAAGGGGAAGAGGGATGAAGAAAATGAAGAGAGAAGAGAAGTCTCATGGTCAAATGAACCCCCCTCACCTCTCTCTCTCTCTCACTCACCTACTACCACATCATTCTAATCAATTCTTTTTCCTTTCTTTTATTTTCCCTCAAATACCTTCTCACTCATATAGTGAACCCCAAAATAAAACCATGGCAAGAATAATGCAACACAAGTGTAGGAAATGATATGTGCATGTTTTGCACAAAATTGCCCGAAAACCCGATTAGCGATTTTTAATCGCGATTAGCACTAAACTAGCATATAACCAATCATAACAACTTAAAAATGGCATAATTCTCTAAATTACCCAATTTTAGATTTTTCTATAATTTTTCCAAATTTTTCTCCATTTATTTGCATTTAATTATACCGAATTATTAAAATATTCAATAAAGTAATATTAAATTATAAAATTTCCTAAAAATGGTATTTTATTATTTTGAAATGTTACATACCATCTCTGATGTCAAACACCAATGGATCTGGGATCATCCTGTTAGTGTATATGCCCTAGAGGCCATTACCGTATCATACTAATTTGTATATTACTTAATGGAAGCTTGGGATATTCACCTTGTATAGACAATCTTGCTCAATATAGTAGTATGCTACTTGGTTTGTTTCTACTTTAATGTGTATATGTGTTTATTTTAGTATATCACCTATACAAATTAGTAGAGCCCTTAGGATCTTTGCTTGATTACAAGCGTTGTGATGGCAGTCACACTAGTGGGGGCTGGGTAATCCACAAGCACATCCTTATGCCGGTCCCTAGTCGTAGGACTATCGAGACAAGGCATCGATACTCCGGAGTAGACTAGCGTATGCGCTTCTCATCCCAGTGTGGGAGACGGTCTGTCCCACAGCCGTCAGTACGTCGTACTTGAGATAGTATGCGGGTGCTCGTTAGGTTACGAGTACACTGGACAGGACTCGTCGGGAACTGTTGGTTGGTACTATACCTATCGTCAGTTATCAGTTCCTAGGTGACATGAGTACAGCTTAGTCCGCTGACTTGACACCATCACTTCGCCTTGAGTGTGTTCCCACTGTACTTAGATTACTACCCTACCACGGCTCAAAGGAGTCGTGCAAACAGGTAGTAGTTGGATGCAGTCCCGAAGAACT
Organism: Agapanthus africanus; assembly: GCA_030015575.1. NCBI lineage: Eukaryota > Viridiplantae > Streptophyta > Magnoliopsida > Asparagales > Amaryllidaceae > Agapanthus > Agapanthus africanus. The sequence goes on from CM057338.1 coordinate 559,928,504, forward strand.
TGGAGGCAGTGACGGTTAGACATGATTCGTCTCTCCCGGTATTGGGGGTTGACATCGCACTATGTCTAGGAGAGCCATTACACGAGTAGTCCCTGGCCAGGGCAAGCGAGATATACTGATAGGTTTCCAGTGTTTCATCAGGAATACATATCCGAATCTTGAGAGATCGTCAGTGAATGTAATGAAGTAGGAAGAACCGTTCCTGGCATGCGTAGACATGGGACCGCATACATCACTATGTACCAGTCCTAAGAGTTCCGTAACTCTTTCTCCGTGTCCACTAAACGGAGCTTTGGTCATTTTTCCTTTGAGACATGAATGGCAAGTATCATAAGATGATAATTCGAACGGATTCAAATATCCATCTTTATGTAACTTAGCCAGTCGTATTGCATTGATATGACCAAGTCTACAGTGCCACAAGTAGGATTCGTTCATATCTGAACTTTTCCTCTTGTGTGTGTTTTGTATATTGAGGACTGTATTTTGATTGAGAATGAATATGCCATTATGTAACGAGCCTGATGCAATCAACTTTTGATTTAGGAAGATGTTCATAACATTCTCCTGTACTACAAAATTATATCCTTCTTTACTTAATAAAGATACCGATATAATGTTGCACATCATGTTCGGTATATAATAGCACTCATTCAGAATCAGTGTATTACGACTTAGAAATACTAGGTGATATTCGCCAACTGCTTTAGCTGCAATATTTGCACCGTTCCCTACTTGAACGGAATGATCACCTTTTCCAGGTTCTCTACCTTTCCGTAGCCCATGTAACAATTTACATATGTGGGATCCCGATCCGGTATCTAATACCCAGGACGTAGGGTGAACTGAGAAACAGTTCTCAATAACTAACACCCCAGAAGAAGATGCATCAGCATGCATGTTCTTTTGGGCGGCTTGAGAATCCAGATATTCTCATGTTTCTTGTTCAGTCTTATAACTCTTATAAGAAAGAACGGGTCCAACATTTCCCTGCTCAGTATAATAAGCGGGTTCAGTCAATACATCCATATTATTATCTTAATTATGGCCTGACATGGTCGCTACCTGGAGAGAGAGAGAGAAGAAAACACTTTAGCGTATGCTCTTGCAAGATTAGATTGGTTATTATCTTATCTAATCTGGATGTCTCCCACTGTTTTTATCAAATCTTCCTTCAAACCCTAAAAGGTAAGATTAGCCGGGATTAATTACACCCCACAATTTCGTCAATCTTTCAGCCAGATCAGTGTCGGTACTTTGAGGGAGGTTCCCCGTGCTTTCGCACGGACCTAATTAAAGTAAACCTCATTTTCCCAGAGGCGTAACCTCGTTAACACTTTTCTAGACACCTACTTGATCGGCTAATTATCCTGTGTAAAACTCTCCCAGGAGTAACTCTTATTTGCAGTGGTTATCGAGATCCAACTATCTCACAGGAGGTATGCAATCTCATTGCAAATTTCAACACTTGAAATTCCCGATAATATTTTTCCCCTAACCCCTATGACCTTGACAAAGGCCAACAAACCATAGGAAGCTAGTCAAGTTCAACCCGTCATTTCTTGATTGAAATAAACCCACCCGCACGACCCTTGACAAAGGCCAATAAGGTCGTACGAATACACTAATCCAATCACATCATATGTTTAAACAGATAAGTACCAGTTAGCTACCGCTCACTGTGCCTTGACAAAGGCCAACAAATGCAGCACGAATACTAAATAGTCTTTATCTGAAATGACGGAAGGCTACACAGGTTCTTCAGAAAACCCTGAGCGTAATGAACTTGATATCATCGTAGAATCGAGTGTTTTTGAAAAGGAGTGTTTTTGAGGCTTCTAGTTTCGCTAAAGAGGTCACTCCCGGTGAAGGGATCTCGGCTCTTTCCCCATCGAATAAGGTGCAGGATATATCATATATACCGCTGTGCAAAGCAAGAACTATATAAGCTGTCAAAAACTAAACCGCGAGTTTGTGGCATCTGCCAGTTTCACTAAAGTGGTCACTCCCGGTGAAGGGATCTCGGCTCTTTCCTTATCGAATAAGGTGCAAGGCATATCATATATACCGCTATGCAAAGCAAAACTGTAGCTACCCTTTTTATAAAGTTTTGATTCTACAACATCTTTTAGGTTTCTTTTTCTTTTTATTAATCTCATTAATAAAATCCCATCAGCTTATGCTTCCTAAGCATCACAGAAGAAACGAAAGCAATAATATTTATATATCAGCATATATATATATATAGCATAAGCATTCGACTCAGGCAGTAATATGATCTCATCACAGAACATTGCAGCAGAAGAACATATTTGAAATATTGTATATACTAGGATGTCCGTGTTTTCAATACGAGCCGGTATAAAACACGGATTCCACGGTCGCGATGAATAGCCTAACCCACATCCCAAGACCCCTACGAGAGCGGCAAGTAACACTGCCAATTCTAGGGTTAGGAGACCCGGTCTTGACTCCTCGAGATGGCCTCCCACTGGACCCTAGAACTCGGTTACTTGTGCTCCCCTCCTTGGGTCTACCTAATGCGGAAAAGTAAATAATATACACTGGTGACATCAACCTCAACCCGGAAGTGCCCCAATAAAAGAATATTACATACAAATGAATTTTACATGAATGAAAATAAAAACCCTCATCTCACAAAAAAAAACCCGGCTATTCAAAACGCAACGATCCAATATAACATATCCAGCAACAAATAACATCACATGTCATCAACGTAAGTAAATATGCGCATCCCAATTGTCATTGACATATAGCAACGAAACCGGCGATATCACATATTACACTTACGGTCACAGAAAAGAAAGTGTAAAACTACAATATTTGGAATCCACAATCACTTTAGACATCGTAAATCCGAAATATCACATACTTCGCATTTCATGCCTAACTCTATGAATTCCACATATTGTATCACATTCAAGATAAATAGATAGTATTAAACTTTCCGAACAGATAATCAAATACCCAAAATTTCCTAAGTAGCTCAACACTTGAGCGGAGTTCAAGTAATCCAAGAAACTGTCACAGTACCGATGATCCAGCCGTAGAAGGGTCAAGCCAACGCCTCACATGTGGCACGCCGTACTACCCTAAACCCTAAGGTTTAGAGGCAGTTCAAGATGGTCACATAATCGAGTTAAGCTTTGTTGTCTTCTAGAGGGTCCACCGCGTAACTTGTACAATTTTCCCGAAAGATTTAAACCCGATAAAAAATTCAACATTTGAAAGTTTTTCGTGCCGGGAAAAAGTGAGTTAACGATATCCGTTCGAACATTTTAACAGTTTCTACATATCCGGAAAAAATAACGAATTTAAATATTCCGATCGAATCTACGATAACAAAATAAACCCCAGAAAGATCAACACTTGAGTCAGAATAAAAAATACCCTGAAAGTATAAAAGCAGTAAAAGGAATTACAGTGAAAATAGTAACGTCCAATCAAACAGTAGTGCCGTGGATCCGCGGCCCAAGCAAGGTACGGCCGCGGATCCGCGGCGCTCTGTAGAGATGACGTCATCGTTTTTCACCACAATTCTTGAATTTACCTGCTGATTTTTTGGGTATTTTTAATTCAGAAAAAATCGCATTTTTGAAAAATATCCAGAGAGGGGTTCATTTTCGTCGTATCGGGTTCGATCGGAGTTTTAACTTCGTATACACGTCGCCTAATGCTCTAGCTAGGCTCTGATACTACTGTAGGGTTCCTAGGCACTATTGTGAAGGTTCATAAGGCATCAAACATGCCCGGATAAAAATTTAGACGTGCCGAACAACCCAAAGTCGGGATCTTTGCTAGATTATTAGGATTTAACATGCAAGTAAACATCTTTACTACTAAGTGTGAGCGATTACAACCATTGTAGTCCACTCCTTCGCTTCACAAGCTCCGAGTAGAAGTCCCTTCGCCGTGATCCACGATTTCCCGGACTCAAGAGAGGCTCCACGACTCGAACGATCCATGATAGCTTGTCGTATTCCTTTTCTCCGATGATCTACGTCGAAGTTGCAATAGCTCAAACTCTCTCACTCTAATAAGATGAACACCCTAATCTAATGTGCTAGATTAGATGAGGATGATGGAGTAGTATTTATGCTTTCTTTTTATATCATAATCTCACATGAAATCATCACAAAAGGAATTTCTAGTAAGCTTTCTCAAAGCTAAAGAGAGAAGAAGATGATGAATAATAAGATAATCCTTTTGTGATGAATAGTAGAAGTGAATATATGATTGATTATGGAACCATGGTCAAGGATGAGAAGCTTAACCTTTGTAGAGAATAAACTAGGGCTAGGGTTTGGTTGGGTTAAAACAATGAGTCATGAGAAAATATCTATCATAATATCTTCTTTAAGACAAAAAAAAAGTTCTAGAAGGTGCAAGAAAGAACTAACCCTAATCAAACCCTAACCTTGCTTTATCTCCACAAAACATGTTCCATAATTAATCATAACATGTTACTATAATATATATCACATATATATATTATATATTTGTAAGAAAAGAAAAATAAAACAATTAATATATATCGCATATATATCAATATATTATCCGGTGAGAAAATGAAATAATAGAGCGAGCCAATATTAGATAATGTAGTACAATATATCATATATATTATTATACAGTAAATCATCGAATCAACACTTGATCCGACAATCCGGCTATATCGAATATAACCAACTAATATATCATGTACCGATTCATCGAATCAACACTTGATCCGATGAGCCGGTTCATATATAAATATCGGGAGAATATAATACGGTATCTCATATCGCATTATCCTCGGTCCTGCACATCACATATGTGCCTCTACTCCGTTTTGCCTGAGCCAAGAAATCTCTGTGTAGGACTCTAAAGAATCGTCAATACGCCGGTAGCAGGTGATGATCATATCAAACACCCACAAGCTGCAAGCGGTCAGCTAAACGTAACAGCCACCCAGGTATTGAGCGATCAGAAGATCAACAAGCTAGCCTGTACGTTCTCCTGTGAATCCAATCAGTAACACTCCCGTACAGTCCGGTCTCTTCGTCTGATATGTCGCATATCAAGTCTAGGGGTGGTATACGTCAGACCCTAGTAACCGATAAGTCGTGTCGATGTGTGGCTCATAACGGGTCGAGAAACAACTGGTAACACTTACCAGTAAATCTCTATATCAGCCCTGGCCAGGGACTTCCAGTTATAGCCAATCGAACACAGCACAACATCAACTCCCTATACCGGGAGAGACGAATCCCCTCCTATCGCTCATTGCCTCCATGTGATTCGGGACTGTACCCAAAAGCCACCGTTTTACACGCCCTCTTGGACGTGGTATGGTGGAAATCAAAGCACAGTGGGAATCACACAAGACTCTATGATGATCTCGGGTCTACAGACTACCTTGTACCAGAGTCACCAGAGAACTGCCATCTGACATGTGGTATATCACCATCTGGGAGTTCTCGGCGAGTCCGTCCTGTGTACCCAGTCTCCACTGAGCACCCGTACACCATCTCTGATATCAAACACCGATGGATATGGGATCATCCATCGTCCATCATATGGGTCAAGATGCGTATACGCTAGTCTACTCTGGTGTATCGATGCCCTGTCTCGATATACCCTCGACTAGGAACAGTTATAGGATGTACTCATCGACTACCATGGCCCCACTAGTATGATCTCATCATAGTCCCAGTAGTCGAGTACAGATCCTAAGGGCTTTATCAACATGTGAGAGAAAAACAGTAAACCAATACAAGTCAACATGTTAAGATAAAGTGAAACCAAATAGCATACTATCATGAAGAGCAAGAAAGTCCTCTCTATATATATCCAAGCATCCATTATAATATACATCATATGTACAACAATGGACTCTAGGGCATATACATAACTAACAATCTCCCACTTGCACTAAGGCCAGCTGCTGTAGTATCTCATACCTAGCATCCCGAATAATCTCTCAAATTGTATCTGGGGAATAGCCTTCGTGAATGGATCCACAGTGTTGTCCTTCGTATATACTCTCCTGACCTCGATCTCCCGGCGATCAACAATCTCCCTGATCAGGTGATACCGCCTAAGAATATGTCTGGACTTTTGATGGGACCTGGGTGCCTTGGCCAACGCCACAGCTCCATTGTTATCGCAATACAGAGGTATTGGATGTTCAATGGATGGAACCACACCAAGTTCACTAATGAACTTCTTTATCCAGACGGCCTCTTTGGCAGCATCGTTGGCAGCGATGTATTCAGCCTCCATCGTCGAGTCTGCAACGGTATCCTGTTTCGAACTCTTCCAACATACCGCCCCTCCATTGAGGGTAAAGACAAATCCCGAGTGCGACTTAGAGTCGTCCTTATCACTTTGGAAGCTGGAATCGGTAAAGGACTCCACCTGGAGTTCTCCGTTACCATACACCAAGAACATCTCCTTAGTCCTTCGTAAGTACTTGAGAATGCTCTTCACAGCTGTCCAGCGACTCTCTCCAGGATCTGCTTGATACCGACTTACTACACTTAATGAGTATGCTACATCGGGTCTAGTACATAGCATCGCATACATGATAGAGCCTACTGCCGAAGCATGGGGTATCCCTTGCATGCGAGCTCTCTCCAAATCAGTCTTGGGAGACATCTCTTTGGAGAGAGCGAGTCCAGAGATCGTGGGTTGGTTCCCATGCTTGGATTCTTCCATACTAAACATCTTTAGTATGGTGTCAATGTACCTGGTTTGGGACAATCCAAGTATCCTTTTAGATCTAACTCTATAGATCATGATTCCCAATATGCAGGAGGCATCACCTAGATCTTTCATTGAGAATCTTTGTGATAAGAAGAGCTTGACTGATTGCAACATAGGAATATCATTTCCTATCAAGAGTATGTCATCCACGTACAATACGAGGAAGACAACCTTACCCTCTGCTACCTTCTTATAGATACAAGGTTCATCTATATTTTTGATGAAGTCAAACTCCTTGACTACAACATCAAAACAGATGTTCCAACTCCGCGATACTTTCTTCAACCCATAAATGGATTTAAGCAGCTTGCACACCTTTCCGCTGCTCCCACTGTCTACGAAGCCCTCTGGCTGAGTCATGTACACGCACTCTTCTAAATCACCGTTTAGAAAGGCGGTCTTAACATCCATTTGCCAGATTTCGTAGTCATGGTATGCAGCAATGGCAAGTAAGATCCGGATGGACTTAAGCATAGCCACTGGAGAAAAGGTTTCGTCATAATCCACACCTGGTCGTTGACGAAAACCTTTTGCTACAAGTCTAGCTTTGAAAGTCTCAACTTTTCCATCCACACCAAATTTCTTTTTAAAGATCCACTTGCTCCCAATGGGTTTTACCCCTTCAGGAGCATTTTCCAAAGCCCATACTTTGTTGGTGTATATGGATTCCATCTCAGATCGCATTGCATCCAGCCAATTCACAGAGTCACCACTCGTGATGGCCTGCTCGAAACTAGTCGGGTCATCATCTTCCATGATGCAATCCTCGCTTCCACCATCAATGAGAAAACCATAGTATCTCTCAGGTGGACGAGAAACCCTACTAGATCGGCGGAGAGGCTGGGCTTCGTCGGGTACTACTGATTCCTCTGGTTCCACCAAATCTTCAGTTTCAGTTTGAGTTTGTGTAGCTGGAATTTCTTCCAGTTCTACCTTTTCGCCACTAATTTCTTCTGCAAGAAATTCCTTTTCTAAAAAGGTGGTATGTCGAGAAACAAACACCTTTTGTTCCTTGCGATGGTAGAAAAGAAATCCATGTGAATGTTTGGGATATCCCACAAACTTGCATAGAACTGACCGTGCCTTGAGTTTGTCTGGATTTTGCCTTTTGACATAGGCCAGACAACCCCATATCTTAACTCGTTTAAGACATGTTCTCTTCCCACTCCATATCTCATATGGTAGGTACAGATTTAGTTGGAACTTGATTCAATAGGTATGCTGCTGTCTCCAACGCATATCCCCAGAAGGAAATAGGTAACTCAGCTGTATTCATCATAGAGCGCACCATATCTAATAGGGTGCGATTCCTCCGTTCCGATACGCCGTTGTGCTGTGGTGTATAAGGAGGAGTAAGCTGAGAGAGAATCCCATTCTCTTTTAGATAATCCAGAAAATCATTGCTCAAGTATTCTCCTCCTCGATCAGATCGAAGGATCTTAATACTTTTGCCCGTTTGGTTCTCTACTTCGTGCTTATATTCTCTGAATTTCTCAAAAGCTTCAGACTTGTGTTTCATCTGGAATACATATCCGAATCTTGAGAGATCGTCAGTGAATGTAATGAAGTTGGAAGAACCGTTCCTGGCATGCGTAGACATGGGACCGCATACATCACTATGTACCAGTCCTAAGAGTTCCGTAACTCTTTCTCCGTGTCCACTAAACGGAGCTTTGGTCATTTTTCCTTTGAGACATGAATGGCAAGTATCATAAGATGATAATTCGAACGGATTCAAATATCCATCTTTATATAACTTAGCCAGTCGTGTTGCATTGATATGACCAAGTCTACAATGCCACAAGTAGGATTCGTTCATATCTGAACTTTTCCTCTTGTGTGTGTTTTGTATATTGAGGACTGTATTTTGATTGAGAATGAATATGCCATTATATAACGAGCCTGATGCAATCAACTTTTTATTTAGGAAGATGTTCATAACATTCTCCTGTACTACAAAATTATATCCTTCTTTACTTAATAAAGAAACCGATATAATGTTGCACATCATGTTCGGTATATAATAGCACTCATTCAGAATCAGTGGATTACGACTTGGCAATACTATGTGATATTCGCCAACTGCTTTGGCTGCAATATTTGTACCGTTCCCTACTTGAACAGAATGATCACCTTTTCCCAGTTCTCTACCTTTCCGTAGCCTATGTAACAATTTACATATGTGGGATCCCGATCCGGTATCTAATACCCAGGACGTAGGGTGAACTGAGAAACAGTTCTCAATAACTAACACACCAGAAGAAGATGCATCAGCATGCATGTTCTTTTGGCCGGATTGAGAATCCAGATATTCTCCTGTTTCCTGTTCAGTCTTATAACTCTTATAAGAAAGAACGGGTCCAACGTTCCCCTGCTCAGTATAAGAAGCGGGTTCAGTCAATACATCCATATTATTATCTTGATTATGGTCTGACATGGTCGCTACCTGGAGAGAGAGAGAAGAAAAAACTTTAGCGTATGCTCTTGCAAGATTAGATTGGTTATTATCTTATCTAATCAGGATGTCTCCTACTGTTTTCATCAAATCTTCCTTCAAATCCTAAAAGGTAAGATAAGCCGTGGATTAATTACACCCCACAATTTCGTCAATCTTTCAGCCAGATCAGTGTCGGTACTTTGAGGGAGGTTCCCTGTGCTTTCGCACGGACCTAATTAAACTAGACCTCATTTTCCCAGAGGCGTAACCTCGTTAACACTTTTCTAGACACCAACTTGATCGGCTAATTGTCCTGTGTAAAACTCTCCCGGGAGTAACTCTTACTTGCAGTGGGTATCGAGATCCAACTATCTCATAGGAGGTATGCAATCTCATTGCAAATTTCAACACTTGAAATTCCCGATAATATTTTGCCCCTAACCCTTATGACCTTGACAAAGGCCAACAAACTATAGGAAGCTAGTCAAGTTCAACCCGTCATTTCTTGATTGAAATAAACCCACCCGCACGACCCTTGACAAAGGCCAACAAGGTCGTACGAATACCCTAATCCAATCACATCATATGTTTAAACAGATAAGTACCAGTTAGCTACCGCTCACTGCGCCTTGACAAAGGCCAACAAACACAGCACGAAAACTAATTAGTCTTTATCTGAAATGACGGAGGGCTACGCAGGTTCTTCAGAAAACCCTGAGCGTAATGAACTTGATATCGTCGTAGAATCGACTGTTTTGGAAAAGGAGTGTTTTTGAGGCTTCTAGTTTCGTTAAAGAGGTCACTCCCGGTGAAGGGATCTCGGCTCTTTCCCCATCGAATAAGGTGCAGGATATATCATATATACCGCTGTGAAAAGCAAGAACTATATAAGCTGTCAAAACCTGAACCGCGAGTTTGTAGCATCTGCCAGTTTTGCTAAAGAGGTCACTCCCGGTGAAGGGATCTCGGCTCTTTCCTTATCGAATAAGGTGCAGGGCATATCATATATACCGCTATGCAAAGCAAAACTGTAGCTACCCTTTTTATAAAGTTTTGATTCTACAACATCTTTTAGGTTTCTTTTTCTTTTTATTAATCTCATTAATAAAATCCCATCAGCTTATGCTTCCTAAGCATCACAGAAGAAACGAAAGCAGTAATATTTATATATCAGCATATATATAAATAGTATAAGCATTCGACTTAGGCAGTAATATGATCTCATCACAGAACATTGCAGCAGAAGAACATATATGAAATATTGGATATACTAGGATGTCCGTATTTTTAATACGAGCCGGTATAAAACACGGATTCCACGATCGCGATGAATAGCCTAACCCACATCCCAAGATCCCTAAGTGAGCGGCAACTAACACTGCCAATTCTAGGGTTAGGAGACCCGGTCTCGACTCTTCGAGATGGCCTCCCACTGGACCCCAGAACCCGGTTACTTGTGCTCCCCTCCTTGGGTCTACCTAATGCGGAAAAGTAAATAATATACACTGGTGACATCAACCTCAACCCGGAAGTGCCCCAATAAAAGAATATTACATACAAATGAATTTTACATGAATGAAAATAAAAACCCTCACCTCACAAAAAAAACCCGGCTATTCAAAACGCGACGATCCAATATAACATATCCAGCAACACATAACATCACATGTCATCAACGTAAGTAAATATGCGCATCCCAATTGTCGTTGGCATATAGCAACGAAACCGGCGATATCACATATTACACTTACGGTCACAGAAAAGAAAGTGTAAAACTACAATATTTGGAATCCACAATCACTTTAGACATCGTAAATCCAAAATATCACATACTTCGCATTTCAAGCCTAACTCTATGAATTCCACATATTGTATCACATTCCAGATAAATAGATAGTATTAAACTTTCCGAACAGATAATCAAACACCCAAAATTTCCTAAGTAGCTCAACACTTGAGCGGAGTTCAAATAATCCCAGAAACTGTCACAGTACCGATGATCCAGCCGTAGAAGGGTCAAGCCAACGCCTCACATATGGCACGCCGTACTGCCCCAAACCCTAAGGTTTAGAGGCAGTTCAAGATGGTCACATAATCTAGTTACGGTTTGTTGTCTTCTAGAGGGTCCACCGCGTAACTTATACAATTTTCCCGAAAGATTTAAACCCGATAAAAAATTCAACACTTGAAAGTTTTTCGTGCCGGGAAAAAGTGAGTTAATGATATCCGTTCGAACATTTTAACAGTTTCTAAATATCCGGAAAAAAATAACGTATTTAAATATTCCGATCGAATCTACAATAACAAAATAAACCCCAGAAAGATCAACACTTGAGTCAGAATAAAAAATACTCTGAAAGTATAAAAGCAGTAAAAAGAATTACAGTGAAAACATAAACGTCCAATCAAACAGTAGTGCCGCGGATCCGCGGCCCAAGCAAGGTACGGCCGCGGTTCCGCGGCGCTCTGTAGAGATGACGTCATCGGTTTTCACCATAATTCTTGAATTTACCTGCTGATTTTTTAGGAATTTTTAATTCAGAAATAATCGCATTTTTGAAAAATATCCAGAGAGGGGTTCATTTTCGTCGTATCGGGTTCGATCGGAGTTTTAACTTCGTATACACGTCGCCTAATGCTCTAGCTAGGCTCTGATACCACTGTAGGGTTCCTAGGCACTCTTGTGCAGGCTCATAAGGCATCAAACATGCCCGGGTAAAAATTTAGACGTGCCGAACAACCCAAAGCCGGGATCTTTGTTAGATTATTAGGGTTTAACATGCAAGTAAACATCTTTACTACTAAGTGTGAGGGATTACAACGTTTGTAGTCCGCTCCTTCGCTTCACAAGCTCCGAGCAGAAGTCCCTTCACCGTGATCCACGATCTCCCGGACTCAAGAGAGGCTCCACGACTCGAACGATCCATGATAGCATGTCATATTCCTTTTCTCCGATGATCTACGTCGAAGTTGCAATAGCTCAAGCTCTCTCACTCTAATGAGGTGAACACCCTAATCTAACGGGCTAGATTAGATGAGGATGATGGAGTAGTATTTATGCTTTCTTTTTATATCATAATCTCACATGAAATCATCACAAAAGGAATTTCTAGTAAGCTTTCTCAAAGCTAAAGAGAGAAGAAGATGATGAATAATAAGATAATCCTTTTGTGATGAATAGTAGAAGTGAATATATGATTGATTATGGAACCATGGTCAAGGATGAGAAGCTTAACCTTTGTAGAGAATAAACAAGGGCTAGGGTTTGGTTGGGTTAAAACAATGAGTCATGAGAAAATATCTATCATAATATCTTCTTTAAGACAAAAGGAAAAGTTCTAGAAGGTGCAAGAAAGAACTAACCCTAATCAAACCCTAACCTTGCTTTATCTCTACAAAACATATTCCATAATTAATCATAACATGTTACTATAATATATATCACATATATATATTATATATTTATAACAAAAGAAAAATAATACAATTAATATATATCGCATATATATCAATGTATTATCAAGTGAGAAAATGAAATAATAAAGCGAGCCAATATTAGATAATGTAGTACAATATATCATATATATTATTATACATTAAATCATCGAATCAACACTTGATCCGACAATCCGGCTATATCGAATATAACCGACTAATATATCATGTACCGATTCATCGAATCAACACTTGATCCGATGAGCCGGTTCATATATAAATATCGCGAGAATATAATACGGTATCTCATATCGCATTATCCTCGGTCCTGCACATATCACATATGTGCCTACACTGATTTGCCTGAGCCAAGAAACCTCTGTGTAGGACTCTAAAGAATCGTCAATACGCCGGTAGCAGGTGATGATCATATCAAACACCCACAAGCTGCAAGCGGTCAGCTAAACGTAATAGCCACCCAGGTATTGAGCGATCAGAAGATCAACAAGCTAGCCTGTACGTTCTCCTGTGAATCCAATCAGTAACACTCCCGTACAGTCCGGTCTCTTCGTCTGATATGTCGCATATCAAGTCTAGGGGTGGTATACGTCAGACCCCAATAATCGATAAGTCGTGTCGATGTGTGGCTCATAACAGGTCGAGAAACTACTGGAAACACTTACCAGTAAACCTCTATATCAGCCCTGGCCAGGGACTTCCAGCTATAGCCAATCGAACACAGCACAACATCAACTCCCTATACCGGGAGAGGCGAATCCCCTCCTATCGCTCATTGCCTCCATGTGATTCGGGACTGTACCCAAAAGCCACCGTTTTACACGCCCTTTTGGACGTGGTAAGGTGGAAATCAAAGCACAGTGGGAATCACACAAGACTCTATGACGATCTCGGGTCTATAGACTACCCTGTACCAGTGTTACCGGAGAACTGCCATTTGACGTGTGGTATATCACCATCTGGGAGTTCTCTGCGAGTCCGTCCAGTGTACCCAGTCTCCACTGAGCACCCGTACACCATCTCTGATGTCAAACACCGATGCATATGGGATCATCCATCGCCCATCATATGGGTCAAGATGTGTGAATGCTAGTCTACTCTGGTGTATCGATGCCCTGTCTCGATATACCCTCGACTAGAAACAGTTATATGATGTACTCATCGACTACCATGGCCCCACTAGTATGATCTCATCATAGTCCCAGTAGTCGAGTACAAATCCTAAGGGCTTTATCAACATGTGAGAGAAAAACAGTAAACCAATACAAGTCAACATGTTAAGATAAAGTGAAACCAAATAGCATACTATCATGACGAGCAAGAAAGTCCTCTATATATATCTAAGCATCCATTATAATATACATCATATGTACAACAATGGCCTCTAGGGCATATACATAACTAACAATCTCCCACTTGCACTAAGGCCAGCTGCTGTAGTATCTCATACCTAGCATCCCGAATAATCTCTCAAACTATATCTGGGGAATAGCCTTCGTGAATGGATCCGCAGTGTTGTCCTTCGTATCTACTCTCCTGACCTCGATCTCCCGGCGATCAACAATCTCCCTGATCAGGTGATACCGCCTAAGAATATGTCTGGACTTTTGATGGGACCTGGGTTCCTTGGCCAACGCCACAGCTCCATTGTTATCGCAATACAGAGGTATTGGATGTTCAATGGATGGAACCACACCAAGTTCACTAATGAACTTCTTTATCCAGACAGCCTCTTTGGCAGCATCGTTGGCAGCGATGTATTCAGCCTCCATCGTCGAGTCTGCAACGGTATCCTGTTTGGAACTCTTCCAACACATTTTGGGATTGGTTTTATCTCGTTTGTATTCGTGTTCCTCGGAACGCGGATGCGGGTGTGTATACACAGTTGACAGAGAGACAGAGGCAGAGGATTCTCATTGGGGTTGTTGACTGTTGACTGTTGACTATTGACTTTTTGCTAAACCCTAATGTGAATAAGAAATATGATTAACGATAATATTAATTAAGTATTATTGTGTCATGGTTGAGATGAGGGGTTGACTTTGTTGACTTGTTGACTTTGTTAACCGGTTGACTAGGTTGGACTAGTTGACCATCATCATTACAATGGCTATCATTTCATGGCAAAGACTTTTGCTTGCTTGTTTGTTTTTGCAAAATGAGTGCATGAAATGATATGGCCATTTTTACTTGAACCATCACATAATACTCAATTACTATTATGAGTAATCATGGTTTTGGATTATGAGAGCTTGGATGGCAAAAGACTTACTCATTCTCTCATTTCATTTCTCTCTCTTGCTTGAGCTCTCCCTCTTGCTCTTCCTCTTGCTCTCTCTCTAGCTCAAGGCAACACCCTCTCATGAGTTGAGAAACATTTCCTTAGAGATAAAATAAAACCCATATCACTTCTCTACTCATCCTAGTTCACAAGGTTTCGCAAACCAAGTGTTCTAGTTTCTTCAAGTTCGAAGAAGAAGCCAAAGGTAGAAGCTTTCAGGTGGATCCATCTTCGGCGCAAGGAGACGACGAGGTGAGGCTGATCCGTACATCAGAAAGAGTTGAAGACGAAGGAGTTCAAGAAAGGTATAACCCCCTAACCGAGTAGGTAAACTCTAGTTAGGTTGTTAGGTAGTTGTTTAACAAAGATCCGTATTTTGAGTCCATGTTACCACCTCTTGAAAAATCGTTTTTCACCATTTCCGCAACCCCGTAAGTACTGGGGAAGGGTAGCATGGACTTACAGTGGTATCAGAGCCTAGTTAAACACTATCTAATATGTTAGCAAAGTAAGTAGAAGTTCGATTGGAGTAAATATCACGAAACATACCCGAATAGCATAGTTTCTGCCGATTTTTTCCTCTGTTCAAAAAATAATAAATCATACATGAAAAATCGGCTCAGGCTTTTGTTAAGACACCCAAGAAAACAGGTCCACTGACTCGGTCAAAGCGCCGCGGAACCGCAGCCGAGTTGACTCGGTCGTGGCACTGTTTTCTTGCAGAGTGTTTCTGGGGTTGTTTTAGGATTTTTACAATATGTTTTTTCTGCCCAGATTTTCGAGAAAGCAAAATTAGTTTTTGGGGCTTGAAAATCCGTATTTTGATCGAACTTCTAAAGACTTAAGCTGACGGGTATATATCTGTGATGTGTTATATGTATTGAACGTCCGCTAATCGCTATACGTCGATTAGTGGGGGTTATACATATCTGTGATCTGTAATGTTGATGGTATGTGTATATGAATTCATTGGATTGTCGCGGATGAATAGCCGGGGGTTGTGAGATGAAAGTTTTTCCTTTTATCTTTCAATTCATGTAAATATGTAAATTGATGTAATATTATTTTTGGCCGCACAACCGGGTCGGGGTTGTAGCCGTCATTGTATAATTTCTTTTACTGTTTTTGCTCCTACGATAGACCCAAGGTGGGGTGCACAAACTACCGGGTATCTCGAAGTGCCGAGTGGCCTACTCACGTCGTTGAGGGAGGTTGCTCCGCTTCGGATATTTGGCGGGTAGTTTACCGCACCCGTAGGGGTCTAGGGTAGGGTATTGGCTATTCATCGCGACCGTGTAATCCGCTTTTCGTTACAGGCTCGTACGAATTGCGGATTCCTAGTATATCCAATGTGTTCATCTGTGATTTGAAATGGCTATCATTGCAATATATCTATATATGATATTATTTAGGCGTTGCTTATGTTTTGCATCCGTGCTAGTCCAGCCCCCGCTCTGTCGTTAGTTAAGTAACCTAACGGGTAATGACGGGGCCCCGTGGCGAATGCGGATGGCATAACCGTACGTCATATTTTGGTTGTTTTCTGCAATGGTAGGATTAAATGATGGGACGCATTGGAATTAATGCAAGAAAAAATAAACCAAGTAAAATTCGTTGGAACATTTTCAAAACCACTCGGTTTCTTTTCAAAAATAACTTTTAAACGCGGAGCTTAAGCCACTCCTTTTAAAAGCTATCTCGTTCCTTCGATTATATCAAGTTCACTACGTTCACGGTTTCGCCAAAAGCATTCGTAGCCCTCCGTCATTTTACATGAATGGTCAATAAGTATTCAAGCTATGTATGTTGGCCAAAGTCAAGGCATAGTGATTGGTAGCTATTCGGTATTCATGTGCAGCATAGATAGATGTGTTGGTTTAGGGCAGTCGTTCTGCCATTTTGGCCAAAGTCAAGGGTATATGCGGGTGTGCTCAAATTAACCTGGAGAATGACGGGTAGAACTTGACTTGTGACTTATGATGTTTTGGCCAAAGTCAAGGTCATAAGAGCATGGGGCAAAAATCCACATCGGGAGTTTCAAAAGAACTGAAACTTGCTAGCACTGCATACCATTTGGAGTGTGATGATTCTGGTAGGATTCCTTCAGTTTTATCACGCGATGATATTTGGATCCCGATCCTATTGTGAGTATATGCTACTCCTCGGGAAATTTCTCACTTAACGATCAATGCTATAAACCAAGTAGGTGTCTAGAAAGGTGTTAGCGGGGCTACGCCCCCAGGGAAAAGAGGTTATTTAATTAAGGAACTTCGCGAAAGCATTGGAAAACCTCCCTCGAAGTACCGACACTAGCCTGGCTGAACGGTTAAGCAAGTATTGTACGGTGAGATTGATCCTGACTAATTCTTCCTTTTTGGTTTGAGGAGGGATTCGAGAGACAGTGGGAGCCATCCTGTTTAGACAAATTAAAAACCACTCTAAATTTGCAAGAGCACCATGCTAAAGTGTTTCTTCTCTCTCTCCTAATCACAGCGACCAAACATCATGACCGGACTTAAGTTACTACTAGATAAAAACATACTGACAGGGCCAAACTACAAAGATTGGCTCAGGAATGTCAAAATGGCAATCACTTATGACAAATTGGGGTATCTTTTTACCACCAAAGCTCCCCTTGTCCCTGGTCCCACCTCCAGCGTCGTGGATAAGGAAATCCGTAAGACTTGGGAGATCGACTGCGCGAAGGCCAAGTGCCTTGTGCTTGCCTCTATGGACAACGAACATCAGAGGAGGCACGAGAATATGGACATCGAATCCATATTTCTCCATACAAAAGAACTGTATGGAGAGAAATCTCGTATCGCCAGATACGAAGTGTCGAAGAAGTTGTTTTCGGCAAGGTTGGCCGTCGGATCATCGGTAGCGGAACACGTGCTTAAGATGATAGGCTTCATTGAGGAGCTCGCGGACCTAGGGACCACGTTAGAGAACGAGCTCTATACGGACTTGATTCTCCAGTCCCTTCCTTCCACTTACGCCCAGTTTATCCTGAACTTCAACTTGCAAGAGAAAGAAGTTGAACTTTCAGAACTCCTCAACATGCTGAGGAGTGCAGAGGGCACCCTACAGAAAGGTAGGGAAACATCCACTTTGTTTGTAGGAGGATCTTCCTCTTCTAGGCCCAAGGAGAAAGCCAAGGGAAAGAAGAAGAAAGCCCCCGCCAAACCAAGGGGCGGTGTTAGTAAAGTGGATACGAAGGGAAAGGCAAAAGCAACAAAGATAGCGGGAAAACTTGTGGGGAAGGAAGAGTGCTTTTACTGTCATAAGAGTGGGCACTGGAAGAAAGATTGCAGAGCTTGGAAAGCCAGAACACATGATCTGAAGCAAGTTGCGGCTTCAGCTTCAGGTGTGTATGTTATTGAAAACTGTCTATGAATAAACTCTACTTCCTGGGTATTGGATACCGGATCAGGATCTCATATCTGTAATCTTTGCAGGCGTTGAGAAACCGTAGGTTTTTGAAGGCAGGTGACATGACCCTCAAAGTTGCAAACGGAGCTAGCATGGATGCTAAGGCCGTGGGGGACTATCACCTGGGAATGTCAGATGGACATGTTTTGGTTTTACGTAATTGCTTTTTTTACCCAACGCAACTTGTAATATCATTTCTGTATCTTTGATTTCTAAAGAAGGTTATGAATTTGCGTTTGTAAGTAATGTTGTAAACATTCACCTTAATCAAGTTCTGATTGGGTCAGGTACATTAAGCAATGGTATATACGTATTAAACCAACCACAGATTTTCAATGTCCAGAATACACACAAGAGAAAGTCTCCGGAAATAAATCAGAATTTCTTATGGCATTGTAGACTGTGTCACATCAATGAGAGAAGGTTGACGAAGTTACATACAGAAGGATATTTGGATCCTTCGAATATCAATCATATGCAACTTGTCAATCCTGTCTCAAAGGAAAGATGACAAAGACTCCGTTCACTGGACACGGAGTAAGAGCGAGCGAGCTCTTGGGACTGGTACACATCGACGTGTGCGGTCCAATGTCTACACATGCGCGAAGCGGTTATTCTTACTTCATTACTTTTACGGATGACTTTTCAAGGTACGGTTATGTCTTCTTAATGAAACATAAATCCGAAGCCTTTGGAAAATTCCAGGAATATAAGAATGAAGTAGAAAAACAAACCGGCAAAAGTATCAAGACAATGAGATCGGATCGAGGTGGTGAATACTTGAGTGCCGAGTTCCTGGATTACTTAAAAGAGAATGGAATTCTCTCTCAGCTTACTCCTCCATACACTCCGCAACATAACGGTGTATCGGAGAGACGGAACCGAACCCTATTGAATATGGTACGGTCCATGATGAGTAATGCTGAGTTACCGCGATCATTCTGGGGATATGCACTAGAATCAGCTGCATACCTTTTGAATCGAGTTCCAACTAAGACTGTGCCTACTACACCATATCAGATGTGGTGTGGGAAGAGACCCTATCTTAATCACATTAAGATATGGGGAAGTCCAGCTTTTGTCAACAAGCAGCATGCGGACAAGCTCGAGGCACGCTCAGTACAGTGCAAGTTTGTGGGATATCCAAAGAACTCCAAGGGATATTTCTTCTATTGCGAAGAGGAACAAAAGGTTTTTGTTTCTCGGCATGCCCACTTCTTGGGAACTCGGTTTTTGGAGAATCAGATAAGTGGGAGCACAATAGAACTGGAAGAAATTCCAGATTCACGAGCTATTACTGAAAGCTTAGTAGAACCAGAGGGTTCAAAAGAACATGACATTCCTACGCCGCTCCGCAGGAGTAGTAGGCAGTCTCATCCTTCCGAGAGATACTACGGTTTTCTCATAGACGGGGATAGAGAAGATTGCATCATTGATTATGATGAGCCGACTAGCTTCCAGCAGGCCATTCAGAGCGTTGACTCGGTAAAATGGCTGGATGCAATGTGGACCGAAATGGAGTCCATGTACACCAACAAAGTATGGATGTTGGACGTTGCTCCAGATGGGGTAAAACCCGTAGGATGTAAGTGGATCTTCAAAAGGAAGATTGGTGTAGATGGACATGTTGAGACCTATAAAGCTAGACTTGTTGCAAAGGGTTTTCGTCAAAGACCCGGCTTGGACTATGACGAAACCTTTTCTCCAGTAGCTATGCTGAAATCCATTCGGATCCTTCTTGCCATTGCTGCCTTCCACGATTATGAGATCTGGCAGATGGACGTAAAGACCGCTTTCCTAAATGGTAATTCAGAGGAGTGTGTCTATATGGACCAGCCAGAAGGTTTCATTCAGAGTGGGAGCAGCGGAAAGGTGTGCAAGTTGCTTAAGTCCATCTACGGACTAAAGCAGGCATCGCGGAGTTGGAACATCTGTTTTGATGAGACAGTCAAAGAATTTAGCTTTATCAAAAATCCAGATGAACCATGCATCTATAGTAGATTTGTAGTGAGAACTGTAGTATTCCTCGTTTTATACGTGGATGACATTCTCTTAATAGGAAATGACATTCCTATGCTACAATCTGTCAAAGGGTTCTTGTCACACAGGTTCTCCATGAAAGACCTGGGTGATGCCTCATACATTCTGGGGATCCAGAACTATCGTGATAGATCTAAGAGGATACTGGGACTCTCACAGTCCAGGTACATCGACACCATACTGAAAAGATTCAGTATGGAAGATTCCAAGCGCGGTAATCTACCGGCTTGTCACGGGATCACCCTCTCCAAAGAGATGTCTCCCAAGATTGATTTGGAAAGGGATCGCATGTCTATTATACCCTACGCTTCTGCGGTAGGCTCTATAATGTATGCGATGTTGTGTACCAGACCAGATGTAGCTTATGCACTGAGTGTGGTAAGCCGGTATCAGTCAAACCCTGGGGAGAAACCCTGGATAGAAGTAAAGAACATTCTCAAGTACCTGAGAAGGACTGAGGAGATGTTCTTGGTGTATGGCGGAAAAGACCTCCAGATCGAGGCCTTTGCTGACTCCAGCTTCCAGAGTGACAAGGATGATTCCGAGTCCATGTCGGGTTATGTCTTTACCCTCTATGGAGGGGCGGTGTGTTGGAAGAGTTCCAAACAGGAAACCGTTGCTGACTCGACGATGGAAGCGGAATATATCGCTGCTGCAGATGCCGCAAAAGAAGCCGTTTGGATAAGGAAGTTCTTAACTGAACTTCAGGTGGTTCCGTCCATTGTTGATCCAATACCTCTGTATTGCGACAACAACGGGGCTATAGCTTTAGAAAAGGAAGCCAGGTCCCATCAGAAATCCAGACACATCTTGAGGCGGTATCACCTGATCAGGGAGATCGTGGGTCGCCAGGAGATCGAGGTTCATAGAGTTTCTACGGAAGAAAACACTGCTGATCCACTCACAAAGGCCTTACCCCAGACTCAGTTCAAGCGGCTGATCGAGATGATAGGTCTTCGATACGCCAGTACATGGCCTTAGTGCAAGTGGGAGATTGTTAGTGTATATGCCCTAGAGGCCATTACTGTATCATACTAGTTTGTATATTACTTAATGGAAGCTTGGGATATTCACCTTGTATAGACAATCTTGCTCAATATAGTAGTATGCTACTTGGTTTGTTTCTACTTTAATGTGTACATGTGTTTATTTTAGTATATCACCTATACACATTAGTGGAGCCCTTAGGATCTTTGCTTGATTACCAGCGTTGTGATGGCAGTCACACTAGTGGGGGCTGGGTAATCCACAAGCACATCCTTATGCAGGTCCCTAGTCGTAGGACTATCGAGACAGGGCATCGATACTCCGGAGTAGACTAGCGTATGCGCTTCTCATCCCAGTGTGGGGAAGGTCTGTCCCACAGCCGTTAGTACGTCGTACTTGAGATAGTATGCGGATGCTCGTTAGGTTACGAGTACACTGACAGGACTCGTCGGGAACTGTTGGTTGGTACTATACCTATCGTCAGTTATCAATTCCCAGGTGACATGAGTATAGCTTAGTTCGCTGACTTGACACTGCCACTTCTCCTCGAGTGTGTTCCCACTGTACTTCCTACCACGGCTCAAAGGAGTCGTGCAAACAGACAGTAGTTGGGTGCAGTCCCGAAGCACTTAGTGGCAGTGACGGTTAGACAGTATTCGTGTCTCCCGGTATTGGGGGTTGACATCGCGCTGTGTCTAGGAGAGCCATTACACGAGTAGTCCCTGGCCAGGGCAAGCGAGATATACTGGTAGGTTTCCAGTGTTATCTCAGGGTGTTCTGGGCTACACTCCGACACGACTTATACCGCTAGTAGGGGACTGACGTTTACCGCCCCTCTAGGCCCGCCATGCAATGTATCAGACGAACAGACCGGACTGTACGGAGACTGTCACATTAAGGCTTAGTAGGAGTTCAGATGGGTTTCACCTCGTCCGCCTTCTTGTCGGCATCTACCTGGGGACCGTTACGCATAGCTAGTGCCGCTTGCGGTCTGTGGTTAAACCCACTGCCAGCGTAGTGTCGAGTCTTTAGAGTCCCACACAGAAAGCTATTCGCCTCTAGGCAAAATAGTAGAGGTCGCATGGTTTTGCGACAGGTCGCATGGTTTTGCGACAGGGTTCGGTCACATCCGTGCACTTGTGCACGTTTGGTGTCCGGACAGTTAACACTAGCGGGCTTTGGTTTAAGCCAGATCCTAGTATACATTTTGGGATTGGTTTTATATCGTTTGTATTCGTGTTCCTCGGAACGCGGATGCGGGTGTGTATGCACAGTTGACAGAGAGACAGAGGCAGAGGATTCTCATTGGGGTTGTTGACTGTTGACTGTTGACTATTGACTTTTTGCTAAACCCTAATGAGAATAAGAAATATGATTAATGAAAATATTAATTAAGTATTATTGTGTCATGGTTGAGATGAGGGGTTGACTTTG
The DNA here is from genome assembly GCA_030015575.1 of Agapanthus africanus. Lineage (NCBI taxonomy): Eukaryota > Viridiplantae > Streptophyta > Magnoliopsida > Asparagales > Amaryllidaceae > Agapanthus > Agapanthus africanus. The sequence continues at coordinate 559,951,336 of CM057338.1, forward strand.
TTGACTTGTTGACTTTGTTGACCGGTTGACTAGGTTGCACTAGTTGACCATCATCATTACAATGGCTATCATTTCATGGCAAAGACTTTTGCTTGTTTATTTGTTTTTGCAAAATGAGTGCATGAAATGATATGGCCATTTTGACTTGAACCATCACATAATACTCAATTACTATTATGAGTAATCATGGTTTTGGATTATGAGATCTTGGATGGCAAAAGACTTACTCATTCTCTCATTTCATTTCTCTCTCTTTCTTGAGCTCTCCCTTTTGCTCTTCCTCTTGCTCTCTCTCTAGCTCAAGGCAACACCCTCTCATGAGTTGAGAAACATTGTCTTAGAGATAAAAGAAAACCCATATCACTTCTCTACTCATCCTAGTTCACAAGGTTTAGCAAACCAAGTGTTCTAGTTTCTTCAAGTTCGAAGAAGAAGCCAAAGGCAGAAGCTTTCAGGTGGATCCATCTTCGGCGCAAGGAGACTACGAGGTGAGGCCGATCCGTACACCGGAAAGAGTTGAAGACGAAGGAGTTCAAGAAAGGTATAACCCCCTAACCGAGTAGGTAAAACTCTAGTTAGGTTGTTAGGTAATTGTTTAACAAAGATCCGTATTTTGAGTCCTTGTTACCACCTCTTGAAAAATCGTTTTTCACCATTTCCGCAACCCCGTAAGTACCGGGGAAGGGTAGCATGGACTTACACATCCATCGCCCATCACATGGGTCGAGAAGATATACGCTAGTCTACTCTAGAATATTGATGCCCCGTCTCGATATTCCCACGACTAGGAACATTGAAGTATGTACTCATCGAATACCCAGGCCCCACTAATATGATCCGCATCATAGTCCTGCAAGTCGAGTACATATCCTAAGGGCTTTATCAACATGTAATAGAGAGACAGTAAGTATATATGTTAAGATAAAGAGCAACCAGATACCGTACTATCATGTCGAGCAAGAAAGTCCTACCTATATATGTCCTAGCATCCACTACAATATACATCTCATGTACAGTAATAGCCTATAGGGCATACATATAACTAACAATCTCCCACTTGCACTAGGGCCATCTGTAGCAGTGGTTGCAGTATCTCATACTCAACCATCCCATATAAGTCTCTCTATGGGAAAAGGCCTTTGTGAGTGGATCCGCCGTATTGTCCTCTGAGTCCACTCTCCTAACCTCGATCTCCCTGGAGATCAACTATCTCCATGATTAGGTGTTGCTGCCTCAGAATATGTCTAGGTCACTGATGGGACTGGGGTTACTGGTCCAAAGCCACACTTCCATTGTCTCATAATAGAAGGAACCTAGTTCATCTCATGAACCAATATACACCCAAACTGCCTCTTTGGTAGTATCTTTGATAGCGATGTCACCAGCCTTTATCGTCTAGTTTGCCACGGTATCTTAGCTTGGAACTCTTCTAACATACCGTCCCTCCACTGAGGGTAAAGACAATGCCTGCGACTGACATTCAGTCAACCTTATCACCCTGGAACTTTTCCAGTGATTCTCCCCAGGATCGATTGAGACCATCTCACTATACCTAGTGAGAATCCTAATATCCATTTAGATCTATCTCATAGATATAAAACCTAGGATTTAGGAGGTATCACATAGATCCTATATGGAGAATCCTTGTGATAAGAGGAGATTGACCGTGCGTAGTATAGGAAACTCTTTTCCTATCAAGAGTGTGTCGTCCACGTACAATACGAGGATGTTCACCTTACTCTCTACTACCTTTTTTGTATATACAAGGTTCATCTACCATTTTGATGAAGTCAAACTCTTTGACTACCACATCAAAACAGATGTTCCAACTCCGCGATGCCTGCTTTGTCACAAAAAGCATTTTGCACACGTTTCCGCTGCTCCCACTGTTTACGAAGCCCTCTGGCTGTGTTCTTATAGACGCTCTCTTCTAAATCAATATTTAGAAAAGCAGTCATGACACCCAACCACCAGATATCGCGGTCATGGTATGCAGCAATGGCAAGTAGGATCTGGATGGACTTAAGCATAGCCACTGGAAAAGGTTTCATCATTATCCACGCCTGGTCGATGACGAAAAACTTTAACAAGTCTAGCTTTGAAAGTCTCAACTATTCCATCTACACCAAGTAATCTTCTCAAGATATACTTGCTCCTGATGGGAATTTAACCCTTCAGATATAGCAACCAAAGTCCATGCTTTTTTGGTGTACATGGATTCCATCTTAGATCGCTAAGCATCCAGCCATTCTTACAGAGTCCCCACTCTTGATGGCCTGCTCGTAACTAGTTGTGTCATCATCTCATGATGCAATCCTCGCTCCCACTGTCATCGAGAAACCGAAGTATCTCTCTGGCGGATAAGGAACCCTGCTAGATCAGCGGAGAGGCTGAGGTTCGTCGGAATCTATTGAATCCTTTGGTTCTACCAAATCATCTGTTGTAGTTTGTATAGCTGGAACTCCTTCCAGTTCTACCTCATGACCACTAATTTCTTCATAAGAAATTCCCTTTCACAAAGGTGGTATGTTGAGAAACAAAACATATTTTGTTCCACTATTAGGTAGAAGATATTCCCTTGCGAATACTTGGGATATCCAACAAACTTCTACAGAACTAACTTTGTCTCGAGCTTGTCCGGATTTTGCTTTTAGACATAGGCCGGACAACCCCAAATCTTAACAAACTTAAGACATGGGCTCTTCCCATTCCATATCACATATGAAGTGGTAGGCGATGGATTTGATTGGAACCCTATTCAATAGGTATGCAGCTTCACAAGTGCATAACTCCCTAAAAGGAAATAGGAAACTTAGTAGTACTCATCATAGAGCGCACCATATCAAACAGGGTGTGATTGCTCCGCCCCGATACACCGACGTTCTGTGGTGTATGCGGAGGAATAATGCTGAGAGAGAATCTCATTCTCCTTTAGAATAATCCAGGAATTCCGTGCTCAAGTATTCTCCTCCTTGATCACATCAAAGGACATAATACTTCTACCCGGTTTTGGTTCTCTACTTCTATCTTACATTCTTTGAATTTCTCAAAAGTTTCAGACATTTGTTTCAACAGGAACATGTGTCCGAATCTTGAGAGATTCTCATTGAATGTAAGGAAGTATAAGGAACCGGTCTTGGCATATGTAGACTGGGGACCTTCATACATCACTATGTATCAGTCCCAAGAGTTCACTAACTCTTTCTCTGTTTCCAGTAAACGGAGCTATGGTCATCTTATCTTTGTTACATGACTGGCAAGTTTCATAAGATGTAAATTTAAACAGATTTAAATATGCATCTAAATGTAACTTAGCTAGTCGGGTCGCATTGATATGACCTAATCTACAATGCCTCGAGAAGAATTCGTTCATTTCTGAACTCTTCCTCTTGTGTGTGTTCTGTACATTAAGAACTGTGGTTTGATTTAGAACGTTTATGCTTTTAGATAACATGCCTGAACGGATCAACTCTTGATATAGGAAATGTTCAAAACATTATTCAACAATACAAAATTATATCCTTCTTTAATAAATAAAGAGACTGATATGATATTGTATGTCAGGTTCGGTATCTAATAACATTCGTTCAGAATCAATGTATTCTGGTAATACAGGGTGATAGTGACCAACAGACTTGGCTGCAACACTTGCACCGTTTTCTGACTCATGAAACTTATTACCTGTTCTCAGTTCTCTACCTTTCTGTAGCCCATGTAACAGATTACATATGCGGGATCCTGATCCGGTATCTAATACCCAGGATGTAGAGGATACAGAGAAACAGTTCTTTGTAATGAACACACCCGAAGAAGATGCATCATCAGGCACTTTCTTCGTTTGGGCGGCATGGGAATCCTGGTATTCCGCTATTTCCTGCTCTGTCTTATAACAATTATAAGTTGGAGCAGGACCAACGTTCCCCAGCTCAGTATAACAAGCGGGTTCGGTCAATACATCCATATTATTATCTTGATTAAGGCGTGACATGGTCGCTACCTGGAGAGAGAGAGAAGAAAACACTCTGCGTGCGCTCTTGCAAGATTAGATTGGTTATGTATTTTATCTAATCAGGATGGCTCCCACTGTTTTTATCAAATCTTCTTTCAAACCCTAAAAGGAAAGACTAGCCGGGATTAATTACACTCTACAAGTTCGCCAATCTTTCGGCCAGGCCAGTGCCGGTACTTTGAGGGAGGTTCCCCATGCTTTCGTACGGAACTAATTAAAATAAACCTCGTTTTCCCAGGGGCGTAACCCCGTTGACACCTTTCTAGACACCTACTTGATCGGCTAATTGTAAAGTGCAAAACTCTCCCAGGAGTACAATTACTCGCAGTGGGTATCAGGATCCAACTATCATATAGAAGGTATGCAATCTGATTGCAAATTTCAACACTTGAAACTCCCGATAAAGGTTTTTACCCCTAGCACTTAGGACCTTAACTATGGTCAACAAATCATAAGCACTAGTCAAGTTCTACCTGTCATTTCGTGATTAATTAGACCCACCCACATGATCCTTAACTAAGGTCAACAAAGTCACATGACTGTCCTAACTAATCGCATCATATGCTGTGTAGGAAGACATCACTTAGCTACCGTACACTGTGCCTTGACTATGGTCAACAAACACAGCACGAATACTAAGTACTCTACTTCCTAAAATGACGGAGGGTTGCGGATGGTTTTTAAGAAAACCTTTAACGCTTTGAACTTGATCTCGTTGCAGAATCAAATGGTTTTAAATGGAGTGTTTTTTAGGCTTCTGCTAGTTTCTCTAAAGAGGTCACTCCCGGTGAAGGGATCTCGGCTCTTTCCTCGTCGAATGAGGTGCTGGATGTTCTACAAGGAACACCGCTATGCAAAAAAAGAACTAGAAAAGCAGTCAAAAGACAAACCGAAGGTTGTAGCATCTGCTAGTTATTGCTAAAGAGGTCACTCCCGGTGAAGGGATCTCGGCTCTTTCCTTATCGAATAAGGTGCCGGATGTTCTACAAGGAACACCGCTATGCAAAGCAACAACTAGAGCTACCTAATTTTTGAAATTCGATTCCACAACATCTTTTAGGTTTATTTTCTTTCATTAATCTCATTAATGAATGTTCCATCATTTAAATCCACCTAAACATCACAGATAAATACAACATACGCTTATGCCATCCGCATTCACCTCGATGTCCCGTCTGCACCGTTAGGTTAGGTAACTAACGGCAGAACGGGGAAGGGCTAGCACGGGTGTAAAACATAAGCAACGTCTATATAATATATCATATATACTATATACAGTATCTATCCGAACATATCACATCACAGATAACGCAGCAGAAAATATCATATGAAATATTGGATATATTAGGACGTCCGTGTTTTATTTTGAGCCTGTGTAAAACACGGATTCCACGGTCGTGATGAATATCCAGTCCACAACCCTAGACCCCTATGAGAGTGGCAAGAAATCCTACCAATTCTAGAGTTAGGAGACCCGGTCTCGACTCCTCGAGATGGTCTCCCATTGGACCCTAGAACCCGGTTACTTGTGCTCCCTGCCTTGGGTCTATCCTAATGCGGAAAAGTAAATAATATACAATGGTGACATCATCCTTAGCCCAGAAGTGCCCCAATAAACGAATATTACATACAATGAATTTTCCATGAATGAAAAAGAAAAACTCTCATCTCACATAAAAAAAACCCGGCTATTCAAACACGACGATCCAATATAACATATCCAGCAACACATAACATCATATATTATCAACGTAAGTAAATATGCATATCCCAATTGTTGTTGATGTATAGCAACGAAACCGGCGATACTCCACATATTACACTTACGGTCGCAGAAAAGAATGTGTAAAACTACAACAGTTGGAATCCTCAACCTCCTTAAACATCGCATGCTTAACCATTATAAACCCCGCATTTTAGTCTCATCATCGAAAACAATTTTCAATATCAAGTCGGGAAATTCAACAAGATTCCCGACATCCTGATCGAATGCTCTTCGCAAACTTTAGTAGACGGTCGCACCCCCAGATTCCGCCGACGAAGTGAACTAAGGCGGAACACCGCTGCCGCGAGCACCCGAATGGATGCTTTTGGCGACGAGGTTCTCCTACAGTCACTTTGTCGGTGCTTTGGGGTGTGACTGTCTATTAACTTTATCCGGCGAGTATCCGCGTACGCTACGTGATTGCGACGGACTTTTGATCACATCAAAATCCCGTGGCAACCGATCAAATGAGACTAAACTGCTGTGTTTATAACATTCAAATTAGTTATCTCATAACTACTTGTGGATTCCAAATATTGTATCACATTCCAGATAAATAGACAATGTTAAACTTTCCGATCGAATAATCAAACACCCAGGTTTTCCCAAATAGTTCTCAACACTTGAGGGGAGTTTAAAAACATCCATCACATGCCACAGTACCAATGGTCCAGCCGTTGAAGGGTCAAGCCAACGCCTCACATGTGGCAACGCCGTACTGCCCCAAACCCTAAGGTTCAAAAGGCAGTTCAAGACGGTCACATAATCGAGTTAAGGTTTGTTGTCTTCTAGAGGGTCCATCGTGTTACTTGCACGACTTAGAACGTTCTTAAACTACAGAAAAATCACACGCTTGGAAATTTTCCGGCAGGGGAAAAAGTGAGTTATTGATATCCGTTCGAACTTTTTAATACTTTCTAAATTATCCAGAAAAACAAAACAAAGTTATAATTATCCGATCGAATCAACGAGTCCGCAATACAACCCTAAGAAAACTCAACACTTGAGTGGAATTAAAAAATTCCCAGAAAAAATTAACAAGAAAGGACCTAAGAATAAATATATGAAGTATGAGGGACTAAGTCATAATTTAGGCCACGGAACCGCCGCCAAATCCTTGGTTTGGCCGCGGTTCCGTGGTCATATAGACGAATCAGTGGGCCGTACTTCACAGTAATTCTTAGTTTTTCCTGCTTAATTTTCTGAGCATTTTTAATTCATAAAAAATCACAGTTTTGAAAATTGTCAAGAGAAGGGTATTCGTCGGGGTTTACGGGTTCGATCGGACTTTAAACTTCGCCTAGACTTCATGTAAAGCTCTAGTTTGGCTCTGATACCACTGTAGGGTTCCTAGGCACTCTAACAAGGTTCTACAAGGCATCAACCATGCCCGATTCAAAAAAAATAGCCGTGCCGAACAACCCTAACCAAGATCGTATACTAGAGATTATGTGAAAACTAGCAAGTTAAACATTTTAACTACAAGTGAAAGGGATTATAACCTTTGTAGATCCGGTCCTTCACTTCTAAAGCTTCGTGTTGACGTCCCTTCACTGCGATCATCGGGATCCCGGACTCTAGCGATGGTTTCTTCGGAGAAATGAGTGGGCTAGGTCGTTGACTTCGAGGCCGAAGATGATCTACGTCGAGGAGACTCAAACTCAAACTATTCCTTCACTTGGTCATGAATTTTGTGAAGAGAACATGCTATACTACATGGCAAGTAGTAGAGAATGAAGAAGTAGGAAGTGGGCTCACTTTAGAATTGATTTTCTCATACTTTTTCTCATGGCACCATTAGAGCTAGCAAGCTTTTCATGGAGCTTGATGAAGAAGAAGAAGAAGAAAGAATAATCATCATATGAATTGATTCGCTCAATAATGTAACCATGGGTGAGTTAAGCTATCATGCTTAACTCATGTAGAGAATTGACCGAGGTATGAGGTTAAGGGTTAGGTTAAAGAATATCAAGAGAAATGACAAAAGAGTGGACTTTGTCAAAGTTTCTCCAAGCTTCTTAACTTTGACTAAGTTCAACTCTTTTGTTATGTCTTAAGAAAAAACAATAACCCTAATCTTAAACCTAATCTTGGTATAAGTCTCATACACCCATCTTGTGTGTATCATCAAGTATGACACAAACATATGTACACAAATATATATCACATATACACTTATGCACAAACTAGTGAGAAAATAAATCTTAAGTGAGCTAATACTAGTTAATGTAATGTAATATATCAAATATATAATTATACATTAAATTATTAAATAAACTCTTGATTTAATAATCCGGCTATAACCGACTAATACCAAAAGTAACAACTTATCGAATCAACACTTGATCCGATAACCCGGCTATATCGCATACAACCGATCAATATCACAAATCGCAAGAATAGAATACGGTATCTCATATCGTATCAATCTCGGTCCCGCACATATCACATATGCGCTCCTACTCCGTTTCGCTTGAGCCAGGAAACCCCTGTGCAGGACTCTAAAGACTCGTCAATACGCCGGCAGTAGGTGATGATCATATCAAACACCCACAAGCCGCAAGCGGTCTGCTAAACGTAACGGCCACTGGGGTATTGAGCTATCAGAAGATCAACGAGCAAGCCTGCTCACACTCCTGCTCATCCAATCAGTAACACTTACCGAACAGTCCGGTCTGTTCGTCTGATATGTCGCATATCTCGCCTAGGGGTGGTAAACGTCAGACCCCTAGGGCATCATATAACTAACACTGTCCCTACCTATATATGTCCTAGCATCCACTACAATATACATCTCATGTACAGTAATGGCCTCTAGGGAATACATATAACTAACACCTTCCCTACCGTTCGGCACCAGCCTATGGTTTAGAAGAAGACTATCCAATAAGCATAATGGGTGTACTGTCCTAATTCTAGGAGCACTCGCAACGCGAGAGAAGGTAAACATAAAAGACAACTGAATAAACCTTATTCCTATTTCTCCTGAACCAGAATCCATCCCCGAACTGGAACAAGTTCCTTTGAGTTCGTATATAACCATACAATGGATTATCCAAACTGTGGATCTACGTAGGGATACGGAGTGTCCTGGAGAAATACAAAGGTGAAGTAGGAGTGGCGATAAAACACTTGGTTTGGTCGTGAATAGCAGTCGCAGTTTACTTTGCCCTCTTACTAATCCCTTTATTTGTCTTAACTTATTACCTTCTGTACACCTTTTAGGCTAAATGGTTTTCTTCATTCCCTACCAATCGGCACTGCCTATGGTTTGGAAGAAGACTATCCAATTAGCGTAATAGGTGTACCGTCTTAATCCAAGGAACACTCGCAACCTGAGAGAAGGTAAAAGGAAAAGACAACTGAATTGTCCTATTTGTTTTCTCCAGAACCGGAAACCATCCTCGAATAAATTCCTTCGAGTTCGTATATAACCAAACGGTGGTTTTATCCAATGGAAGTAGACGTTCGTAGTAATACGGGGTGTTCTGGAGAAAAGGGTAAAAGTAGGAGTGGCAATGAGGTATGCAACTCAGACAATCCAAAAGCCGGTGTTTAAGAAGGTTCGGTTAATCTTGGTCACTGAGTCATAGTCAAGGGTCGAGCCATGGTCACTGCAAGAGAGAGAAAAAAAACACTCAGCGTGCACTCTAACCTAGATCAGAATGGTTACCAATTTATCTAATCCGGAAACCTCCCACTGTAACCACAAATTCTCCTCCAAACCTGAAAGAAGAATTAGTCGGGATCACCCGAGGAGTAAACCAACTCATCAGTAGGAATCGGGATCCAACTATCATCGCATGATAATGTGATGGAATCCACTCACATTATCACACTCCAGAAGGTATGCGCATATCTGGCAAGTTTCAGTTTCTTTAGAAACTCCCGATGTGATTTTTACCCCATGCTCTTATGACCTTGACTTTGGCCAACAAATCATAAGTCACATGTCAAGCTCTACCCGTCATTATCCAGGTTAATTTGAACGCACCCGTACCTACCCTTGACTTTGGCCTACAAGGCAGTACGACTGTCCCAAACCAACGCATGTATCTATGCAACAGAAAAGTAACAAATAGCTATCATACATTATGCCTTGACTTTGGCCAACAAACATAGCATGAATACTAAGTGCTACCCGTCTGAAATGACGGAAGGCTACGAATGGTTTTTGGCGAAAAACCTTTAACGTAATGAACTTGATATCGTTGAAGGAACATGATAGCTTTTTGTAAAAATATAGTGGCGAAAACCTTTGCTAAAGAGGTCACTCCCGGTGAAGGGATCTCGGCTCTTTTCCCGTAGAATGAGGTGCAGGATATTCCAGCTGAATACCACGATGCAAAGCAAAAGGCAACCGGCTATAGTGAAGTTATTACCCTGATGCAAACTTTTATCCAAGGGGTCACTCCCGGAGAAGGGATCTCGGCCCTTGCCTCGTCGACTGAAGTGCTGGATATTCATAACCGAATACCACTGTGCAAAACAAAAGAAAACGTTCTTGCAATAACAGCTTTTTGAAAAATGTTCCAACAACATCAGAATAGGTTTGTTTAGCTTGTATTGATCTGAATCAACGCAGTCCCATCAATTAATCACACCACAAAAGAACGAAAATATGTTGTACGTATATGCCATCCGCATTCGCCACTGGGTCCCGTCATCACCCGTTAGGTTACTTAACTAACGACAGAGCGGGGACTGGACTAGCGCGGGTGTAAAACTTATAAAACATTTACTAGTATATATATCAATATATAATATTCGCTCAAGGCGTGATAAAATGCAACATCACAGGAAGTAATCAGCATCACAGAACAATACAGATAATTTGGGATCCCCGGGTTTCATAGAGCCGCTACTGAAACCCGACGTTCCCCTGGTCGTATGGATAGCCTGTGCAATGAAATCCTAGACCCCTACGGGTGCGGGAAGTTACCCGCCAAAACCTGAAGAGAGGCAGCCCCCTTCAACAACGTTAATGGACCACCCAACACTTCACGGAATCCGGTAACTTGAGCACCCCTCCTTGGGTCAACCTATACCCCCTACGAGTGCGTAGAATAGCCCGCCAATTCTAGTGTAAAGCCCCCTCCGTCTCAAAGCCATGAGATGCGGGCTCGTTGCCCTATAGAACCTGGCTGCCCGTGCACCCCTCCGCGGGGTAATCCTAGTACAGAAAGTAAATTATACAACGGGTACATCGACCTCAGCCCGGTCGTGCCCCAAAAGAATAATATACAACAGGCAGTGACGGCAGTCCACATGTCGGACGCTCGCCCCGCAATATCAAATGTACAAATACAACCAAACTGTACTACCATCGCATCCAGTCTATCCACCACGACAAATCCGCAACATCACAGCACAACAGAACATCAACGTGAATGTCACGTTCGCAAATCCGTCTAAAAGAGCTATAGCAATTAGACAAGATTTACCGCTCAAATGACATTCACAGTCGCAGATATAAAGTAAGCACTGTGAACTAACATGTTTAAAATTCCGATTGACAAAACTTCCCGAAGTGGGCCCCAAGTACAATTCCAGCAGTCAAAATAATCTTGGCCAAAACTATATATCAAAAAAATCATATTTCCATGAAATAAAGCCCCAGAAAAAATTTGGGTTACTGTAGCCCAAAAAGGGCCGCGGAAGGGCTACCAAATGCGACATTTCGCGGCGGTTCCGTGGCGGAATTTTGGAGTTAGGTCTCCAAACTTTTTCTGTAGCTTTAATTATGCCTACATGTATTTTTTGGATGCCTAAAATATTTTTTTGACCAACTTTGAAAATCGACAGCAAGCAAACTGAAATGGAAATACGATTCGGAAATTTCGATCGATTGATGTTTTAAACGCGTTAGAACAAACTAGTAAAGGTTAATGGCGTGGCTCTGATACCATGTAAGTCTACGGTAGCGCCCCGGCCGTCTGTCCGAGACCAAAATGCGGAAACGAAAACTTTTTCTTAACTAGAAACTGGCGCTATCGTATGCTTAAACCCGGATCGAACCATTAACCTACAACTAGCTATCTAGAGAGAGGGTTGGAAAGCTATACCGATCGATCCGTGTCCTTCGGTCTTTGGCCACCATCCCAAGCTCCTCGCGGCATCTCCAGTCTCGATCTCCTCGTCGGAAAGGGCACCACAACATCGAGTCTTTTTACGGGCTCCCGCTTCATCCGAAGCAACTCGGGCACGAAGTGTGCTAGCCGATGTGCCCAAGGTGAAGTAGAGAATGTTGTGATCACTTTGTCTCATGCATCCATGACTTGGATGGAGGTTGAAGATGTTGCCAAAGGAGGAGAAAATGAACTAGAGGAAGAAGAAGAAGAAGAGGTTTCTTTTTCTTTTGTTATGATCCTATGATGAAATGAGAGAGAGAGTAGAATAATATGAGAGCCAACCTCACCCTTGGCTGCCCCTCTCTCTCCTCTCATCAAATCAAGAGACAAATCAATCCACTAATGTGACATATTTCACAAAAAAGAGACCATGAGTCATAATATATGTCTATGTCACATTAATGCATCTCATGATAAATTCTAGATTATTATTTCCACCATACAAAGATTAATCCAAATGTTTGGCGAAACAAAAAGATACGGTAACATCTAAAGTAAACTCGTGACGGATCATAAGGATACCCCTCACCTGTAAATACATACCTGCATCCGCATTCCGACCGAATGCGAATGCGATGAGACTAAAGTAATCTAATAAATCTAATAGTAGGATCTGGATTAAACCAAAGCCCACTAGTATGATCCGCCCGATCATGATCCGTGCAATGTCGCACGTATATGATCGAACCCTGCCATATATCATATGGCCTCTACAACGTTTCGTCCGAAACTTGAGAAACAGTCTGTGGGGGACTCTAAAGACTCGTCAATACTTTGGCTGTGGATTTAACCACTAGCACGTCAGAGGTACTAGCTGTACATAACGGGCTACCGGGTATTGACCAAAAGGGAGGTCGATGAGCGAACTCATCCTGACACCCTACTGAGCCTGTCAGTGATAATATCCGTACAGTCCGGTCCGTTCGTCTATGAGCACCGCATGGCGGGCCTAGGGGGTTGGTAAAAGTCAGACCCCCAAAAGCGGTACAAGTCGTGTCGGAGTGTAGTCCAGAACACCCTGAGATACTACTGGAATACCTACCAGTAAATCTCCTGCCTTGGCCAAGGACTTCGTGTAATGGCTCTCCTAGACACAACGTGATCTCACCCCCAATACCGGGAGAGACGAAACCCCTGCAGATCCGCTCACTGCCTCCATGTGGCTCGGGACTGTACCCAACTAAAACCTGTTTGCACGACTCCTTTGAGCCGTGATAGGGTAGTAATCAAAGTACAGTGGGAACTCACATGAGACAAATGACGATCTCAGGTCGATGAACTAACCAGTACACATGTCACCAGGGAACTGCTATCTGACGTCAGGTATAATACCAACTAGCATGTTCCCGGCGAGTCCTGTCCGGTGTACTCATAACCCAATGAGCACCTGTATACATCTTAGGTGAACCAACTGACACCAATGGCTTGTGAGACCGGCCACCGCCCCTCGTCTGGGTCTCGACTGTATGCACTAGTCTACTACGGAGTATCGATGCCATGTCTCGAAAACTCCCATGACTAGGGACCACTTTAAGGATGTGCTTATAGACCCTAGCTCCCACGTATATGATCGCCATCATACTGCTGGCCGTCAAGCAAGAAACCTAAGGGATCTACCAACGCGCAATAGTGATCTGTAATGTCACCTAAAGCAGTACACGATGATAAAGATAAACCATGGTAGCATACTATTCTCTATCAACGTGTAATAGTGAACCACAATGTCACCTAAAGCATGTACAAGATGATAAAGACAAACCAGATAGTATACAAACCTCTCGAGTAAGACTGTCCTACCGGTATAGGTCCTCCCTCAATCATTGCAATCACATGCCTGTGATCCAATAATTGACTTTGAGGGCACTATATCCAACATATGCAGCCGTTCCGGAACAAGAAATAAATATAGTAAAAGGATGATAACTTCCGGGCAGTGCGGCAGAAACGAGACTTGGGAGAGACTTCGACGGAATCTTTCTGGAAATGCTAAACGAGAAGACCTGGACCCAGGAGCGGTCATATGACGCGCACCCAGTAGGCCAGTGATCTTTAGAGGATGTGTCAGAGCGGACTACTCCATTATCGTTTCTATGTTGGACCGTTGAGCCGAGGAGCTATGTACTTAGCAATCTGCAGTGAAAGACGAGAGCCTAAAGGCACTAAGCGACATGCCATGATCAGAAGGCAAGTAGATATCTTACTCTGCTATCATTGGATGCACCGACACCTTCTCGACTTTGAAGGACAGACATATCGACGGCAGCATTTATGATTTGTGATTTTATGATTGACTATCACGTATCCGTCATATTGGATTTCAGTATTTTTGGGTGATTTAGTTCATGATTGAGTTTTGATGACCGAGTTTCATGATATTTGATTTCATGCCTAGGGCATGCATATGATTCGACTTATGCTTTCGGCATAGTTTTCATGTACTTCTAGTATTCGATTTGCTTTTGTGCATGCTGATGCACAGGATGGTGAGATTTTATACCACGGTATACCTGATTGGGATTTTGATTGAAGTGTGTTGTATACCGTCGATTTCGATTGTGATATTCGATATTCGTTTCCATGCACATTGTGCACTTGATTTGGATTTTGCGCATACTTAAGGCACCTGATGCGATTTAGGTGCACACCAGATGCACTAAATCGAGATTTTTCGTGCATATCAGATGCTCCTGGTTTTGCTGTCAGGCACACACGTTGCCTTTGACAGGTGTTTTCGTGCACACCCGTTGCACTTAGATGTTGTTTCTGTGCACATGTACGGTATATTCATGCATTTCGATTTACGTGCGCACCAGACGCACGCGGCATTCATATATATTTGGGATTGATTTCTTTTGGAACAATATATTTTATGATACTTGCTATTTGGTTTAGTACCGAGCAGGACTAGTCAGAGGACAGTACATGAGTATATTTTGCATGCATTGGTAGTTATCGAAGGGATTTCCAAGGAGGAGCTATAGTCTTAGTATTTACCTACGTATTAATGATGACACGAAACTGTTTAAAAGGGAAACTCTTCTAAATTGTTTTCAAAACGTCCGGACGTGTATGTTAAACAAAGAATATATATATATATGTATAGTTATTTTCTCACAATGGACGTACGCCACTGTGCAGTGATACACACATTGCACAGCGATTTGAAAAAGGTTTGGCATGCATTGCTTCAAGTTGTTTTAATGATGTTTACCTGTATAGTTCTGACATTTACAGGTATAGTTTTGATGTATATCATATTGATTTTTGTTTTGGGTCATGACATTGGTGTCTTCATCATAACTCAGATGATTGCGGGATGCTTGACGAAGTTTTGATTTTTGGTTTATATATCTGTTTTTCATGCGCATGCATTGCACTACGATGTGTTTTATGTATTTATGATTTCGGAGCCCCGAAGACTTGATGGTTTTTCTAAGAAGTTTTAATATTTGGGGGGAGTTTTAATTTAAATTCAGGGACCGAATTTCTTTAAGGGGGGAAGATTGTAGCGTTTTGAAAATCGTTTCGGTGAAATTTTGGAAAATCGGTAAAATAAGGAGGTTTTCCGTAAAAAGTCAAAATATAAATATCTTTTAAAATAAAATTAAATATACATATTCTAGCTATATAATTTCTAGTATTTGGTGTTTATTGAGCCACCGGTAAAATTTCTAATTTTCTAAAAAAATTTCCGAAATTAATTATTTAAATATTATTTTAAGACGTCACTAATACATTTAATTAGGGAAAATTACAAATTAGAATGGGTTGAAACAAATTTTTTGCATCATAACACTTTAAACAAAATTTTAACATGTTTTTGAAATGAAATGAAGTTGTCAAACGGTTTTAGAAAATATCGAAGAAAAAGGCTTAGATAGTGAAATTAGTATAAATAGATATTGGGGTATAACTTTTATCATTTTTTCCTCACCCACACTCACCCACACCCGCTCTCCCCTCTCCAAATCAGCAGCCCCAAGCTGCCCCTTCATTTTCCCCACTTTTATTGCCAAAAGAAAAGAATAGAAAACAAAGGAAATGAAAGAAAATTGTTAAAAGAGTATGGGCTTTGATTTTGTGGGTTGGCTTGACTTATTTCCCTACCTCACTCTCTCTCCTCCCCTCCCCAACATGTGGTTGAGGCCCCTCTTCCTGCTGCAACAGCAGCCCCCTCTCATTTCCCCCATTTTACCATCTCCTTCCACCTCAAAAATCCTTCAAAAATGCATCAAAAATCCTACAAAATCAAAATCAAGCTCCTACCCATTTTTCCTTATCCCCTATAGCATGGATCTTGGTGCAAAGATTTCAATTTAGAGGCCCAGTTCTATGTTTGATCCATGGTTCTTGAGGTATAATAAATCTTTGCTTTTTGTTAGATTGTTTGATTATTTCTTCAAATTAAGTTAATGAGTGGTTTAAATTAGGTTTTGAATTGCAAGTTCAAGTTCAAGGTTAGGGTTTGTGAAAACTTAGTTAGGGTTTTGGGTATGAGATTATAGTTGTGTGGTGTATTTAACTTAGTTAATGCTATGCAAAACTAATCTAATTGCTAAAATTCCTAATTGTAACATTTACAATGTTCGAAATAAGCTTTTATCGAAACTAGGTTTTTGTAAAATATTTGTATATGTGAGATAAAATTTTAGTGATGGTTTTTATCAATTATTCATGGTTTTAATGGGTAGATTAACTTGTAATTGAATGAAAAATCTAATTTGGTCACCAGTTGCTAATTTGTTAGTTTAAAATTGTGATAATTATGCTAAAGTGCTAACTAGGTTTTAGAAATTGAATTAAATTGTGGGTTTAAAATTTAAGTAATGGTTTCTATGGCATAATTAAGATATTAAGTTATCATCTTGGTCACTAGAATTGTTAAAACATCAAGTTTTGTACAAAAACGGTAAACATTGCTTGCTAGGTTTTCGGAAAAATAGCTTTTAAAGTGAGTTTGGGGTTTTTGTGAATTTTAACCTATTTCATATTATAATTAGTGTTTGTGAATGTGCAAATGAGTGTGTTTGGGTTTTTATCGAAGGTTTGACGTTTGTACATCGACATCGAGGGTTGGTTTGGCTATTCTTGCATGCGTAGACGATAGGTTTTGACCTATGCGTGATACGCATGCCGAATTGGTTTTCGTATACCGTTTCGATTTCGGATTTTGTTTTTATGTGTTACGATACGTGGCGACATGTAGGTACCCCAGGTGGACTTCGAGACGACAAGCAAGCGCGCGGCGACGTCGGCACCGGCGAGCTCAGATCAGGTGAGCAGATTTATATCTACGGGGAGAAGTCGGGTGGATGACGTATAGCACCCCCGCAAAGTTGTGAGGAATGAGGTGATATGGTAACGATATACTTTTATATGTTAATAGGAGATATGAACACCGAATAAGAGAAACCTTAGGAGCTTATGGGTTTAGGGTTAGCAAAAATTGAAGAAAGGACTTTAGCGGATTTCTTAGTCACGAAACCTAGAGTATGGATTTGCATACACGCACACATATACACTTGCATATATCATCTTCTTGTGCGTATATGGGAATGTGTATATATATATATACGCATGGGTATGGGACTATGCATATATACATTCATATACACATGCATGAATGTTGAGGATATTGTATGATATTTGGAGATGAGTCGATGAGGTTAGGCTTGAGGCCATGAGATCGGTAATGTGATATGTTCCGTATTTGAGATACTGCATGATATTTTAGCGGGTTCTTTAGGCGTGGTGTTTCAAAACACAAGCATGCATTTCATGGATGGTATCAGTATTGTACCAGACGTAGACCAGTACCCCGATCATGATATTTGATAACGAGGATACCAGATGATTAATGTGATAGATGTGACATTTGACCCGTACCCAGATTTGGCAGGCCATACGACGGATTTACCGTACGAGCTATATATTGACGATAGATCCGCACTCATGATTCGAGGATGGCATATGACATACTGTATCGTACATGATATTATTGAGGCGGGATCACCGACTATTACATATATATATATATATATATATATATATATATATATATATATATATCGACTCAGATGTAGGTGGTTTTCGTACCCCTTTTGATTGGTTGTTAGTTAGACCTGTAGCTACCTAGTTGATATCAGACCAGACCCGAGTCATACCTATTTCCAAAACTGACGAATCGTGAGAATTTAAAAGACATACCAAGGGATACTACGGATATTTTAAAAGACATATCTTTTCTTAAAAACACCGTAGTCCTTATTTTCAAACACCACGATTCGTACTATTTCAAATGGCAAAACAGTATAACACATGTATAGTGAGGTAGATTCCTTGTTGTTACGTTATTATTCATGTTCCGCATATTATTGTTGTATTTACTATTCATTTTCCTTATTATTTTGTTATCTCCTCATTGCATGTCATTGTGTACGTAGTAATTATAAAACCATGATGTTAGGACACCAGCACCATTACCGATGACGCGTATGCTCCACGTACACTCGCTTTCCGGCTCACACACATCTTCATCGGTAATTGCCATGTCACGTACACTTTAGAAAATACTATTTCATTGACATAGCTTGCTAATTGATGTTGCTATATGTTATAGATTTCATATGCTAGTTAAACTATTGCATTCATTGCATGATATCAGATTCATTCATATATTCATTGGTTATACAGTATTATGGACATTTTGTCGGTTTTCACTTTATTGACATGGTGATTTGATGTTTTCGGATCCGTCTTGAGATTTTCTGAATTTGGAAAACTGCATGTGAAAGTTTTATAACTGATGATGTATTTTAAAGAGAAAAATGCGGTTTTTCCTTGATATGATGAGTAGTGTCCACCATGATGTTTTCTCGGTTCTGAGATAGTTTTCAAGACCCGATTCGAAGAGTTGGATGAACCGTCTGCGGGTACATGGTGGACCCGATATGGTACCCCGGGCAAGAAGTTCGAGTAGTAGACGATGAGCCCGGCAGGCAAAGACTACCTACCGGTGATTTTACCTGGCACGTCGGATATCCGGAGGATACCGTTCGTGGCCGTGAGATTGATGATATGGGCTGATCCGTTCTGTTGGAGCCCGCGGGCCGATCCCGCAGATGATACGGATGCTTGAGGTATTGATATTTGAGACTTGATTTGAGATTTGAGATAATGAGATTTGATACTGAGATACTGAGACTTATGTTTTGTATTGATGCTTGACACTGATTTCTCTGTTGCATTCATTAATGATACGTGATTGACATACATATAGAAATCTCATTGATTAAAGAAAACAGTTGTCTCACTCTTGATATATTCCGTTTCCATTCGTAATGCATTCATACATCATAAATATGATATGTTGCTATCTGAGGCACTGACACGAGCATGTAGTATTACATTATCCATAGCTGGACCAGGATTTTTATTGAGGATATTACCTGATATGACCTAGGATAGCGTTATGCATGCGATTTTTACTCGTAGATGTTTTCTACTCACGAGTTGGCAACTCACCCCCGTTGTGCCACAGCTCCTTGCAGGTTTTGCCGTACTGGTTCTCTGCGGCTTTGCAGGCATACTGTTCTTTCCAGGTGATTGCTTTGGCAGTTGGGTTCTTTTGCATCAGGACCACCATCGATTATTTATTATTTCAGTTGTATCTAAAATCTCCATCAACCAGATTGTATATTTGAGAGAGATTGAAAACCAGACCTGTTATTCTTTCGACCTTAGAGTCGCGCATTGTATTATTATGTTTTTCATGTTGTTTTGAGTTTCTTTTGAGTTTTGATCCTCGCCCTTGGCGTTGTATATTATTGCCTGCGTGGTTGTGACCGTCGATTAACGAAGAGCTAGCTCCCGCTTGGGGATGCCTTTTTATTGATTTCGTATACTATTCATGTTGTATCCCGTTTGGGGCCAGTATTTACAAAGGAGACTCTGCCGAAATTTTCAGAAAATACTTGGATTTTAAAAATACATACATCAGCCTATGTTGATTAAAACTACTTGCTTCCAATTGGTTTTTCCTTCACTCTACTCTTCTTTGGTTTTGATTTTCTGGGTTTTGTCTTACTTAGATTATGTACGTCTCGAGACGCTTCGTAATTTAAGTGCCGGTCATGTTCCGTACTTTTCGGGTCGTGACATTATGGTTCAAGTCGCGGTTCTGAGGGCATAGAACCGAGTTAAGGTTTATGCTCTTCTAGAGGGTCCATAGAGTTACTTGCACGAACATTGAATATAATTAACTTAGAAAATTACAACACTTGGAAATTTCAGAGGGGGTCATAGGGTGATGTTTGAAGATCGTTCGAACTGTCAAACATAGCCTAGGTTACCATCACAATGTTAAATTTTACGACAACGAAACACTCTGTTTTGGTCCTGTAGCAAAATTTACATCACATTAAAATTTGGACCAAGCAAACAGTACCTGAAACCCCAAAATACACACACCAGAGCACAAAACAAAAACGGTGCACAGAAGAGCAGAGGGGGCCGGCCTTCCCGTTTTTTGTCGGAATGTGCTCGGTTGAAAACCGAGCAATGGGCCTCGTTTTTGTTCTGTGCACTATAGATCTCACATACATGACTCTGCACTTGTTTGCACAGTTTTTACAGAACTTTTGAAAAACAACAGAGAGAAAAATGTGCAGGGTTCAAGAAATTGCGTGTTTACGGATTTGTTTCGTTTCCGTATTAATCTAACATCGTCTAAGTTTCTAGTTAGGCTCTGATACCATGTTGGTATTCCTTAGCACCTAGCTTGGGGTTTGCAAGCATCACAAATGCCACAACAAAAATTCAAGGGGGGGGCTAAGTAATCAACTACGAATCGTACTAGAAATCTAGGGTAACAATACATGTAATCTATCATCATATAAAAGAAGTGAACTGAAATACAACCTTTGTAGATCCGGTCCTTCACTTCTAAAGCTCCGTGTTGACGTCCTTTCGCTGCGAACATCGTATTCCCGAACTCTAGAATGGATTTCCCCGGTGAAATGAACAAGCTTGCTCGTAGACTTTGAGGCCGAAGATGATCTACGTCGAGGTGACTCAAACTCAAGCTAACCCTTCACTAGGTCAAGAACTTTGTGAAGAGAACACCCTAAACTAAATGACAAGTAGTAGAGGATGATGAAATAGGAAATTGGTTCACTTTAGATTTTTATTTCTCATTTTATTTCTTCACTAATAAAAATCTAGCAAGGTTTTCTTTTGGATGAAGAAGAAGAAGAAGCAAGAATGAAAGTGAGAAAAGAATAATATGATCATTATGCAACCATGGGTGAGTTATTATCATCCACTAACCTTTTTAGAGACATAACCATGGTTAATTATAATGGTTTGGTTAATAAATATCTTAATCAAGACGAAATAAGTGGACTTTGTCAAAGATACTTCAAGCATCATGAAGCTTCAAGTTATGACAAAAGATGCCACCATTTTGAATAACTAAGATAAATAAAAACCTAAATTATAATTAGCATGGTGCATGTCACACACCCACCCATGTTTGCATGTATCATCAAGCATGATACATGTAGGGTTACTAGGCACTCTAACAAGGGTTAAGGAAGCATCAAACATGCCCGTTTAAAATTTTAGCCGTGCCGAATAACCCTAAACAAGATCGTGGATAGAAAATTAGGGTTTCATATGCTAGTAAACTATATTTACATCTAAGTGAATACGAAATACAACCTTTGTAGATCGGTCCTTCACTTCTATAGCTCCTTGTTGAAATCCCTTCGCTGCGATCATGGTTCTCCTGGACCCTTGCATGGCTTCACGAGGCGAAAGACGCGTCCTTGCTTGAAGTCTTCGAGGCCGAAGATGATCTACGTCGAGGGGATGCCAACTCAAGCTTCTACTTCACTAACTTGAGAATTAGTGAAGCAAACTGTCACGACCCAAAAGAGCACGTGACTGGTCCTTGAACCATATGAAGCCTATAGGACCCCATCTGATCCAAGTAAGCCAAAAGCCCAGAAATCTAAAACTATTTTAAGGAGTAAATAAGGAAAACTAGTTTAAGAAGTAAAGAAATCATGTTTTGATAATCAAGTTTTTAAATAACTAAGCCGAATATGCATTTTAAAAATGTGTAGCCTTTTTCTGAAAATTTCGGTAGAGTTTCCTTTGTAAAAACTGGCCCCGAACGGGGTACAACAAGAAATATATATATGAAATGATAAAATGCATCCCCAAGCGGGAGCCAGCTCTTCGTCAATCGACGTTCATAACCACGCAAGCAATAATAATATACAACGCCAAAGGGCGAGGATCAAAACCGAAAAAGAAACTCAAAAATAGCCAGAAAACCATAATACTACAAGCGCGACTCTAAGGTCGAAATAATACAACACTGTCTCTAAGTCTGAAACAATATACAAGTTTTGGTTGATGGAATAACTAGATACAACTAAAAGTACATGTACAAGGGTGGTTCTGATGCAAAAGAACCCACCTACCAACGCAAGTCACCCATATGGAAGCAGTGTGCCAGAAATGCCGCTATGGAATCTGTACGGCAAAAACCTGCAAGGACTGTGGCACAACGGGGGTGAGTTGCCAACTCGTGAATAGAAAATATCTACAAGCAGAGATCGAATGTACGACCCATTCTAGGTCAATACGATCAGATATATTTAAACCTCAATATAAATAAGTCTGCAGTATGCTAAACTGGCAATGTAATCTCTATACATGAGTGTAGTGCCATGTGCTCATGCCAGTGCCTCAGGTAATAGCATATCATAAATGTGAGGTGTGATCAATGAAATCAATCTGCATGTACGTGGATCCCGTCCACTCGTCACCCAATGACAATAACCATCATGCATGTAAATATCATCAGCATATGCATGGAAATATGTGTTGGAGATAGTGCCCTCAGAGTCAATTATTGGATCACAGGCACGTGATTGCAATGATTGAGGGAGGACCTATCCCGGTAGGACAGTCTTACTCAAGATGATAGTATGCTATCTGGTTTATCTTTATCATCGTGTACTGCTTTAGGTGACCTTACGAGTCGCTATTGCACGTTGATAGAGTCCCTAGGATTCTTGCTTGACTACCAGCAGTATGAGGGCGATCATATACGTGGGAGCTGGAGTCTATAAGCACATCCTTAAAAGGTCCCTAGTCGTGGGAGTTTCGAGACAGGGCATCGATACTCCAGAGTAGACTAGTGTATACAGTCGAGACCCCGACGAGGGGCGGTGGCCGGTCTCACAAGCCGCTGGTGTCAGTTGGTTCACCTAAGATGTTCATTGGGTTATGAGTACACCGGACAGGACTCGCCGGGAACCTGCTAGTTGGTATTATACCTGACGTCAGATAGCAGTTCCCTGGTGACATGTGTACAGGTTAGTTCATCGACCTGAGATCGTCATTTGTCTCGTGTGAGTTCCCACTGTGCTTTGATTACTACCCTACCACGGCTCAAAGGAGTCGTGCAAACAGGTTTTAGTTGGGTACAGTCCCGAGCCACATGGAGGCAGTGAGCGGATCTGCAGGGGTTCGTCTCTCCCGGTATTGGGGATGAGGTCGCGCTGTGTCTAGGAGAGCCAGAACATGAAAAGTCCTTGGCCAAGGCAGGAGATTTGCTGGTAGGTATTCCAGTAGTATCTCAGGGTGTTCTGGGCTACACTCCGACACGACTTGTACCGCTTTTGGGGGTCTGACTTTTACCAACCCCTTAGGCCCGCCATGCGATGCTCATAGACGAACGGACCGGACTGTACGGATATTGTCACGGACAGGCTCAGTAGGGTGTCAGGATGAGTTCGCTCATCGACGTCCCTTTTGGTCAATAGCTGGTGGCCCGTCACGTACGGCTAATACCTCTGACGTGCTAGTGGTTAAATCCACAGCCATAGTATTGACGAGTCTTTAGAGTCCACTACACTCAGTTACTCAGGTTTTGGGTGAAACGCTGTAGAGGCCGTATGGAGATATGGCAGGGTTCGATCAGATACGTGCGGTATTGCACGGATCATGATCGGACGGATTTTACTAGCCGGCTTTGGCTTAAGACGGATCCTAGTATTTGATAGTGTAGTTTTGTCTCTTTGCACTTGTGTTCAGTGGGAATACAAATGCGGGCATGTATATGCAGTAGCGGGGTTTTCCTGTAATTTATTACGGGATCAGTTTTCTGAGGTTGCCAGTTTGCTTTCCGTTCCGGCCGGTTTTTCTTTGTTCCTTCACGGCCGGACTTTTGTGATGGAGGGTGTTATTTGCAAGTTTGCAAATAACACATTGTAGAGGGTTTTCTTGCATTTGCATAGATTATGATGGATTCTTTTCTTTTCATGTATCATTAGATGCATTAATGAGATTAGAGTTGATTTGTCTTTGATATGAGGCTTGCTTTTGATGTGGTCACCACTTTAGTTCCTACACTCACCTCCCTTATTTGGATTCCCTTCTCCTTTTTGGCCGGCCACATCTTGGAGAGGGAAAGAGAGGGTTTATTTTTGTATGAAGAATTTCATTTTCATCTCATTCTTCTTGTTACTAAATTCCTCACATCACTCCAAAGTCTAAATTTCCTTCACCATCAAATGGCAACTAAAACCCCAAAAGAGACATAGCCTACAACACTTGCCTACAGCAAATCTTGGACGCGTCGGCTAGCCAACTTCGCGCCCGAGTTGCCTCGGTCCAGAGGTGGGAGCCCGTAAAAGTATCCGGCTACGTGGTGCCCTTTCCGACGAGGAGGTGACGGACGGAGATTCCGCGGGAGATCGGAGTGCAGACGAAGACCGAAGGACACGGATCGCTTGGTATAGCTTCTCTAATATTTTCTTGTTAGATAGTAGCTAGGTTAATGGCCCGATCCGGGTGGAAGGTATGCGGTGGTGCCGGTTTGCTAGTTTGCAAAGTTTTTGTTTCCGCGTTTCCGGCGTCGGATCGACGGCCGGGGCGCCGCCGCGGACTTACATTGGTATCTGAGCCATGCCATTAACCATGCCTAGCTTGCTCTAGTATGTTTAAAACCCGATCGAACAAAAATCGCCAAAACCGTATTTTCAGTGCACTGTTCTCTGTCGAATTTTTTTTAGCTCCAAAAATTTTTCAGGTTGTTTCAGAATACTGTGCATGAAAATCTAAGAAATCTGTGAAAATTTGGTCACGTGATCTCTCCATGCCGCCGCGGAACCGCGGCCAAACCCATGCTTGGGCTGCGGTTCCGCCGCTCCTTTTACTATTCATTGCACCAAATTTTAACAGTAGGCTTTTGGGTTGAAAATAGGGGTTTTGGGATATTCTTTTTGGGCCCAGATTTTCTGTAAGTGCTACAGTACTGCTTGGGGCCCACTTCGGTGAATTTGTTCGATCGGATATTTTAAATATGCTAGTTCACAGTATTTACATTATATCTGTGACCGTGAATGTCACTTGATCGGTAAATCCTGTCTAACTGCTATATAGCCCGGTTAGACGGATTTGCAAACGTGACATTCACGTTGATGTTCTGTGTTGTGCTGTGATGTTGCGGATCGGTCGTGGGGGATAGCCTGGATGCAATGTTAGTACAGTTTTGTTTTATATGTACATTTGATATTGTGGGGCGAGCGTCCGACATGTGGACTGTCGTCACTGCCTGTTTGTATTATTCTTTTGGGGCACGACCAGGTTGCAGTCGGTGTACCCGTTGTATGTATATTTTACTTTCTGTACTAGGATTACCCCGCGGAGGGGTGCACGGATAGCCGGGTTCTAGAGGGCAACGGGCCCGCATCTCATGGCATTGAGACGGAGTGGGCTTTCCTCTAGAATTGGCGGGCTATTCGCCGCAGTCGTAGGGGGTACAGGTTGACCCAAGAGGGGTGCCCAAGTTACCGGATTCCGTGAAGTGCTGGGTGGTCCATTCACGTTGCTGAAGGGGGCTGCCTCGCTTCAGGTTTTGGCAGGTAACTTGCCGCGCCCGTAGGGGTCTAGGATTTTCATTGCACAGGCTATCCACATGACCAGGGGAACGTCGAGTTTCAGTAGCGGCTCTATGAAACCCGGGGATCCCAGATATCTGTATTGTTCTGTGATGTTGTACATTTCTGTGATGTTGCATTATCACGCCTTGAGCGAAAATTATATATTATATATATACTAGTAGATGTTGTATATGTTTTGCATCCGCGCTAGTCCAGTCCCCGCTCTGTCGTTAGTTAAGTAACCTAACGGGTGATGACGGGACCTAGTGGCGAATGCGGATAGCATATACGTACATCATTTTTTTCGTTATTTTGTGGTGTGATCGATTGATGGGACTGCGTTGATTCGGATCAATGCAAGCTAAACAAACCTATTCTTATGTTGTTGGAACACTTTTCAAAAAGCTGTTATTGCAATGGCGTTCTCTTTTGTTTTGCACAGTGGTATTCAGTTGGAATATCCTGCTCCTCGGTCGACGAGGCAAGGGCCGAGATCCCTTCACCGGGAGTGACCCCTTGGACAGAAGTTTGCGTCAGGGCAATAACTTCACTATAGCCGATTACTTTTGCTTTGCATCGTGGTATTCAGTTGGAATATCCTGCACCTCATTCTACGGGGAAAGAGCCGAGATCCCTTCACCGGGAGTGACCTCTTTAGCAAAGGTTTTCGTCAATATATTTTTAAAAAAGTTATCCGGTTCCTTCAACGATATCAAGTTCATTACGTTAAAGGTTTTCGCCAAAAACCATTCGTAGCCCTCCGTCATTTCAGACGGGTAGCACATAGTATTCATGCTATGTTTGTTGGCCTTCGTCAAGGCATAGTGTATGGTAGCTGCTTGTTACCTTTCTGCTGCATTGATAGATGCGTTGGTTTGGAACAGTCGTATAGCCTTGTTGGCCTTCATCAAGGGCTTGTACGGGTGGGTTCAAATTAACCTGGACAATGACGGGTAGAACTTGACATGTGACTTATGATTTGTTGGCCTTCGTCAAGGTCATAAGAGCATAGGGCAAAAATCCACATCGGGAGTTTCAAAAGAACTGAAACTTGCCAGATATGCGCATACCTTCTGGAGTGTGATAACGTGAGCGGATTCCATCACGTTATCATGCGATGATAGTTGGATCCCGATTCCCACTGATGAGTTGGTTTACTCCTCGGGTGATCCCGGCTAATTCATCATTCAGGTTTGGGGAAGAATTTGACGTTACAGTGGGAGGTTTCCAGATTAGATAAAGTGATAACCATTCTGATCTAGGTTAGAGTACACGCTGAGTGTTTCTTTTCTCTCTCTCTTTGGCAGCGACCATTGACCCGACCCTAGACTATGACTCAGTGACCAAGTTGACTGAACCATCTTAACACTGGCTTTTGGATTGTCAGAGTTGCAAACCTCATTGCCACTCCTACTTTTACCCTTTTCTCCAGGACACCCCGTATTACTACGAACGTCCACTTCCATTGGAAAAAACCATCGTATGGTTATATACGAACTCGAAGGAATTCGAGGATAGTTTCTGGTTCTGGAGAAAACGAATAGGACTATTCAGTTGTCTTTTCTTTTTACCTTCTCTCTCAGATTGCGAGTACTCTTTGGCTTAGGAGATAGTACACCTATTATGCAAATTGGATAGTCTTCTTCCAAACCTTAGGCTGGTG
Source organism: Agapanthus africanus (assembly GCA_030015575.1). NCBI lineage: Eukaryota > Viridiplantae > Streptophyta > Magnoliopsida > Asparagales > Amaryllidaceae > Agapanthus > Agapanthus africanus. Next base: position 559,978,865 of record CM057338.1, read on the forward strand.
CCGAGAGGTGGGGAATGAAGAAAACCAATTGGCCTAAACGGTGTATAGAAGGTATTAAGTAAAGACAAAGAAAGGGATTTGTAAAAGGGCAAAGTAAATTGCGACTGCTATTCACGACCAAACCAAGTATTTCTTCGCCAATCCTAAATCACCTTTGTATTTCTCCACGACACTCCGTATCACTACGAAGATCCCAAGTTTATTGGATAATCCATCGTATGGTTATATACGAACTCGAAAGGAACTTGTTCCAGTTCACGGATGGATCCTGGTTCAGGAGAAATAGGAATAAGGTTCATTCGGTTGTCTTTTATCTTCACCTTCTCTCGCATTGCGAGAGCTCCTAGGATTAGGACAGTACACCCATTATGCTTATTGGATAGTCTTCTTCCAAACCATAGGCTGGTGCCGAACGGTAGGGAAGGAAGAAAACCATTTGGCCTAAAGGGGTGTGCAGAAGGTAACGACTAAAGACATATAAAGGGATTTGGAGAGGTGGCAAAGAATTATACGGTTACAGTTGTGAATATGGATAATGGAAGAGGCATTACTAGGAATACCAGGATACCCCAACGAAACATTTCAATGTTTCAGTATCACTGGGTACTGTTAAAAGAAAATTGATTTCCCAATTAGACACTTACTCCAGGGTATGTATTTACCAGGTATGATTCTCACATCTGTATGGTTTTACAGATGATGAGTGGGAGTAAGTTATTGGGAATTGGGTGATCATCCTCATTATATCGGGATTCGTTGTAATCGGTGATATTTGAGGAAGTCACCTGGGTTGTTTGCCGGACGGCGAATATTTGGTTTTGAATATCCATTGTTATGCACCAATTTCAAATTGATATATCTGTACGTCTATTTTTATAGAGTGAGACATACCTTTTTGAAATTATGTCTATGACATTTACCTATACCAGTGGATGGTTAGGTAAGGAGCATTAAACAGCGGTGTAATTCTTCTTAACCATAAGTACAGTTTTCAACCTACGACACACAGTGAATGAGTTATTAGACTCAGAGGACTTGTACAGATATTGTCCAGTGTCCATTAGGACAGAAGGGTTGGTCCTCGTACTATATTCTGTTTACTTGTGACTTCTCTAGTTCTTAGACATGTGTTTCGTAGAAACACAAGGTCAAAGTTTTGAGAAGTTATAGGTATAAGAATAGAGTAGAGAACCAGGTATTGCATGTATCGGGATTCTTTAAGATGATCGAAGATGTAGATACTTGTGGATGGTATTCAGTTGATAGTAATGGTTAGGAGAACTTGCTTCTCTTTCAGGTTACTCATAATTGGAAGTATTCATAAGTTGAGTAACGCTGATTGGCCTCCTTCCATTTAGTTGACATACACTGGAGACAGATGCATGATTTGAATCTGGTTCAATTAAATCAGTGCCTCTGTTTCTATATTGGATATAGAACAGTTCATATCTTGACATTGTTAAGGTATGGGGAGTTGTCCGGCTTATGCTTAAAACCAGACTCCGGATAACTCAAGGCACATTTCCGTAATGGCTGTTTGTAGGTTGACCCGGGCTATGACGAGGGTTGACTTTCTACCATCTGGAAGATCAATAGTGATATTGTTCTTGACTCGCCACAGTTTTAATTAAAAATGGATTTTTTCAGAAAACAGTAGTGGGAGTATGGTAGAACTGGAAGTGATTCCAGAACCACAAACGATTACTGAAGATTTGATAAGAACCTAAAGATTCAATCTGGTTTGACATTCCATTGGCCACTCCGCAGATAAAGTGGGTAACCTCAGGCACCCGAGAGGTACTTCGGTATGCTCAAGGACGGTGACAGGGAGGTTCTTGTTTACCAAGACTTGCCATTGCTATTGTTCCAGACTGTGAGATCCGGCAGGAGGATGAGTATAGCGTCGTTCTAAACTAGCTTTAGAAGTGTACGTCTATATGACTCTGCCAGAGGGTTGTCGTAGTCAGTGGGAGCAGCGGAAGCATTGGTAGACATCATGCTTATGTCTATTTATAGACTAAAGCAGATATAGCGGAGATAGATCATCTATTTCTGATGTGACAGTCATAGGCTTGACTTCATCAGAATAGGGGATGAATCTGTTAAGAAGGTAGTAGGGTGTGATGTCCTGGTATTTGATGACATACACAGAGTAGGAAGTGATATTCCTATACTACGATCGGTTATACTTTGGTCGTCACACAGTGGTTTCTCCACACAGGACTTGGATATTATATCAGACATTCTGGTTACTAGATCTATGGTTTTAGATCTGGATTTGGATGGTTTCCCAATCTGGGTACTTGGACAGCATTCTAAGAGTATTTAGAATGGACGACTCCTGGCATGGTGGTGTACCTGCAGATAATGGAGTCACCCTCTCTAATGGTGTCTTACAGACTAAAGGGGAGAGGGATGTGCATGATTGACAGATCACTTGCTTAGGCAATTGAGTCAATCATGAGAGGTCAAGTACCACACTAGATGTTGTTCTTGCAGTAGGTGCAATAAGTTGATATTCATCCAATCCTGGAGAAACAATCGGAAGCAGTTTTAGAACATAAGTTGATGTTCTAGGGAATTGATAACGGCAGCCTCCTTTAGGAGACGGTTATCATTCCAGGCTTCCAAGGTGACCTGGATGGCAGAGTGGCTGTCAGAGTTCTAGTTTTCCTTCTGACGAGGGGCAGTATTTTGGACAGGTGGTCCAGGTGGATACTGAGGAAAGGCATGGCGCAGGATACTGATTAAGTTCAGTTGACGATACAGTCTAAGAAGTTTGGATTTGGAGTTCAGTTAAGAGCTAGGTCCCATCAGACATCCAGACACATTCTAAGACAGGTATTGCTCATTTCGGGAGATGGCTTTCTCCGCGAACTTGAGATATAGAGAGACATAGAAAGAAACATCAGAGCGGATCCACTCACTGAGGCTATTCTTCGAACGCAATAGTTTCGCAAAAGAGCTTTGTGAGACTGACTAGTAGAGGAGTTGGATGTTCGGTATCATACAGGCTGTGAGTATGCGACATCGCAATAATTAGCCTTGAGTGCAAGTGGGAGATTGTTGGAGATAGTTTCCTCAGAGTCAATTATTGGATCACAGGCACGTGATTGCAATGATTAAGGGAGGACCTATCCCGGTAGGACAGTCTTACTCAAGATGATAGTATGCTATCTGGTTTATCTTTATCGTCGTGTACTGCTTTAGGTGACCTTACGAGTCGCTATTGCACGTTGATAGAGCCCTTAGGATTCTTGCATGACTACCGGCAGTATGAGGGCAATCATATACGTGGGAGCTGGAGTCTATAAGAACATCCTTAAAAGGTCCCTAGTCGTGGGAGTTTCGAGACAGGGCATCGATACTCCAGAGTAGACTAGTGTATACAGTCGAGACCCCGACGAGGGGCGGTGGCCGGTCTCACAAGCCACTGGTGTCAGTTGGTTCACCTAAGATGTATACAGGTGCTCATTGGATTATGAATACACCGGACAGGACTCGCCGGGAACCTGCTAGTTGGTATTATACCTGACGTCAGATAGCAGTTCCCTGGTGACATGTGTACAGGTTAGTTCATCGACCTGAGATCGTTATTTGTCCCGTGTGAGTTCCCACTGTGCTTTGATTACTACCAACCACGGCTCAAAGGAGTCGTGCAAACAGGTTTTAGTTGGGTACAGTCCCGAGCCACATGGAGGCAGTGAGCGGATCTGCAGGGGTTCGTCTCTCCCGGTATTGGGGGTGAGGTCACGCTGTGTCTAGGAGAGCCAGAACATGAAAAGTCCTTGGCCAAGGCAGGAGATTTGCTGGTAGGTATTCAGTAGTATCTCAGGGTGTTCTGGGCTACACTCCGACACGACTTGTACCGCTTTGGGGGGTCTGACTTTTACCAACCCCCTAGGCCCGCCATGCGATGCTCATAGACGAACGGACCGGACTGTTTGGATATTGTCACTGACAGGCTCAGTAGGGTGTCAGGATGAGTTCGCTCATCGACGTCCCTTTTGGTCAATAGCTGGTGGCCCGTCACGTATGGCTAATACCTCTGACATGCTAGTGGTTAAATCCACAGCCATAGTATTGACGAGTCTTTAGAGTCCACCACACTCAGTTACTCAGGTTTCGGGCGAAACGCTGTAGAGGCCGTATGGAGATATGGCATGGTTCGATCAGATACGTGCGGTATTGCACGGATCGTGATCGGACGGATTTTAGTAGCCGGCTTTGGCTTAAGCCGGATCCTAGTATTTGATAGTGCAGTTTTGTCTCTTTGCACTTGTGTTCAGTGGGAATACAAATGCGGGCATGTATATGTAGTAGCGGGGTTTTCCTGTAATTTATTACGGGATCAGTATTCTGAGGTTGCCAGTTTGCTTTCCGTTCCGGCCGGTTTTTTTTGTTCCTTCACGGCCGGACTTTTGTAATGGAGGGTGTTATTTGCAAGTTTGCAAATAACACATTGTGGAGGGTTTTCTTTTATTTGCATAGATTATGATGGCATCTTTTCTTTTCATGTATCATTACATGCATTAATGAGATTAGAGTTGATTTGTCTTTGATAAGAGGCTTGCTTTTGATGTGGTCACCACTTTAATTCCTACACTCACCTCCCTTATTTGGATTCCCTTCTCCTTTTTGGCCGGCCACATCTTGGAGAGGGAGAGAGAGGGTTCATTTTTGTATGAGGAATTTCATTTTCATCTCATTCTTCTTGTTACTAAATTCCTCACATCACTCCAAAGTCTAAATTTCCTTCACCATCAAATGGCAACTAAAACCCCAAAAGAGACATAGCCTACTACACTTGCCTACAGCAAATCTTGGACGCGTCGGCTAGCCAACTTCGCGCCCGAGTTGCCTCGGTCCAGAGGTGGGAGCCCGTAAAAGTATCCGGTTACGTGGTGCCCTTTCCGACGTGGAGGTGACGGACAGAGATTCCGCGGGAGATCGGAGTGGAGACGAAGACCGAAGGACACGGATCGCTTGGTATAGCTTCTCTGCTCTTTTCTTGTTAGCTAGTAGCTAGGTTAATGGCCCGATACGGGTGAAAAGTACGCGGTGGTGCCGGTTTGCTAGTTTGCAAAGTTTTTGTTTCCGCGTTTCCGGCGTCGGATCGACGGCCGGGGCGCCACCGCGGACTTACAATATGAGGATATAAACCACCTGTGTCCCTCGCGACACGTCAAAATCATGGTACCGGAGTGCCCAGCATCGACACTCGAAAACATCATGAAAACTGTGCCTAGCATCGGCACGTAAATCCTCATATATCGGGCTCCATCTGCGGAATCGGCCCTCGGCCCCAGCAGGACGCCCATATCCATCTATCGACTCTGGTCGGTATCCTCCGGATAACCGCCAGGTCCAACCAATCACCGGTAGGTACTCGCCCGCCTCCAGGCTCAATCGGCAAAATCCTTCGATCATCTTGCCGAGGGGAACCATACCGAGTCTACCATGTACCCGCAATCGGCTCGTCCACTCCTCGAATCGGGTTTCACATGTCGCTCTCAGCACCGACAAAACACATGGTGGACGCACTGAAATATCACATCAAGGGTAACCGGGTTTTTAAAGCAATGACATATTCTCTTTTGAAATACCCACGGTTCCCAAATCCAGAAATATCATGGAAATAGCAACTCTCAATGCGTATAATCAGAAAGCATAATGTATATGACATGTAAAAGAAATTTAAGCATATCAATCTGTCATGCAAGAATCATATACCGAATGCAACAGTACTACAGTGTAGTGACATGGCAATTATCGATGATGAAGTGTGTGAGCCGGCAAACAAGTGTACGTGGAACATACGCATCATCAATAATGGTGCTGGTGTCCTAGCAGCATGACTGTAATATATCAATAAACACAAGCAATGCAATGCAAATAGCATGAATATGCGGAATCCAATAATCAACGCAACAGTAAAGAACCTGCCTCAATAAATAGATCATGCAGCCTTGCCTTTTGAAATAAGACGAATCGGGGTTTTTGGTAAAATAAGGGCTACGGGGTTTTAAGAAAAGATGCGTCGTTTGAAAATATCCATAGAATCCCTTTTTTCCTATCTTTAAAATATTCCCGATTAGTTAGTTTTGAAATAGGTATGACTCGGGTCTAGTTTAACGCCTACTATGCGAACTACAGACCCAACTATCAGTCAATCGGGAGGGGTATGAAAACCACCTAAATCTGAGTCAATATCATATTATCTCATCACATAACAGGTATCACTACCATCATATCACATCTCAAATACGAACTTTGTCATATTGCCGAATCTCACGGCCTCAATCAAACCTCATCGACTCATCGTAATCCCACGTATCATCCTCAAATCCCGTATATGAACACATAGTCCCATACCCCTGTGTAGATATACAAACCTCCAAATGCCCACAGATAAATGAAAGAATGTATGCAAGTATATGTGTACGTGTATGTGTGAGTGCAACCCCTACTCTAGGGTTTCGCACTATACTACACCAATACATCCTTATCATCAATAATTCCATTATCACCATCAATAATCCTAACAACACATAATAAATATATGGGTGTATACGTATTCGTATACATCACCACGGACTGCGGGGGTGCTGTACGCCATCCACCCGACTTCTTCCCGTAGATATAAATCTACTCACCTTGCTTCTCGTGTGCCGATGCCGATGTCGCCATCTTCATCTTCTTCGCCTCAACATCACGTAGGGTACCTAGAAGCATATCACAACGCTAAAGCATATGAAAATCACATCGGAAACCAAAATAGCACACGCTACTCGCATAGGTAAAAACCTATCGTCTCGCATGTGAACACGTTCAATATCCACTTGTCGTTAACGTCCAAACGCCACCCGACAGAAACGAATCACCAAATACCAAAATCCATGCTAAAACAAGTCGTAAATCATACGCCAACTCAAGAAAATCAACCCAGATTTTACCCAAACTGGAATCAGTCAAAACTAGACATATCCATGGTCAAGACTACTGGAAATAGGGCCATACACCAAAATCGAGACGGTTTCCTCCTGCTCTGGCCGCAAATTGCGGCCAGAAGGAATTAATTGGCGGCCGGAGTTTGGAGTTGGGGGCTAGGGTTTGGGGTGGTGGTTCAATGGTGCCTGCACATCTCACTGTCAACTCAGTTTTATTTTTGGGGTCTCGGGGTGATAGCAGATTCCTAAATACGATCACAGATTCACTGTTTTTCCCGATATCGATTCCGTAAATCCGTATTCTGGTTTCTAGCTTCAGGTTTGGGTCTAATTTAACATCACACAAGGGTTCTAAGGTCACAACAAGCCTCAATTTCACTTTGATTTCAGATCAAACCCTAAACCCTAACTTGATGTTTCACAAATCCACCAAACGACACCATATCGATATGAAACTAGTATTGATGCACAAGAAATGAAATACTACTCTAATAGGTGCAGAAATTACCTCCTTTGACAACTCAAGAAAATTCTTGAGTTGCCTAAAGTCCTCAAGATCCACTCTTCCTTAGTCCAAAGCGTTCCTCTCGAGCTCGTGCACATTTTTAGTGAAGGGAAGATGGGGTTTTGGAGTTGATTTGAGTGTGATGGAGATGATTTTAGTGAGGAGGGAGAGCAAGGGGGCGGCAGCAGCAACTGAATAAGAGGGAGGGAGAAATGAGTTGAAGAATGATGGGGGAATGGTTCAAGTCAACACACCTCACCTACTCTTTCTCTCTCACACCATGCTTCATAATATATTCCCTTTTCCTTTTTCTTTTCTTTTCCATTTTCCCCTAATTCCTTCTCACCCCAATAGTGAACCCAAATGAACAACCATGTCAATAAAAATGTAACACAAGTGTAGAAAAAGATATGTGCATATTTTGCACAAAAATGCCAAAAATTCGATTAGCGATTTTTAATCGCGATTAGCACTAAATTAGTGTCAAACAAATAATAAAAACTTTAAAATGGCATAATTCCATAAAATACCCTATTTTAGAATTTTCCATAATTTTTCCCAATTTATTTGTATTTAATTATACCGGAATATTAAAATATTCATTAAAATAATATTAAATTATAAAATTTCCCCATAATTAATATTTTATTATTTTGAAACATTACACAAACACCCTAAACTAAATTGCTATTCTAGTAGAGGATGGAGAAATAGGAAGTGGGTTCTCTTTAGAATTTTATTTCTCATAATCTTTCTCACTTTGGATCAAACCCTAGCAAGCTTTTTCTTTTTAACAATGAAGAAGAAGAACAAAAGAAAGAGATGAGGATAATGATCAAGTGAAAAGGCTAACCATGGTGAGTGAGTATCATATACTAACTCCTGTAGAGACTTAACCCATGACTAATCCTTATGGTTGGGTTAAGAAATATCCATAGTAAAAACAAATTTAGCGGAATTAGTCAAATGCTTCCACAAGCTTCAAGCATTTAGCTAATCCTCCACTAATTTTGTAATTACTTTGAATATTAAAATCCAAAATAAAAGATAGCATGGTGTAAGTCTCATACACCCAAGTCATGTGTATCATCAACCATGATACAAAAAAAGGAAAACACATTTTAATATATATCATATATACATTAAAATTGTGCTCATGTGAGAAAAACCCTAAAGTGAACAAGTGTTAGTTAATGTAAACTAGTATATCAAATATACAATTATACAATAAATTATTAAATCAACAGTTGACTTAATAATCCGGTCATATTACATATAACCGACTAACATCTAATGTATCGACTTATCGAATCAACACTTGATTCGATAACCCGGCTATATCATATATAACCGACCGATATAAAAAGTCACGAGAATAGAATACGGTATCACATACACGCATTATTCTCGGTCCCGCACATATCACATATGCGCTCCTATTTCGTTTTGCCTGAGCCAGTAAAACCTCTATGTAGGACTCTAAAGACTCGTCAATACGCCGGCAGTAAGTGATGATCACATCAAGCACCCACAAGCCGTCAGCGGTACTAGCTAGACGTAACGGCTACCCGGGTATTGAGCGATCAGAAAATCAGCAAGCAAGCCCGCTCCAACTCCTGTAAAAGCCTGCCGGTAACACTTCCCGTACAGTCCGGTCTCCTCGTCTGATATGTCGCATATCAAGTCTAGGGGTGGTAAATGTCAGACCCCAATAACCGATAAGTCGTGCCGATGTGAGGCTCATAACAGGTAGAGAAACTACTGGTAACACTTACCAGTAAATCTCTATATCATCCCTGGCCAGGGAAATCCCTGTTATGGCCAATCGAGCACAGTGCAACATCAACCCCCAATACCGAGAGAGACGAAACCCCTCCTATCGCTCATTGCCTCCATATGACTCGGGACTGTACCCAGAAACCACCGTTTTGCACGCCCTCATGGACGTGGTAAGGTGGAAATCAAAGCACAGTGGGAATCACACAAGACTCTATGACGATCTCGGGTCTACAGACTAACCTGCACAAGTGTCACCAGAGAACTGCCATCTGACGTGAGGTATAATACCATCTGGGAGTTCTCGGCGAGTCCGTCCAGTGTACCCAGTCTCCACTGAGCACCCGTATACCATCTCTGATGTCAAACACCAATGGATATGGGATCATCCATCGCCCATCTCATGGGTCGAGTAGCGTATACGCTAGTATACACTGGTATATCGATGCCCCGTCTCGATACACCCACGACTAGGGACCTTGAAGGATGTACTTTTGGACTACCATGTCCCCACTAGTATGATCAGCATCATAGTCCAGGTAGTCAAGTACACATCCTAAGGGCTTTACCAACATGTAACTATAAGACAGTATAAAGAGACAAGTATACATGTTAAGATAAAGAGCAACCAGATAGCATACTATCATATCGAGAAAGAAAGTCCTCTCTCTATATGTCCAAGCATCCAATATAATATACATCATCTGTACAATACTGGCCTCTAGGGCATACATACAACTAAAAATCTCATACTTGCACTAGGGCCAGCTGCTGCAGTATCGCATACCAAGCATCCCGAAGAGTCTCTCAAACTGTATATGGGGAATTGCCTTCGTGAGTGGATCCGCTGTGTTGTTCTTCGTGTCAACCCTCCTGACCTCGATCTCCCGGCGATCAACTATCTCCCGAATCAGGTGATACCGCCTCAGAATATGTCTGGATCACTGATGGGACCTGGGTTCCTTGGCCAAAGCCACCGCTCCATTGTTATTGCAATACAAAGGTATTGGATGCTCAATGGATGTAACCACTCCAAGTTCAGTAATGAACTTCTTGATCCAGACAGCCTCTTTGGCAGCATCATTGGCAGCGATCTATTCAGCCTCCATCGTCGAGTCTGCCACGGTTTCCTTCTTGGAACTCTTCCAGCTAACCGCCCCTCCGTAAAGGGTAAAGACAAAGCCCGACTGCGACTTAGAGTCGTCCTTATCACTCTGGAATCTCGAATCGGTAAAGGACTCCACTTGGAGTTCTCCGTTACCATACACCAAGAGCATCTCTTTAGTCCTTCGTAAGTACTTGAGAATGCTCTTCACAGCTGTCCAGTGACTCTCTCCAGGATCAGCTTGATACCTACTCACTACACTTAGTTAATATGCTATATCGGGTCTGGTACATAGTATCGCGTACATGATAGAGCCTACAGCCGAAGCATATGGTATCCCTTGCATGCGTGCTCTCTCCAAATCAGTCTTGGGAGACATCTCTTTAGAGAGAGCGAGCCCTGAGATCGTTGGTAAAAACCCACGTTTGGACTCTTCCATACTAAACCTCTTTAGTATGGTGTCAATGTACCTGGATTAGGACAATCCCAATATCCTTTTAGATCTATCTCTATAGATCATAATTCCCAGTATGCAGGAGGCATCACCTAGATCTTTCGTTGAGAATCTTTATGATAAAAAGAGCTTGACCGATTGCAGCATAGGAATGTCATTTCCTATCAAGAGTATGTCGTCCACGTACAATACGAGGAAGACAACCTTACTCTCTGCCACCTTCTTGTAGATACAAGGTTCATCTACGTTTTTGACGAAATAAAACTCTTTGATAACGATGTCAAAGACGATGTTCCAACTCCGCGACGCTTGCTTTAATCCATAAATGGATTTAAGCAGCTTGTACACCTTCCCGCTGCTCCCACTATCTACGAAGTCCTCTGGCTGAGTCTTGTACACGCACTCTTCTAAATCACCGTTTAGAAAGGCGGTCCTAACATCCATTTGCCAGATTTCATAGTCATGATATGCAGCGATGGCAAGCATGATCCGGATGGATTTAAGCATAGCCACTGGAGAAAAGGTTTCGTCATAGTCCACACCTGGTCTTTGACGAAAACCCTTTGCAACAAGTCTAGCTTTGAAAGTCTCCACTTTCCCATCTACACCAAGTTTTTTCTTGAAGATCCACTTGCTCCCAATGGGTTTTACCCCTTCAGGAGCAACTTCCAAAGTCCATACTTTGTTGGTGTACATGGATTCCATCTCGGACCGCATTGCATCCAGCCATTTCACTGAGTCACCACTCGTGATGGCCTGCTCGAAGCTAGTTGGGTCATCATAAACCATGATGCAATCTTCGCTCCCACCATCCATGAGAAAACCGTAGTATCTCTCAGGTGGGTGAGGAACCCTACTAGATCGGCGGAGAGGCTGAGGTTCGTTGGGAACTACTGAATCCTCTGGTTCCACTAAATCTTCAGTTGCAGTTTGTGTATCTAGAACCTCTTCCAGCTCTACCACTTTGCCACTAATTTTTTTTACAAGAAATTCCTTTTCTAAAAAGGTGGCATGTTGAGCAACAAACACCTTTTGTTCCTCACTGTGGTAGAAAAAATACCCATATGAGTTCTTTGGATATCCCATAAACTTGCAAAGAACTGACCGTGCATCAAGTTTGTCCGGATTTTGTCTTTTGACATAGGCCGGACAACCCCATATCTTAACTCGTTTAACATATGGCCTCTTCCCACTCCATATCTCATATGGTGTGGTAGGTACAGATTTAGATGAAACTTGATTCAATAGGTATGCTGCTGTCTCCAGCGCATACTCCCAAAAGGAAATAGGTAACTCAGCTGTTCTCTTCATAGAGCGCACCATATCTAATAGGGTGCGGTTCCTCCGTTCTGATACACCGTTGTGCTGTGGTGTATATGGAGGAGTCAGCTGAGAGAGAATCCCATTCTCTTTTAGGAAGTCCAGGAATTCATTGCTCTCAAGTATTCACCTCATCGATCAGATCGAAGGATTTTAATACTTTTCCCAGTTTGGTTCTCGACTTCTTGTTTATATTCTCTAAATTTCTCAAAAGCTTCTGATTTGTGTTTCATCAGGAACACATATCCGAATCTAGAGAGATCGTCAGTGAATGTAATGAAGTACGCAGAACCATTCCTGGCATGTGTAGACATGGGGCTGCATACATCATTATGTACCAGTCCCAAGAGTTCCGTAACTCTCTCTCCGTGTCCCGTAAATGGAGTTTTGGTCATCTTGCCTTTGAGACATGACTGGCAAGTATCATAAGATGAAAATTCAAACGGATTTAAATATCCATCCTTATGCAACTTAGCTAGTCATGTCGCATTGATGTGACCCAGTCTACAATGCCATAAGAAGGACTCGTTCATTTCTGAACTCTTCCTATTGTGTGTGTTTGTTATACTCAGAACTGTTGATTGATTTAGAACATAAATGCCATTGCACATCATGTCTGATCCAACCAACTTTTGGTTTAGGAAAATGTTCATAACATTATCCTGTAATACAAAATTATATCCCTCTTTACTCAACAAAGAAACCGATATAATGTTGCATATCAAGTTCGGCATGTAATAGCATTCGTTTAGAATCAATGTATTCCCATTTGGCAATACAAGGTGATATTCCCCGACGGCTTTAGCTGCAACAATTGCACCATTTCCAACCCTTATGTCTTTATCACCTTCTCCAAGTTCTCTACCTTTCCTAAGCCCATGTAACTGATTACATATATGGGATCCTGGCCCGGTATCTAATACCCAGGACATAGAGGAATTGGAGAAACAGTTCTCTGTAACGAACACACCCGAAGAAAATGCATCAATATATACTTTCTTCATTCGAGTGGCATGGGAATCCTGGTATTCCACTATATCCTGTTCAGTCTTATAACTCTTATAAGAAAGAACAGAACCAACGTTCCCCAGCACAGTATAACATGCGGGTTTGGTCAATACATCCATATTATTATCTTGATTAAGACATGATATGGTTGCTACCTGGAGAGAGAGAGAAGAAAACACTTTAGCGTATACTCTTGCAAGATCAGATTGGTTATTATTTTATCTAATCAGGATGGTTCCCACTGTTTTTATCAAATCTTCCTTCAAACCCTAAAAGGAAAGACTAGCCGGGAATAATTACACCCTACAACTTCGCCAATCTTTCAGCCAGGCCAGTGTCGGTACTTTGAGGGAGGTTTCCCGTGCTTTCGCACAGACCTAATTAAAGTAAACCTCGTTTTCCCAGAACCGTAACCCCGTTGACACCTTTCTAGACACCTACTTGATCGGCTAATTGTCCTGTGTAAAACTCTCTCGGGAGTAACAATTACTCGTAGTGGGTATCGGGATCCAACTATCTCATAGAAGGTATGCAATCTCATTGCAAATTTCAACACTTGAAATTCCCGATAATATTTTTCCCCAAACGATCTATGACCTTGACAAGATCAACAAACCATTTACTGTAAGTCAAGTTCAACCCATCATTTCTTGATTGAATTAAACCCACCCGCACGAGCCTTGACAAGATCAACAAGGCCATACGACTACCCTAATCCAATCTGCATCATATGCATAAACAGATAAATACTGGTCAGCTACCGCACACTAGGCCTTGACAAGGTCAACAAACGCAGCACGAATACTAAGCAGGACTTAACTGAAATGACAGAGGGCTACGACAGGTTTTTCTGAAAACCTATTGCGTAATGAACTTGATATCGTCGTAGAATCGAGTGAATTTTGAAATGGAGTGATTTTGAGGCTTTCATTAGTTTTGATAAAGAGGTCACTCCCGGTGAAGGGATCTCGGCTCTTTCCTCATCGAATAAGGTGCAGGACATATCATATATATCGCTATGCAAAGCAAAACTCCAAAGGCAATCAAAAACAAACCGAGTGTTGTAGCATCTGCCAGTTTTGCTAAAGAGGTCACTCCCGGTGAAGGTATCTCGGCTCTTTCCTCATCGAATAAGGTGCAGGATATATCATATATATCGCTATGCAAAGCAAAACTGTAGCTACCCTTTTTTGAAAAATTTGATTCTACATCTTTTAGGTTTCTTTTCTTTCATTAATCACATTAATGAAGTCCCATCATTTAAGTCACCTAAACATCACAGATAAATACGACGTACACTTATGCCATCCGCATTCGCCTCGATGTCCCCACGTGCACCGTTAGGTTAGGTAACTAACGGCAGAGCGGGGCAGGGCTAGCGCGGGTGTAAAACATAAGTAACATCTATATAATATATCATATATACTATATACAGTATTTATCACAGCACATCAAATGATCACATCACAGATATCGCAGCAGAAGAAACATATGAAACATTGGATATACTAGGACGTCCGTATTTTATTTTGAGCCTCTATAAAACACGGATTCCACGGTCGCGATGAATAGCCAAACCCACACCCCTAGACCCCTATGAGAGCGGCAAGCAACCCTACCAATTCTAGAGTTAGGAGACCCGGACTCGACTCCTCGAGTTGGTCTCCCACTGGACTCCAGAACCCGGTTACTTGTGCCCTCCTCCTTGGGTCTATCCTAGTGCGGAAAAGTAAATAATATACAAAAGATGACATCAACCTCATCCCGGAAGTGCCCCAATAAAAGAATATCACATACATTTAATTTTACATGAATGAAAATAAAAACTCTCATCTCACATAAAAACCCCGGCTATTCAGAACGCGACGATCCAATATAACATATCCAGCAACACATAACATCACATGTCATCAACGTAAGTAAATATGTGCATCCCAATTGTCGTTGACATATAGCAATGAAACCGGCGATATCACATATTACACTTACGGTCGCAGAAAAGAAAGTGTAAAACTACAACATTAGGAATCCACAATCTCTTTAGACATCGTAAATCCGAAATATCACATACTTCGCATTTCATGCCCAACTGTATGAATTCCACATATTGTATCACATTCCAGATAAATAGACAGTATTAAACTTTCCGATCGAATAATCAAATACCCAAGATTTCCTAAATAGCTCAACACTTGAGCGGAGTTCAAAAATTCCAGAATACGTCACAGTAGCAACGGTCCAGCCGTAGAAGGGTCAAGCCAACGCCTTATATGTGGCACGCCATACTGCCTCAAACCCTGCGGTTCAAAAGGCAGTTCAAGACGGTCACATAATCGAGTTAAGGTTTGTTGTCTTCTAGAGGGTCTATCGCGTCACATGCATGTTTTTCCGAAAGATTTAAACCCGAGAAAAATTCAACACTTGAATGTTTTTCGTGCCGGGAAAAATTGAGTTAATGATATCCGTTCGAACATTTTAATACTTTCTAAATTATCCGGAATAACAAATAAAATTAAATTCTCCGATCGAATTGACGATTACAAAATAAACCCCAAAAATACTCAACACTTGAGTCATAATAAAAATACCCAGAAAGATGCAGGAATGGTAGTGGATATTACTGCATGAAGAACCGTCCCCAATACTCCCTTTCTGCCGCGGAACCGCCGCCAATGGTGGCATTGTGCCGCGGTTCTGCGGCCACGTGGAGGCTTTAAGGGCTCGTTTTTCATGGTAACCCTTAAAATTCCCTGCTGATTTTTAGGTATTTTTAATTCAGAAAAAACCCAGTTTTTAAAAATTCTACAGAGAGGGGGTTATCTTGACGTTTCCGGTTCGATCGGGGTTTTAACTTCGTTAACACATCGTCTAATGCTCTAGCTAGGCTCTGATACCACTGTAGGGTTATTAGGCACTCTAACAAGGGTTAAGGAAGCATCAAACATGCCCGTTTAAAATTTTAGCCGTGCCGAATAACCCTAAACAAGATCGTTGCTAGAAAATTAGGGTTTCATATGCTAGTAAATTATGTTTACAACTAAGTGAATACGAAATACAACATTTGTAGATCGGTCCTTCACTTCTATAGCTCCTTGTTGAAGTCCCTTCGCTGCGATCGTAGTTCTTCCGGACCCTTGCATGGCTTCACGAGGCGAAAGACGCGTCCTTGGTTGAAGTCTTCGAGGCCGAAGATGATCTACGTCGAGGGGATGCCAACTCAAGCTTCTACTTCACTAACTAGAGAATTAGTGAAGCAAACACCCTAAACTAAAGTGCTAGTCTAGTAGAGGATGGAGAAATAGGAAGTGGGTTCTCTTTAGAATTTTATTTCTCATAATCTTTCTCACTTTGGATCAAACCCTAGCAAGCTTTTTCTTTTTAACAATGAAGAAGAAGAACAAAAGAAAGAGATGAGGATAATGATCAAGTGAGAAGGCTAACCATGGTGAGTGAGTATCATATACTAACTCTTGTAGAGACTTAACCCATGGCTAATCCTTATGGTTGGGTTAATAAATATCCATAGTAAAAACAAATTTAGTGGAATTGGTCAAATGCTTCCACAAGCTTCCACAAGCATCAAGCATTTAGCTAATCCTCCACTAATTTTGTAATTACTTTGAACATTAAAATCCAACATAAAAGATAGCATGGTGTAAGTCTCATACACCCAAGTCATGTGTATCATCAACCATGATACAAAAAAGGAAAACACATTTTAATATATATCATATATACATTAAAATTGTGCTCATGTGAGAAAAACCCTAAAGTGAACAAGTGTTAGTTAATGTAAACTAGTATATCAAATATACAATTATACAATAAATTATTAAATCAACACTTGACTTAATAATCCGGTCAAATCACATATAACCGACTAACATCCAATGTATCGACTTATCGAATCAACACTTGATTCGATAACCCGGCTATATCATATATAACCGACCGATACAAAAAGTCACGAGAATAGAATACGGTATCACATACACGCATTATTCTCGGTCCCGCACATATCACATATGCGCTCCTATTTCGTTTTGCTTGAGCCAGTAAAGCCTCTATGTAGGACTCTAAAGACTCGTCAATACGCCGGCAGTAGGTGATGATCACATCAAGCACCCACAAGCCGTCAGCGGTACTAGCTGGACGTAACGGCTACCCGGGTATTGAGCGATCAGAAGATCAGCAAGAAAGCCCGCTCTAACACCTGTATAAGCATGCCGGTAACACTTCCCTTACAGTCCGGTCTCCTCGTCTGATATGTCGCATATCAAGTCTAGGGGTGGTAAACGTCAGACCCCAATAACCGATAAGTCATTCCGATGTGAGGCTCATAACGGGTCCAGAAACTACTGGTAACACTTACCAGAAAATCTCTATATCAGCCCTGGCCAGGGACTTCCCTGTTATGGCCAATCGAGCACAGTGCAACATCAACCCCCAATACCGAAAGAGACGAAACCCCTCCTATCGCTCATTGCCTTCATATGACTCGGGACTGTACCCAGAAACCACCGTTTTGCACGCCCTCATGGACGTGGTAAGGTGGAAATCAAAGCACAGTGGGAATCACACAAGACTCTATGACGATCTCGGGTCTACAGACTAACCTGCATAAGTGTCACCAGAGAACTGCCATCTGACGTGAGGTATAATACCATCTGGGAGTTCTCGGCGAGTTCGTCCAGTGTACCCAGTCTCCACTGAGCACCCGTATACCATCTCTGATGTCAAACACCAATGGATATGGGATCACCCATCGCCCATCTCATGGGTCGAGAAGCGTATACGCTAGTCTACACTGGTATATCGATGCCCCGTCTCGATACACCCACGACTAGGGACCTTGAAGGATGTACTTATGGACTACCATGTCCCCACTAGTATGATCCGCATCATAGTCCAGGTAGTCAAGTACACATCCTAAGGGCTTTACCAACATGTAACTATAAGACAGTATAAAGAAACAAGTATACATGTTAAGATAAAGAGCAGCCAGATAGCATACTATCATATCGAGCAAGAAAGTCCTCTCTATATATGTCCAAGCATCCAATATAATATACATCATCTGTACAATACTGACCTCTAGGGCATACATACAACTAACAATACAATGATGTACACAAAATATATCACATATACACTTTGTGCACATCAAGTAAGAAAATAATCTTAAGTGAACCAATACTAGTTAATGTAAAGTAATATATCAAATATATAATTATACATTAAATCATTAAATCAACACTTGATTTAATGATCCGGACATATCGCATATAACCGACTAATATCTTGTGTATCTATATATCGAATCAACACTTGATTCGGTAACCCTGCTATATCGCATATAACCGACCGATGAAACAAATTACGAGAATAGAATACGGTATCACATACTCATATTATTCTCGGTCTCGTACATATCTCATACGTTCTCCTATTTCATTTCGCTTGATCCCGGAAATCTCTGTTTAGGACTCTAAAGACTCGTCAATACGCCGGCAGTAGGTGTTGATCATATCAGTCACCAACAAGCCGCAAGCGGTCTGCTAAACGTAACGGCCATCCGGGTATTGAGCGATCAGAAGATCAACAAGCAACCCTGCTCACACTCCTATGAATCTAATCAGTAACACTTACCGCACAGTCTGGTCTGTTCGTCTCGTCTGATATGTCGCATATCTCGCCTAGGGGTGGTAAACGTAAGATCCCAGTAGCTTCATAAGTCATGCCGATGTAAGGTCCATAACGAGCGTGAAACTACTGATAACACTTTCCAGTAAATCACATCAACCCTGGCCAGGGATTTCCAGTTATGGCCAATCGAACATAGCGCAACATCAACCTCCAATACCGGAAGAGACGAATCGCCTCCTATCGTTCATTGCCTCCATATGACTCGGGACTGTACCCAAAAACCACCTATTTTCACAACTCAGTAGAGCCGTGGTAGGGTGGAAATCAAAGCACATTGGGAGACATACAAGACTCTATGACGATCTCGGGTCAACAGACTAAGCTGTACCAGTGTCACCAGAGAACTGCCATCTGACGTGAGATATAATACCATCTGGGAGTTCTCGGCGAGTCCGTTCAGTGTACCCAGTCTCCACTGAGCACCCGCATACCATCTCTGATGTCAAACACCAATGGATATGGGATCATCCATCGCCCATCACATGGGTCGAGAAGATATATGCTAGTCTACTCTGGAATATCGATGCCCCGTCTCGATATTCCCATGACTAGGAACATTGAAGGATGTACTCATAGACTACCCAGGCCCCACTAGTATGATCTGCATCGTAATCCTGGAAGTCGAGTACACATCATAAGGGCTTTATCAACATGTAACAGAGAGACAGTAAGTATACATGTTAAGATATAGAGCAACCAGATAGCGTACTATCATGTCGAGCAAGAAAGTCCTCCCTATATATGTCCCAGCATCCACTATCATATACATCTCATTTACAATAATGGCCTCTATGGCATACATACTACTAACAGGATGATCCGTTTGCGGGTTCATGGTGGACCCAGTATGGTACCCCGGGGCAAGAAAGGTATGTCGATGGATTAGCCGATGAGCCTAGCAGAGGGAACACTACCTACCACCGATTGGTTGGACCTGACGGTTATCCGGGGGATACTGACCGGAGTCGAGAGATGTATAAGGGCCGACCCGTTCTGCCGGAGCCCGAGGGCCGATCTCGCAAACAGAGCCCGTGGGCCGATTCGGACTGACGGAGCCCCAGATATGAGGATTTACGTGTCGATGCTGGACATGGGTTTCATGATGTTTCAAGTGTCGATGCTGGACACTCAGGTTCCATGATTTTGATGTGTCGTGAGGGACACACGTTGATTTATATCCTCATACCTTCATGCATATGCTTTTATGATATTTACATGCATGATGTTGTCATGTCATTGGTTGACACGTGGACGAGATCCACATGCATACAGGCATTGATTACATGGTTGGATGATATCCATATACATACAGACATTGATTATATTGTTGGCACATATGCAGATACGGTCACCCTAGATATCATAGTATTACCTTTAGATATAGTTGACCTAGGAATCGTTGTTTATTCGATTTCTACCTGTTGATATTTTCTACTCACGAGTTGGAAACTCACCCCCGTTGTGCCATAGTTCTTGCTGGTTGACCGCATGGATTAGTAGCGGCATCGCTGGTACACAGTTGCATTCGGGTGATTGCTTTGGTAGGTGGTACATGTTGGATCGTACCACTATTGTATTTATTATCCCTGTTGTATCTAGCTAATTCCATCAAATCAGAAACTAGTATTTGTATAAGTAGTAAGACTTAGCAAGACTTGTAGTTGCGAGATTTGAGCGATGGGTTTTATGTTCGCTTATTGGGTTGATGTCGTGCTTTATTCATTAACCACATTCATGGGTTTCTAACATGGTTACCTTAACCATACTCTCTCTCTCTCTTTATATATATATATATATATATATATATATATATATATATATATATATATATATCGGTTTCCATCAAAGTTTGGGTGCTATACGCCATCCACCCGACTTCCCCCGTAGATATAGATCTACTCAACTTGATCCTTGCTTGCCGAAGTCGATGACGCTATGCTCCGTCGTCTCGGAATCCACGCGAAGGTACCTACAATAATACACAATCGCAATCGTTATTAAAATCGAATCCGGAAAACCAATAAGGCACACGGTGCGCTCATAGGTTAGAACCTATAGCCTACGTATGCAAAACAATCAAACAACCCTTGTTGTTGACGTACAAACGCCCAAAAACCAAATACAATATCAATATTAAAACCCAAGATCATAAATCGCAAATACCAAATGCAGCAACGAAGGAAATCACTCCCAGATTTCACCCTAGGCCAAACTAGGGAATTTTGCATATAGGGTTGCTGTAGATATCACCTAAGGGACTCACCAACCAAAAATCACCAATTTCCCCTCTAATGTGACCGCAATTTGCGGCCACAATGAATAAATTTGTGGCCAGATAATGAGGGAAGGGGCTCAGGTTTCCAGGGGTGATTCATGGTTGCTTGCACGTCTCACTGTCAAGGGAACGTATTTTGCAATGGTCTCGGGTCATCCCAGATTCACAGATACACTTACAAACTGTCGAATATCGACGTTGGGGAAATTCTAAGTTCTGGTTTTGGGTTCTAGTATCCGGTCTAGGCCAGCAAAAGAATCACTAAGGTCTTATAGACACCCACTAAAGAACATGATCATATACGAACACCCAAACCCTCTCTAGAAATTTCTAACTTCACAAATCCACCATTAAACAAATTCTAAACTAAACTAAAATGCTAGGAACTCAAAACTAAACTAAATGAAAAGAGATAAACCTTACTTGGGCAATTCAAGAAAACCCTAGCTTCTCAAAGTCATCAAAATCTAACTTTTCTTAGTCCAATGTGTTGAGAATGAGATGGGGATTAACTTTTGTGAAGGGAGTATAGGGTTTTGACAAGGTTTTTGAGATGGTTCATGGAGGGGAATGTGGAGGGAAGTGAGGAAGAAGAAGATGATGGTAAATAATGGGGAGGGGAATGAGTGGTTGCCCCCCCTCTCTTTCTTATTCTCACCCTCACACTCATGCCTCACGCTCTCTCTCTCTCCAATCATTCTCTTTTAACCCCTTTTTCTTTTTATCTTTTCTTTTTTAAAACCAAACCACATAATACCCCAAAAACAACACAAGCAAACAACATGGAACCAAAATTCAACATGACATGGTGCACTAGCCATGGAAAACTGTAGAAACACGGATTTGGCTTAATCACGATTTGCAGTGCACTAATCACTTTTTATTTAAACTGCATATAATTAATTATAAAAATGCCAAATCCAATAAATATATATTTAAATGAATAAATCATTTTAAATCCCCAATTATTTCACAATTATTAGTACATATTTATACCTTTTTACGAAAACCCCAATTTCGCAAATCGGGTAGTTTTCGCGAAATATATTATTTTAATATTAAATTCCAAAAATAATATTTTCTATTTTCTGAAATGTTACAATAAGTGTACATATTAAGATAAAGAGCAACCAGATAGCATAATATCATGTCTAGCAAGAAAGTCATCCCTATATATGTCCAAGCATTCACTGCAATATACATCACATGTATAGTAATGGCCTCTACAGCATACATATAACTAACATTTATGACAGTCTTGCTCGATATGGTAGTATGCTAATTGGTTTGTATCTATCTTAATATGTGAATATGTTTCTTTTGACGTATCGCTAATACATATTGATATAGCGCTTAGGATCTTTGCTTGACTACCAGCGTTGTGATGGCAGTCAAATTAGTGGGGGCTGGGTAGTCTACAAGCACATCCTTATAATGGCCCCTAGTCGTAGGATTATCGAGACAGGGCATCGATACTCCACAGTAGACTAGTGTATACGCTTCTCATCCTAGGAGGGGAGATGGTCTGTCCCACAGCCATCTGTATGTCATACTGGAGATAGTATGCAGGTGCTCATTGGGTTATGAGTTACATTCGACGGACTCGTGGGGAACTGCTGGTTGATACTATACCTATCGTCATGTAGAAGTTCCCAGGTGACATGAGTACAACATAGTCCGTTGACTTGACATTGCTACTTCGCCTCAAGTGTGTTCCCACTGTTCTTAGATTACTACCCTACCACGGCTCTATTGAGTCGTGCAAACAGGTAGTAGTTGGGTACAGTCCCGAAGCGCTTGGAGGCAGTGGAGGTTAGATAGGATTCTTCTCTCCCGGTATTGGGGGTTGGTGTCACGCTGTGATTCGGAAAGCTATTACATAAAGCCTCTGGCCAGGGCAAGCGAGATTTGCTGGTAGGGATTCCAGTAATTTCTCATGGTGTTTTTGGCTGTACTCCGATACGACTTATTGCGCTATTAGGGGTCTGACGCTTGCCACCCCTCTAGGCCCGATATGCGATACTCTTAGACGAACAGACCGGACTGTACGGAGATTGTCACAGACAGGCTCAGTAGGGGTACGAATGAGTTTGCCCGTCGGCCTTCTTATCGACAGATACCTGGGTAACCGTTACGTACAACTAGTGCCGCTGACGTGCTTATGGTTAAACCCACTGCCGGCGTACTGTCAAGTCTTTAGAGTCCCACACAGAGAGTTTCCCAGCTTCGGGCGAAACGATGTAGAGGTCGTATGGTTTTACGACAGGGTTCGATCACATACGTGTACTTGTGCGCATATGATATTCGGGAAAACAGTACTGGTGGTCTTTGGTTTAAGCCGAATCTTAGTATTTGATTATTGGATTAGTTTCGTCTCATTGTATTCGTGTTTCTCAGAATACGGATGCGGGTATGTATATACGGATGAGGGGCATTCTTGTGATTTGATCAAGATTGTTTCTTGGAGTATGACACCGCAATTAGGGTTTTTCTTTATTAGTGAAATCTTTTATGAGGTGGAGGAAATGAGAGAGGAAACATTGTGGTATTTTAGTGAAATATGATTAGGGTTTCATGTTGACTTTTTTGGACTTTTGTGAGATTAGAAGACTTAGATATTTTGAGATATTACTTGAGATATTTGTATTAGTTATTTTCTTTTGGTTTAACGTTCAAAAGATAAACCATTTTCACATTATCTCATCACCATTATCATTCTACGGATACTTTTCTCTCTCTCATTTTCCTCAAGTTTCAAACCATAATTGTCTCATGAGTTGAGAATCCTAGGGTTTGTGAGACTACTAGACTCCTAATCACTCTCTACACATCCTAGGCTACTTAGTTTAGCACACCAAGTGACTTAGTTACCTCAAGTTAGAAGTTAAGCTCAAAGTTGGGACTCTCGGATGGATCTTCTACGATTTGGAGAAGCCGACGAGGAGGCGCAATCCATTCTCACTTCGAGGAGCTCACGATTTGGATAAGGACAGCGAGGAGGTGAAGGAAAGAGAGAACTTGAGGTATAACATTCTAACATAGTAGTTAAACCTTTAGGCTAGTTTGTTAGTTAGGGTTTAGTATTGATGCTGGAATTTAGTCGATGTTACGAAGCACTTAAAAATCATTTTTTGCAAACTCCGCCTCCCCGCGAACACGTGGGGTGCGTGGTATCGACTTACAATATATATGTATGTATCATCCAACATGAGTCCATCAACGACACATCAAATCATCATAAAATCCTGAGTGCCCAGCATCGACACTCAAAATTATCATAAATCCCATGTCCAGCATCGACACGTAAATCCTCATATCTCAGGTTTCGTCTCATAGGATCGACCCTCATATCTTAGGAACCGTCTCATCAGATCGGTCCTCATATCCATTCGTCTCATCTCACCCTGGTCGGTATCCTCCAGATATCCGCCGAGTCCAATACTGTCACCGGTAGGTAGGGTTCCCCTTCCAGGATCAACGCCTTTCTATATGATCTTCTTGCCCTGGGATACCATACCAGGTCAACCATGTACCCGCAGACAGTGACTCTTCACTCCTCGAATTGGGTAATCATCATAGCTCAGCACTGAGAAATCTCATGGTGGACGTCGAAATATCATATCAAGAGAAAACTGCGTTTTTAAAACATTCATATGTTTTTAAATAATATCTTCAGTTTCTCAAATCCAGAAATCTCATTAAAGCGGAATCTTAAAGAAAATGACAATTATGAAATGATATGTATAGGCACAGAACAACACTGTAATGCATAGCAAGTGTGTTCATATGAGCGTGTCATGTAGTAAGGTAAAGAAAGTGCAATATCTATAATAATATGTGTTATGAGGTGCTAAACAGTAATTAAACTGCTAACAGGTTATAAGGTGATACGGTAACATAACCTGTTCTATCTGTATACGTTGCATGGAAATTACCGATGATGTGTGTGTGAGTCGGCAAGTATGTGAAAGTGTGTCTTAGCACTTATACTAGGTTTCCACATGCATCAAGTATGCAATTTTAAAAAATCTAGAGGTCTAAGCTACACTAAACAAGAATCGAACTAGAAAATTAGGGTTTTTAACAAGTAAGCAAGTTCTAAACTAAGTGAAGAGGGGTACAACCTTTGTAGATCAAGTCCTTCACTTCTAAAGCTCCAAGTAGTAGTCCCTAGAACTCTTTATGGCTCCACTTGAAGAAAGGATCGAGCTAGCTACGTTGTCTTCGAAGCCGAAGATGATCCACCTTGAAGCCTCTCTAAGTCAAGTTTGCTGGGTTCCCTAGGCGGCCGCTGGGTTTCGGGAGGCATCAAGCAAGCCGTTTTCATAAAATTGGCGCGCTAAAGAACCCTTGTAGACCGCTAGAATATAAACTAGAGAATTAGACGAACAAGCATGTAAACATCTTTACATATAAGTGAACAAGGAACACAAACTTTGCAGACCGGTCCTTCACTTCAATAGCTCCATGTAGTAGTCCTATTGCTCCAATTAGCGATCTCTCGGACTCTAGTGAGGCTCCACAAGGTGAAATGAACTAGCTTGCTTCAAGTTTTCGAGGCCGAAGATGATCTACGTCGAGGAGACACTAACTCAAGCTACATCTTCACTAAGTGATGAACTTGGTGAAGAATCAACCCAATCTAAATGGCTAGTAGAGAAGAGGTTGATGAAGTAGGAATTTTGCTCTCTTTAGAAATAATTTTCTCACAATTTTTCTTCGTCTCCTATAAACCTAGAGAGCTAAGCTCTTGATGAAGAAGAAGATGAAGATAGAAGAGAATGAAACTCAGGAAGTGAGAATAGCAACCAAGGGTGAGTTAGTGTTATACACTAACTCATGTAGAGAATAAACCATGGCTAACAATAATGGTTAGGTTAATAAATATCTACAAGTAAAACAAAATTAGTGTACTTGGTCAATGGTTCCACAAGCTTCTATAAGCATAAACCATGTGACTTAATTCCAACTAATTTGATTTACTTTAAATAAATAAAATATTATCATTATTATAAGCATGGTGTGAGTCTCATACACCCATGTGGCATCAAGCATGACACAAAAGATATACATTAATATATATCACATATATACTAAGTGTACACTAGTGAGAAAAAGAAATCTTAAGTGAGCTAATATTAGTTAATGTAAGATAATATATCAAATATATAATTATACATTAAATTATCAAATCAACACTTGATTTAATAATCCGGCTATATCACATACAACCGACTAATATCAAATGTATCAATTTGTCGAATCAACACTTGATTCGACAGCCTGGCTATATCACATATAACCGACCGATATCACATATCGCGAGAATAGAATACAGGATCAAATACACGCATTAATCTCGGTCGTCTTGAAAGGTACATCCTTGTTCCAAAGGGATGGCTTGATGGCAGCTCGTCTGCTCTGTCAGAAAAAAATTGAATTAAGCATGTCATAAATCAAACACATGTTTCTCACACCGAAACTATTTTGCTAATGTTACACTTATTACATATGTGCTCCTACTTCGTTTTGCTTGAACCAGAAAACCTCTGTGTAGGACTCTAAAGACTCGTCAATACGCCGGCAGTAGGTGGTGATCATATCAGTCACCCGCAAGCCCCAAGCGGACTGCTAAACGTAACGGCCACCCGGGCGTTGAGCGATCAGAAGATCAACAAGCAAGCCTGCTCATACTCCTGGGAATCCAATCAGTAACACTACTGTACAGTCCGGTCTCTTCGTCAGATATGTCGCATATCTCAGCCTGGGGTGGTAAATGTCAGACTCCAATAGCCCTGATAAGTGTAACATTTCAGAAAAATAAAATATTATTTTTAGGAATTTATATAATTGAATAATAAATATTACGAATATTTTAATGTGTGGAGATTAGTTTTAAATGATATGGTATAATTAAATACCGATAAATTGGGAAATATTTGGAAAATTGTGTTAATTATTGATTTTGAAAGAGATTATAAGAATGGAGCATTCGTAGATTTCTTATAATTGATTATATTCTATATTAATGCTAATCTCGATTAAATTTCACTAATCTTGCATTTAAGCTTAGTTATGCATTATGACATGCACCATTGCATGTTACAAACCTTATTACTTTTTTTATGTGACCATGGTTTCATTTGCAAAAAAATGGGGTTTGAATTTTGTTTTAAGGAAAAGAAAAAGAAAAGAAAATGAATATAGAATAGAGGTATGGGCAAGAGAGAGAGGGTGAGGGTTCATTGACTTGGCTTCATTCTTCATCCTCTTCATTATTTTCCCTCCTTCCTCTCATGGCTGCCCTCTTCCCTCCATCACCTCTACCCCCTCACAACAACTCCAAAACCACATCAAAACACTTCATTCCCTTCATTAAATACATGCACAAGCTCACGACAAGCTTGGGGAACCAAGAAAGTTTGGATTTTGAGCACTTGGGTAACTCAAGAAAATTCTTGATTTGCCAAATGAGGTAATTCATTCACTATTAGAGTAGTAATCCATTTCCTTTAGCTTCTATTTTAGTTTAGAATCGTTTTGGTGAGGTTTAGTGATGTTTGAAAATTCATAGAAGAGGTTATGAGGAATTCTTGAATTGAGATGGTGCAATTGAGGTTTAGTAGTGACCTTAAACCCCCATAGTGCTAAAAACCTGGACCAAAAAAATCCTAGACCATGCATGTGAATTAGATATCGAAATGTCGGTTTTGTGTATAATTAGTGCCTACAGGGAATCTGGGATAACATGAGATCTTTACTAGAAAAACAAGCAACACCATTAACCTAGATTGAGCACTAGGAGGCCACCCTGCAAAGAAGAACCCATTCCGAGCATCCCAAACCGAGCAGGCCGGTTTTCATGGGCATGTGGCCGGACAAGTTGTGGAGGTTGTTGTCTAGGTTGGTTTTGTAGCTCATATACCCCCTATACTACACCACTGTATTGTTTGTTTATCCCTATTTCAACTGAACCAAAATCTGGGTCTAGTTTTCTAAGATTCTGTTTTGGTTTCCTCGATGTTCATGACTTGAATTTTGGTTATTTTGGTTTTGTATCGGTCACTTGACGTTTGTACGTCGATATCGGGTGTTATTTGGTTCTTTTGCATGAGTAGACCATAGGGTTTTACCTATGCGTGATACGTATGCAGTTTTGGTTTTCGTGCGCGATTTCGGTTTACGATACTTTGTGTTTATATGTGAAGGCACCCTCGTGTGAACTTCGGGACAAAAAGAAAGAGCGTGGAGACATCGACTTCGATAAGCAAGGATCAAGGTGAGTAGATATATATCTACGGGGGAAGTCGGGTGGATGGCGTATAGCACCCCCATAGTTTCGTATTGTAGTCTACGTATTGTGTATATAAATATATATTTGTGTATTGTGAGACATTATTAATTAGCAAGAAGGCTTTAGGAGATCATGGGATAGTTTTAGCGTAATTGAAAGTTAATGTTTTAGTTTATTTCTTAGTCGCGAAACCCTAGAGTATAGTTGTTACACACACACATGCACACACGTGATATGTATGCGGTGTATATGGTTATATATATATATATATATATATATATATATATATATATATATATATATATATATATATATACACGTGGATGCGTTGGTACATATATATATATATATACTTATACGTATACACGGATGATGAGAATAGTATATGATACTTGAAGATGAGTCGATGTGATCGGGCATGATGCCGTGAGATCAGTTATGTGATTTGGGTCATGTTATGTTATACTACATGATAGTATAGTGGATCGATAGGCGATGTGTTTTATTCACACGCGGATATATGTTTGATGGTATCAGAATGTACTAGACTTTAGATCAGTACTCCTAATTTAGGATATGATGATAATGATACCAGATAAGTAATGTGTTATATGTGATAATTGACCCGTACCCCGATTTGGGATGACGTACGATGGATTTTTCCGTACGATGTATAAATATGACGATTGATCCGCACTCTTGACTCGAGGATGTCGTATTATATCTTTTATCGTACGTGACGCTATTGAAGCGGGATCACCGCTACTAGATATATCGACTCGGACTTAGGTGGATTTTCTTACCCCTTTTGATTAGTCTCTTAGCTTTGTCCTGTAGTTTACTTAGTAGATGTTAGATTGGGCTCGAGTCATACTTATTTCCAAAACTAACGAATCGTGAGTATTTTAAAGACAGGCCAAGGGATAATACGGATATTTCAAAGGACGTACCTTTTCTTAAAAACACCGTAGCTCCTATTTTCTAAACACTATGATTCGTGCTATTTCAAATGCCAAAACTGTATGACTCCTATATATAATGTATATTCTTTATTGTTGCGTTTATTATTCATTTTCCGTATATTCTTGCTATTCGCATCGTATTACATGTTTAAATGTGTTTTCATAGTTATTATGAAACCCTGCTGTCAGGACACTAGCACCATTACCGATGATGCGTATGCTCCATATACACTCACTTGCCGGCTCACACACATCATCATCGGTAATTTTCATGTCACGTACACATTAGAAAACATTACTTCATTGTATAATTGCTAGCTGGTAGATTCGACTTAGTACTAGTACGTTTGCTTTCATATGCTAGTTTGATAACGTATTTCTTACTTAGACACTCCGTGCATGTATACGTATATATTCATTGTTATGAAAAATCATGGGGCTTTATGCCGGTATTTCACCATTATTTACTTTAGAGTTTGGGATTCGGATTTTCCATGAGATTTCTGGATTTGGAGAAACCGCAAGGATTTATAAACTCATTTTCATTTCAAAGGATAGAAATTTGCGGTTTTCTCGTGATATGATTTGATAGGTGTCCACCATGAGTTTTCTCGGCTTTTGAGCGGTATCATACACCCGATTCGAGGAGGAGGAAGAACCGTCTGCGGGTGCATGGTAGACCCGGTGCGGTACCCCGGAGCAAGACGGTCGTAGATGATGGTGTTGAGCCTAGCACGGGAGCATTACCGACCGGTTATTTGTGATGCGGCGAATATCCAGAGGATACCGACGTCGTCGTGAGATTTGATGATTTGGGCCAGTCCAGATTGCCGGAGCCCGGGGCCAGTCTAGATTGCCGGAGCCCGAGATATTGAGACATTGAGATTCTATGTTATGGGCCAGTCCGGCTTGCCGGAGCCCGAGATATTTAGATATTGGGATATATATTTTGTGTCGATGCTTGACACGGATTCTCTGTTGATTTCATTGCTGATACTTCGGTTTTTATACAGAAATCTCGCTGAGATAAGAAAACAGTTTTCCTATTCAAGATGTATTCCGTTTTCATTCTTATTGCATTCGTACATCATATATGTGATATGTTGTTACCTGAGGCACTGACACGAGCACTTGGTATTACACTTATGTATAGATGTTTACCTTGCCATTATTGATGCTCCAGGTTATATATTATATAAATATTATGGTATGAACTAGGGTAGAGTCATACATGCGATTTCTGCTCGGTGATGTTTTCTACTAATGAGTTGGCAACTCATCCCTGTTGTGCCACAGTTTCTTGCAGCTTTTGCCGTACAGGTTTCCTTAGCGGCTTTGCTGGCATACTGCTTCCTTCCGAGTGATTGCTTGGTAGGTGGGTTCACTTGTATCGTGACCACCGTAGTATTTGTATTTACATTCAGTTGTATCTAGTAAACTCCATCAACCAGACTTCTATATTCGATAGACTTAGAAGACCAGTTGTATATTCTTTCGACCTTAAAGTCACGAGCTTGTATTATCATGATTCTTTCCTGGTTTTCTTAAGAACCTTGGTTTTCTTTCAGTGTTTTGATTCTCGTCTTTCGGCGTTGTATATTATATGTCTTGCATGGTTGTATCCGCCAATTGGCGAAGTGCTAGCTCCCGCTTGGGGATGCCTTTATTCATTATGTATATTATGCATGTTTGTACCCGTTTGGGGCCAGTTTTTACAAAGGAAACTCTGCCGAAATTTTTGGAAAAGACTTGATGTTTAAAAATGTTTACTACGGCTTATTTTGTTAAAACACCTGCTTAAAAAAATATGATTTCCTTCACTTCTAATTTAAATGGTTTAGATTTCTGGGATTTTGGCTTACTTGAATTAGATGGGGTCCTATAGACTTCATATGATTCAAGTGCCAGTCGCGTGCCATTTCGGGTCGTGACAATAAGTCATGCCGATGTGAGGTCCATAACGGTTCGCGAAACTACTGATAACACTTACCAGTAGATCTCAGCAACCCTGGTCAGGGATTTCCTGTTATGGCCAATCAAGCATAGTGCAACATCAACCCCCATTACCGGGAGAGACGAAATCCCCTCATATCGCTCATTGCCTCCATGTGACTCGGGACTGTACCTAAAAACCACCATTTTGCACGATCTCTTAAACGTGGTAAGGTGGAAATCAAAGCACAGTAGGAATCATACTCTATGACGATCTCAGGTCGACAGACTAACTCGTAGCAGTGTCCCTAGAGAACTGCTATCTGACGTAGGTATAATACCATCTAGGAGTTCTCGGCGAGTCCGTTCAGTGTACCTAGTCTCCACTGAGCACCCGTATACCATCTCTGATTTCAAACACCAATGGATATGTGATCATCCATCGCCCATCATATGGGTCAAGAAGCGCATACGCTAGTCTACTCTGGAGTATCGATGCCCTGTCTCGATACTCCCACGGCTAGGAACATTTGAAAGATGTAATTACCGACTATCCCGGTCCCCATTAGTATGATCTCCATCATAATCCCGGTAGTCAAATACTCATCCTAAGGGCTTTATCAACATGTAATAGAAAGACAATAAGTGTACATGTTAAGATAAAGAGCAACCAGATAGTATACTATCATGTCGAGCAAGAAAGTCCTCCCTATATATGTCCAAGCATCCACTATAACATACATCACATGTATAATAATGGCCTCTAGAGCATACATATAACTAACAATCTGCCACATGCACTAAGGCCATTTGTTGTAGTATCTCATACCCAAAGCACAATAAAAGTCTCCCTAGGGAAAGGCCTCTGTGAGTGGATCCGCCGTGTTATCCTTCACATCAACTCTCCTTACCTCGATCCCGTGGAGATCAACCATCTCCCTGATTAGGTGATACTGTCCTCAGAATATGTCTGGATCGCTGAGGGGACCGGCGTTCCTAGGACAAAGCCATAACTCCATTATTGTCTCAATAACAGTTATTGGACGCTCAATGGTAGGAACCTTGTTGTCACGACCCGAAGTTTGGCCCGTGACCGGCACTTAACCACGTAACGTCTACAGGCGTAATGCAACTAAGTGAACTGAAAACCCAGAAACCAAACCAGTAAAAGTATAGAGTGTTTTAAGTTTTAAATGGAAGTTTTTATTAAAGTGACAAGAATTCTTAATTAAATAATCACCAAGATAGCAATATACGACGCCGTAGCGAAGATCGAGATCAACAAGTAGGAACATCACAGATAAAATAAACTGCATAAGTAAAGTCGGCTCACAACGAGCTCGACACCAGAATACAAATAATATACATCATCGTCCTCACACTGTCTCTAAGTCAAGTACATATATGGTAGATGAAGAATACTAGATACAACAATGTACATAACTGAAAGATAAACAGATACCGCACAAAACCCACCTATCAGCAAAAGAGCTAGTACACCAACTGTAGGGGTATCTGTGTCAAAAGATGCAAGAACGCAGCCTGCCGCGACTACTCCGAAGGGCAACCTGCAAACACTGTGGCACAACGGGGGTGAGTTGCTAACTCGTAAATAGAGATAACATATAAAGGTAATCGCGAGCATGCACGTACTGCGCTACTCTATCATAAGCTAACAGATGATATCAATGCGCGATAAGCAATATGTGCAATAATCATGCAAGTGCTCTATCAGGTAATATAACTACAGGATGAGATACAATAATGAATGCTGAGCATGGGAAGTATAACATCTACACGGAATGTCAACGTGCAATATGTAATCGGTGTCCATCAATGCACCCCAAATCCCAACAACCCAGACGCCGGCACTCCCATCGGCCCTGAAATCCTGTACATCACTGAGAATCACGAGTGCCCAACATCGGCACCCAAATATCATAAATACTCGTGTCTAGCATCGACACGCAAATATTCCTATATCGGGCATCCGTCAGTCCGGGTCAGCCCCCTCTCTCAAAAATCTATCGGGCATCCGTCAGTCCGGGTCAGCCCTCTCTCTCATATATATCTATCGGGCATCCGTCAGTCCGGGGCAGCCCTCTCCCTCATATATATCGGGCATCCGTCAGTCCGGGTTAGCCCTCTCTCTTTCATATATTGGGCTCTAGCACCGAGAAAACATATGGTGGACACACTGAAATATCATATCAAGGGAAACCGGGTTTTTAAATAATTACTTATTCTCTTTTGAAATATCCACGGTTCCCAAATCCAGAAATAACATGGAAACAACATATCTCAATGCGTAATCTATGTAGGTACGAGGATATCAATATATACATGGCACATGTATGAATATGTGAAGTAGATGTGTCCAAGTATGAATATAACATCTGCTGATATGCGGCAATTCATGGCAATCATCAATAATGCGGAAACAATCTGACGTATAATGTAGCAATCCTATAATGTGAGTGTCATGGCAATCACTAGCGGTGTAAGTATAGCATATAAATCGTGCTCGTGCAACTTGAACCGTTAGTAATAATACGGTGTTCTATCAATTCTAGTTTATATACATATAGCAGGGAATGCAGTATGCACTAAATAGTAGCCATGCACAGTCAATGTATGTAAATGTAAAATGCTGCTACAAGGTCCTATCAGCCCTGACGCATAACGCCATGCGGGCGATATCCCCGTAGATGTTAAATCTACTCACCGTAGTCTCTCGCTAGGTATAGCCGATGACTTATTTTCCCTTCTTCACGGCGTCCGTCGCACTCACCAGCGATCCTAGAATTTCACAATAAATCACACATAAGCTCAAAACCATACAAACACGACATTTAAAGTCGACTAGAAACCCGTGTCGCAAACCAAGCGCGCGTATGCGCGATACGCTAAAACGTGTGATTACGCGCCTGAAGTCACTCCGACGCGTCGCGATACGCAGAAACCCCAAAACCATACACACGTATCACGCGTGTCGCGAAAGATTAAAAATACGGGAAGTAGGGTATTCTACTCCAGATTTTGATACAGAACAGATATTATAAAAATAGATATACCAAAATACTCCATATAGTAGCAGACTCCAGTGGCCCAAACCCCATCCCCCAACTCATCCATCTGGCCGCAAATTGCGGCCAGAATGATTATTTCGGCGGCCAGGTTAGGGAGATAAGCTCCCAGGTTTTGTGTGTGCACTCTATACCCCCTATACATGCTACAGTAAATCCAATTTTATTATGAAACACCCCGGGTAGAAGCAGATTGCACAGAGCCCTAAATCTAGTTAAAAATCACACTTTTACACTAAAATGATACTTTAGGGTATTTCTGTGCAAACTGAAACTTAAACCTGGGTTAAATAGCTCTAATAGCACCTAAAAGAGTAAACCAAGCCAACAAAATCCCAATTTAACATATGCATCACAAATATCCTTTAATATCACTAAAAATCACATAAAAACATGATTTTTGCTAAAGAATACTACAAGTTTATGGAAAAGGAGTGCTAACATAAGTTAATACCTTCAAAAGACCTTGTGAAACACCAAAAATCCCAGCTCTAGCATCAAGTGTGCTGATTTTCCCCCAAACACCTCAAAAAGCTCACTTTTCCATGGTTTTGTGATGAAAATGTGTTGATTTGTGTAGGGTTTTTGTGTAGGGATCAAAGAGAAGTGGAAAGGAGAGGAAAAGATGAAGGAAAGCTATAGTTTTCTGCTGGAATTTGCAGAATTTATGAAGTGAGGAGAAGAGAGAGAGAAGAGAAGGAATTGGGGTCAAAAAGTCAACCACTTTCACCCAACACCATTCTCATTTTCTATTGCTAAAAGAATTTTAAAAGGGTTTTGACTAGATTAAATTGGTGGGGATAATTTAACAACCATGCAAGGAAAGCAAAGGGTTAACATGTTACACTAAAAGACCTAAATCACAAAATTGGCTAAGTGTGCAAGTGTACACTACAAATGAAAATTTTCCAATTAGGGTAAACCGGACTAAAATAACTAATAATCCTATGTACACATATATAATAACACGCACAATTTCTAATTTAACACGAAAAACATTCTAACAAAATTTCAAAGTGTTACAATCTACCCCCCTTAAAGAAATTCGGTCCCCGAATTTCAAAATCTAACTACACATACCTTCAAAAAGGTGGGCATACCTCTTCCTCATCTCGCTCTCGGTCTCCCAAGTGACCTCCTCTCTGCTTGGACCACGCCAAAATACCTTGACGGACGGTATCTCTTTCGACCTCAATTTCTTCACTTGTCGATCCAAGATCATCAACGGCTGCTCTGCATAGGAAAGGTCGTGCTCAAGCTGGATCGTCGGGTGCTGAATCGCATGTGAAGGATCATAAAGATATCTGCGGAGCATCGAAACGTGAAATACAGGGTGCACGTCTGGAAAACTGGGCGGAAGGGCTAACCGATACACAACTGCACCAACACGCTCGAGGATCTCGAAGGGGCCCACATATCTAGGACTAAGCTTCCTCTTCTTCCCAAATCTCATCACACCTTTCATTAGGGAGACCCTTAAGAAAACATGATCACCAACAGAAAACTCAAGTCTGCGCCGCCGACGGTCCGCATAAGATCTCTGCCTACTCTGGGCTGCTCTCATCCTGTTGCGAATCAACTGGATCTTCGCGGTCGTCTCCTCCACAATCTGTGGCCCTAAGATACTGCTCTCACTGAGCTCTGTCCAACAGGTGGGCGATCTACATCACCTCCCATAAAGAGCCTCAAACGGTGCTATCTGAATGGTCTCCTGGTAGCTGTTGTTGTAGGAGAACTCTACTAAGGGTAAATGATGATCCCAGCTACCTCCAAAGTCTAAGACGCACGCTCTGAGCATGTCCTCGAGAGTCTGAATAGTCCGCTCTGACTGTCTGTCGGTCTGCGGATGAAATGCTGTGCTGAAGCTCAAGCGAGTGCCCAAAGCCTCCTGAAGTCTTTTCCATTGTCGGCTGGTAAACTGGGTGCCTTTGTCGGACATGATACATGTCAGAACTCCGTGCAGTCGTACAATCTCGTCGATGTAAATTTGGGCATACTGAGCAAATCCGAAAGTCGTCTTCACCGATAGAAAGTGAGCCGCTTTCGTCAAACGATCCACGATCACCCAGATAGAGTCATACCCTCGACTAGTCCTGGGAAGACCCACAATGAAGTCCATAGAAATCTGCTCCCATTTCCACTCCGGAATGGGTAACGGCTGTAGCACTCCCGCGGGCCTCTGGTGCTCAGCCTTGACTTGCTGACAAGTCAGACATCTCGACACAAAATCTGCGATGTCTCTCTTCATTCCGTCCCACCAGTAAACACCTCTCATATCATGGTACATCTTGGTGGAACCGGGATGAACACTGTATACCGATCGATGTGCCTCCTCAAGAATCTCGCTCCGCAATCCCTCAGCATCTGGTATGAGTCTAGCCCCAAATCGTAGTATCCTCTGATCATCGATCACGAACTCGGAAAATCTGCCATGTCCCATCTGTGTCCTGATCTCTGAACATCGGTCATCACTGTGCTGTGCCTCATGTATACGGTCGAGCAACTGTGGGCGTGCATGAACATGCACAATCTGTCCTCCGATCGACGTAAACTCGAACTGTACCCGGCTGTCGCATAAGATCTGCCAATCTGCCGACGACTGCCTCTGTACTGTGCTCAAACAAGATTAACTACCCCCGGGCCTCCTGCTCAAAGCATCCGCCACTACATTAGCCCTGCCCGGGTGATACAAGATCTCACAATCGTAGTCCTTCACTAACTCCATCCATCGGCGCTGTCTAAGGTTCAGGTCTCGTTGCTGAAATATATACTTTAAGCTCTTATGATCAGTGAATATCTGGCACGACACTCCATATAGGTAATGTCGCCAGATCTTAAGTGCAAAGACCACTGCAGCCATCTCCAAATCGTGAGTGGGGTAGTTCTGTTCATGTTTCAATAATTGTCGCAAAGCATACACGATCACCCTGTCATGCTGCATCAATACGCACCCTAGCCCCACTCGTGAAGCATCACAATATACCACAAATCCGCCTGATCCTGAAGGCAATGATAATACTGGTGTCGTAGTCAGTAGAGCCCGTAGCTGCTGAAAACTATGCTCACACTCCTCCGTCCAATCGAAACGAACTCTTTTCCGGGTCAACCCGGTCAAAGGTGTAGCAATGCGAGAGAAGTCCTGCACGAATCGCCTGTAGTAGCCTGCCATCCCTAGAAAGCTGCGAACCTCCGTCACTGACGTGGGTCTAGGCCAACTCCGAACGGCCTCAATCTTCCTCGGGTCTACACGTATACCATCTCATGTAATCACGAGCCCCAAGAAGTCTACGCTGTCCAGCCAGAAAGCACACTTGGAGAATTTGGCGAAAAGCTGATGCTCCCTCAGGGTCTGCAGTGTAATCCGCAGGTGCTGCTCGTGCTCCTCTCTACTCCGAGAATACACCAAGATATCTTCAATGAATACGATGATGAACAAGATACGGTCGGAAAATACGGTTCATCAAGTCCATAAATGCTGCTGGCGCGTTGGTGAGTCCGAACGACATCACCAAAAACTCATAATGGCCGTAACGCGTGCGGAAAGCTGTCCTAGGAATGTCCTCCTGTCGAACCCGAAGCTGATGGTAGCCTGATCGCAAATCGATCCTCGAAAAGTATCCTGCCACCTGAAGCTGGTCGAACAAATTGTCGATGCGTGGCAAAGGATACCTATTCCGCACCGTCACACTGTTCAGCTGGCGGTAGTCGATACACAAACGCATACTGTGGTCCTTCTTCTTGACAAACAGGACTGGATCACCCCAAGGAGAAACACTGGGTCGAATAAGTCCTTTATCCAGCAAATCTTGCAATTGACCCTTCAATTCTCTAAGTTTCGCCGGGGCCATCCGATAAGGCTGTACAGAAATAGGCCCCGTGCCAGGAACCAAATCAATACAGAAAGAAATATCACACTCGGGCGGTAGCCCAGGAAGCTCATCAGGGAACACATCAGGGAACTTGCTAACAACCGGAACCTGATCCATCGGAACCTCTGTAGCTGTAGTATCGCAAACATAGGCGAGAAATCCCTGACATCACTTCCTCAAAAGCTGTCCAGTACGAAAAGTAGAAATCACACTATGAGGGGTGGCACCACGGTCCTCCAACACAACAAAAACCGACTCGCTGGGAAAACAAAATCTAACTGTCTTCTCGCGGCAGTCAACAGAAGCATAGCACGTGGCTAACCAATCCATGCCCAAAAGAACGTCGAAGTCCAACATCTCAAGAAGGATCAAATAGACCGGCAACTCTCTCTCGCCAATACGGACGGTACAGGATCGGAACACATGCCTAGCAATAAATGACTCTCCCACAGGAGTAGTCACAACAAGCGGCTGATCAAGCAAACCGGACTCTCTAACCAAACTCGGCACAAAGTGTGTGGATACGTACGAGTGCGTAGATCTGGGATCGAATAAGACGTGTGCATCAACAGAACATACTGGAAGGATACCTGAGACCACCGCATTGGACGCCTGCGCGTCCTGATGCGTCAAAGTAAAAACTCGCGCCTGTCCTCCACCTGCGACTGACTGTCCTCTGCCGGCCGCTGGCTGTCCTCTGCCTCGATCACCTCGTCCTCTATGAACAAATCCTCCGCGACCAGGACCTCTCTATGCATGAGTCTGGCGTGGAGTAACAGTAAGTACAATAGGCAACGCCATCTAGGGGTGGTGAAGGTGGTAGTGTGACGTGCGGTGCTGCAGCCTCCCTCCGGGGTATCTCAGGACAATCTCATATACGATGATAAGAACTCCCGCAACGGAAACATCCCGATGATGGTCGCTGACCTTCCTGGGGATAGGAGCTAAACAACCTGCCTCGCTCCGAATCTCTGCTACCTGCAAGACGTCTATCACGGTGCTGAAAAGGCTGTCTCTGCGCTGATGTATCCGCATGAACTCTCTTCGGCTCTGGAACTACCAATGTCTCAGCAAGGCGCTCCTCAACTGATAGGGCTGCGTCTACAGCTGCTGCATATGTCTCGTAATGCTGTGCGCTGATCGCTAGAAACAGTGGTGTAAGCAAGCCTCGGACAAATCTCTTGACTCGCAACTCCTCAGTAGCCACTAGGTACGGAGCATACACTGACAGCTCGGTGAACAGGACATCATACTCTGCCACTGACATCTCCGGAGTCTGACGTAAGGACTCGAACCTGCGTGCTCTAGCATCTCTGACACTCAAGGGAAGAAGCGGGCAAGGAATAGCGCCACGAACTCTGTCCAGGTCATATGAGGAAGACCTGCTGCTCTACCCTTCTCGACTGATTCACACCGTTTTTGCGCAAGATCTTCCAGGCGAAAGCTCGCGAACTGAACCCATTTCGCATCTGCGCATCTAAGTGAACGACATATCCGCGCCATCCTATCAATGAAAGACCGTGGGTCTTCGGCCACATCAATGCCTGTAAAGACCGGAGGCTTCAGCCTCATAAACTCTGACATCGATACTGAGATGACCTCTGTAGCGGTAGGGACAACTGCCTGTACTGTGGGTACCACCGCGGTCTCTGCAACGGGTGGAACTACCTCTGGTCGCTGCGCTCGAAGTGTCTCAACTAGAGATCCCATCATCTGGCGCATCTCCTGCATACTGGATCCTACCGTCTGGCGCATCTCCTGCACACCAGCCCCTAACATGGCAATCTGATCTGTCACGGCAGGAACAGTCTGCTCGGGAACAACCGGTGTACTACTCGGATCAGTCCTCGTCTCGGACGAGTCAACTCGAATCTCGGCCCTCGCGGCCGCTCTCTGTGCCCTCGTAGTCTTTGACGGCATAATAGCTGAAAGGAACAATAGGATTCGATAAGGATACAGAAATCGAATCGCAAGAATGAATATACTCAAGAAGGAATTTAAATCAACAAGTCCTAAGGTCGTCTTGGCGGAGTACCGTGTCGTGAGTATGCCGCGGAACATACGCACGCTACGCCACTCTGCTTCAGCTACCTACTCCATCATACCAGGGTCATCCTAGGAACACACCGAAAGGTAAAACCTATGCTCTGATACCAACTTTGTCACGACCCGAAGTTTGGCCCGTGACCGGCACTTAACCACGTAACGTCTACAGGCGTAACGCAACTAAGTGAACCGAAAACCCAGAAACCAAACCAGTAAAAGTATAGAGTGTTTTAAGTTTTAAATGGAAGTATTTATTAAAGTGACAAGAATTCTTAAGTAAATAATCACCAAGATAGCAATATATGATGCCATAGCGAAGATCAAGATCAACAAGTGGGAACATCACAGATAGAATAAACTGCATAAGTAAAGTCGGCTCACAACGAGCTCGACACCAGAATACAAATAATATACATCATCGTCCTCACACTGTCTCTAAGTCAAGTACATATATGGTAGATGGAGAATACTAGATACAACAATGTACATAATTGAAAGATAAACAGATACCGCACAAAACCCACCTATCAGCAAAAGAGCTAGTACACCAACTGTAGGGGTATCTGTGTCAAAAGATGCAAGAACGCAGCCTGCCGCGACTACTCCGAAGGGTAACCTGCAAACACTGTGGCACAACGGGGGTGAGTTGCCAACTCATGAATAGAGATAATATATAAAGGTAATCGCGAGCATGCACGTACTGCGCTACTCTATCATAAGCTAACAGATGATATCAATGCGGGATAAGCAATATATGCAATAATCATACAAGTGCTCTATCAGGTAATATAACTACAGGATGAGATACAATAATGAATGCTGAGCAAGGGAAGTATAACATCTACACGGAATGTCAACGTGGAATATGTAATCGGTGTCCATCAATGCACCCGAAATCCCAATAGCCCAGACGCCGGCACTCCCATCGGCCCTCAAATCCTGTACATCACTGAGAATCACGAGTGCCCAACATCGGCACCCAAATATCATAAATACTCGTGTCTAGCATCGACACGCAAATCTTCCTATATCGGACATCCGTCAGTCCGGGTCAGCCCCCTCTCTCATATATCTATCGGGCATCCGTCAGTCTGGGTCAGCCCTCTCTCTCATATATATATCTATCGGGCATCCTTCAGTCCGGGTCAGCCCTCTCCCTCATATATATCGGGCATTCGTCAGTCCGGGTCAGCCCTCTCTCTCTCATATCTCGGGCTCTAGCACCGAGAAAACATATGGTGGACGCACCGAAATATCATATCAAAGGAACTGGGTTTTTAAATAATTACTTATTCTCTTTTGAAATATCCACGGTTCCCAAATCCAGAAATAACATGGAAACAAAATATCTCAATGCGTAATCTATGCAGGTATGAGGATATCATTATATACATGGCACATGTATGAATATGTGATGTAGATATGTCCAAGTATGAATATAACATCTGCTGATATGCGGCAATTCATGGCAATCATCAATAATGCGGAAACAATCTGACGTATGATGTAGCAATCCTATAATGTGAGTGTCATGGCAATCACTAACGGTGTGAGTGTAGCATATAAATCGTGCTCGTAGAACTTGAACCGTTAGTAATAGTGCGGTGTTCTATCAATTCTAGTTTATATACATATAGCAGGGAATGCAGTATGCACTAAATAGTAGCCATGCACAGTCAATGTATGTAAATGTAAAATGCTGCTACAAGATACTATCATCCCTGACGCATAACGCCATGCGGGCGATATCCCCGTAGATGTTAAATCTACTCACCGTAGTCTCTCGCTAGGTATAGCCGATGACTTGTTTCCCCTTCTTCGCGGTGTCCGTCGCACTCGCCTGCGAACCTAGAATTTCACAATAAATCACACATAAGCTCAAAACCATACAAACACGACATTTAAATTCGACTAGAAACCCGTGTCGCAAACCAAGCGCGCGTGTGCGCGATACGCTAAAACGTGTGATTACGCGCCTGAAGTCACTCCGACGCGTCACGAGACGCAGAAACCCCAAACCCACACACACGTATCACGCGTGTCGCGAAAGATTGAAAATATGTGAAATAGGGTATTCTACTCCAGATTTTGATACAGAACAGATATTATAAAAATAGATATATCAAAATACTTCACATAGCAGCAGACTCCAGTGACCCAAACCCCAACCCCCAACTCACCCATCTGGCCGCAAATTGCGGCCAGAATGATTATTCCGGCGTCCAGGTTAGGGAGATAGGCTCCCAGGTTTTGTGTGTGCACTCTATACACCCTATACATGCTACAGTAAATCCAATTTTATTCTGAAACACCCCGAGTAGAAGCAGATTGCACAGAGCCCTAAATCTAGTTAAAAATCACACTTTTACACTAAAATGATACTTTAGGGTATTTCTGTGCAAACTGAAACTTAAACCTGGGTTAAATAGCTCTAATAGCACCTAAAAGAGTTAACCAAGCCAACAAAATCCCAATTTAACATATGCATCACAAATATCCTTTAATATCACTAAAAAGCACATAAAAACATGATTTTTGCTAAAGAATACTACAAGTTTATGGAAAAGGAGTGCTAACATGAGTTAATACCTTCAAAAGACCTTATGAAACACC
This sequence comes from Agapanthus africanus, assembly GCA_030015575.1. Lineage (NCBI taxonomy): Eukaryota > Viridiplantae > Streptophyta > Magnoliopsida > Asparagales > Amaryllidaceae > Agapanthus > Agapanthus africanus. Next base: position 560,021,766 of record CM057338.1, read on the forward strand.
AAAAATCCCAGCTCTAGCATCAAGTGTGCAGATTTGCCTCCAAACACCTCAAAAAGCTCACTTTTCCATGGTTTTGTGATGAAAATGTGTTGATTTGTGTAGGGTTTTTGTGTAGGGATCAAAGAGAAGTGAAAAGGAGAGGAAAAGATGAAGGAAAGCTAGAGTTTTCTGCTGGAATTTGTAGAATTTCTGAAGTGAGGAGAAGAGAGAGAGAAGAGAAGGAAATGAGGTCAAAAAGTCAACCTCATTCACCTAACACCATGCTCTCATTTTCTATTGCTAAAATATTTTTAAAAAGGGTTTTGACTAGATTAAAATGGTGGGGATAATTTAACAACCATGCAAGGGAAGTAAAGGGTTAATATGTTACACTAAAAGACCTAAATCACAAAATTGGCTAAGTGTGCAAATGTACACTACAAAGGAAAATTTTCCAATTAGGGTAAACCCGACTAAAATAACTAATAATCCTATGTACACATATATAATAACACGCACAATTTCTGATTTAACACGAAAAACATTCTAACGAAATTTCAAAGTGTTACACTTGTTCATCTCATGAACAAGAATTATCCAGACATCCACTTTGGTAGAATCGTTGGTAGCGATGTATTCAGCCTTTATCGTCTAGTATGCCATGGTATCTATCTTGGAACTCTTCCAACATACCGTCCCTCCTCTTAGGGTAAAGACAAAGCCCGACTGACTTTCATTCGTCCTTATCACTCTGGAAGCTGGAATTGGTAAAGGACTCCCATTGGAGTTCACTGTTACCAAAACCATAAGAACATTTCTTCAGTGCTTCTCAAGAACTTAAGAATGTCCTACACAGCTGTCCAGTGATTCTCCCAAGATCTGATTGATTCATGATCACTACACCTAGTGAGTCAGCTACATCTGGTTTGGTATATAACATCGCATACATGATAGAACCTACAGCCGAAGAATAGGGTATCGCTTGCACGCGAGCTCTCTCCAAATCAGTCTTGGAAGACATCTTTTTGGAGAGAGAGATTCCTGAGTAAATGGGTGAACCACCACGCTAAGAATCTTCCATACTGAACCCCTTTAGTACGGTGTTAATGTACCTGGATTTGGGACATTCCCAAGATCCATTTAGATCTATCACCATAGATCATAATCCATAAGATGTAGTAGGTATCATCCAGATCATCCATAAAGAATCCTCCTGATAAGAGGAGCTTGACCAAGTGTAGCATAGGAAACCATTTCCTATCAAGAGTATGTCATCTACGTACAATACGTGGAAGACAACCTTACTCTCTACAACCTTCTTGTATATACAAGGTTCATCTACCATTTTGATGAAGTCAAACTCTTTGACTGCCACATCAAATTAGATGTTCCAAATCCGTGATACTTGCTTTAATCCTGATGGACTTAAGCATAGCTTTGAAAATCTCAACTTTTCCATCTATACCAAGAATCTTCTCAAGATACATTTGCTCCTGATGGGTTTTACCCTTTTAAGTGCAACATTCAAAGTCATACTTTGTTGGTGTACGTGGATTCCATCTTTGGTTGCATAGCATCCAGCCATTTCACAAAGTCTCCACTTGTGATGGCCTACATGAACCTAGTTGGGCCATCATCTACCATGATGCAATCCTCGCTCCCACCGTCACCAAGGAATACCGTAGCATCTCTTAGGTGGATGAGGAACCCTACAAGATTCGCGGAGAGGCTAAGGTTCGTTGGAGACTATTGAATCCTTTCGTTCCACCAAATCATCAGCTGTTAGTTTGTCCAGCTGGAACACCTTGTAGTTCTACCTCATGACCACTAATTTCTTCATAAGAAATTCCTTTTCTAAAAAAGGTGGCATGCTGAGAAACAAAACACCTTTTGCTCCTCGGTGTGGTAGATAATATACCCTCGCAAATGTTTGGGATATCCAACAAACTTACAAAACTGACCTTGCCTCGAGCTTGTCCGGATTTTTCTTTTCAACATAGTCCGAACAACCCCATAACTTAATTCGTTTAAGACATGGTATTTTTCCATACCATATCGCATATGGAATGGTAGGCACTGATTTGGATGGAACCCCATTCAATAGGTATGCAGCTTCTTAAGTGCATAACTCCCAAAAGGAAATAGGTAACTCACCAGTAATCATCATAGAGCGCACCATATCTTATAGGGTGCGATACCTCCACCCCGATACACCGTTGTGCTGTGGTGTATACGAAGGAGTAAGCTGAGAGAGAATCTCATTCTCCTTTTAGAAACTCCAGGAACACCATGCGCAAGTATTCGTCTCCTCGATCAGATCGAAGGACTTTAATACTTATACCCATCTGGTTCTTAACTTCAAGCTTATATTCCTTGAATTTCTCAAAAGTTTCAGACTCGTGTTTCAACAGGAACATATGTCTGAATCCGGAGAGATGATCAGTGAATATAATGAAGTATGAATAACCAACCTTGGCATTTGTAGACATAGGATCGTATACATCATCATGTATTCGTCCCAAGAGTTCATTAACTCTTTCTCTGTTTCCAATAATCGGAGTCTTGGTCATTTTACCTTTGAGACAAGACTGGCAAGTATCATAAGATGAAAATTCGAACAGATTCTAAAATTCATCCTTATGTTACTTAGCTAGTTGTGTCGCATTGATATGACCTAGTCTACAATTTCACAAGAAGGATTTGTTCATTTCTGAACTAGCCCTCTTGTGTGTGTTCTATATACTTTGAACTGTGGTTTGATTTAGAACGTATATGCTATTATATAACGTGCCTGATCCAATCAACTCTTGATTCAGGAAAATGTTCACAATATTATCCTCCAATACACAATTATATCCTTCTTTAATTTAATAAAGAATTTGATGTAATGTTGTATATCAGGTTCGGTATCTAATAACATTCGTTCAGAATCAATGTATTTACTATTTGGTAATACAAGGTGATATTTGCCAACTGACCTGGCTGCAAAAATTGCACCATTCTCTAACACTTAGAGACATATACCCAATCCCAGTTCTCTACCTTTCTGTAGCCCGTGTTACAGATTACATATATGGGATCCTGATCTGGTATCTCATACTTAGGACGTAGAGGATACTGTGAAACAGTTCTCGGTAACAAAACACACCCGAAGAAGATGCATCAACATGCACATTCCTCGAATGGGTGGCATAGGAATCCGGATATTCCCCTATTTCCTGCTCGGACTTATAACAATTATAAGATAGAGCGGAACCAACGTTCCCCAGCTCAGTATAATAAGCAGGTTTGGTCAAAGTATCCATATTATTATCTTGATTAAGGCGTGACATGGTCGCTACCAGGATAGAGAGAGAAGAAAACACTCTACGTGCGCTCTTGCAAGATCATATTGGTTATTATTTTATCTAATCAGGACAGCTTCCACTGTTTTTATCAAATCTTCCTTCAAACCCTAAAAGGTAAGATTAGCTGGGATTAATTACACTCTACAAGTTCGCCAATCTTTCGGCCAGGCCAGTGTCGGTACTTTGAGGGAGGTTCCCCGTGCTTTCGCATGGACCTAATTAAAATAAACCTTGTTTTCCCAGGGGCGTAACCCCGTTAACACCTTTCTAGACAAATACTTGATCGGCTAATTGTAATGTGTAAAACTCTCCCAGGAGTAACTCTTACTCGCGGTGGGTATCGGGATCCAACTATCTCATAGAAGGTATGCAATCTCATTGCAAATTTCAACACTTGAAATTCCCGATAATATTTTACCCCTAGTGACTTATGACCTTAACTATGGTCAATAAATCATAAGCACTAGTCAAGTTCTACCCGTCATTTCCTGATTAATTAGACCCACCCACATGACCTTTAACTATGGTTAACAAAGTCATATGACTGTCCTAATTAATCGCATCATATGTTGTACAAGAAGAACTCACTTAGATACCGCACACTACGCCTTAACTATGGTCAACAAACGTAGCACGAATACTAAGTACTCTACTTCTTAAAATGACCGAGGGTTACGACATGTTTTTTAAGAAAACCCTTTGTGTAATGAACTTGATATCGTTGTAGAAACGAGTGATTTTGAAAAGGAGTGTTATTTAGGCTTATACTAGTTTTGCTAAAGAGGTCACTCCCGATGAAGGGATCTCGACTCTTTCCTCATCGAATGAGGTGCTGGATATTTCATAAATACCACTATGCAAAGCAAGAACTAAAAAAGCAATCAAAAGACAAAACCGAGTGGGTTGTAGCATCTGCTAGTTTCGCTAAAGAGGTCACTCCCGGTGAAGGGATCTAGGCTCTTTCCTTATCGAATAAGGTGCTGGATATTCTACAAGGAATACCGCTATGCAAAGCAAGAACTAGAGCTACCAGTTTTTAAAACAAGTTACTACAACATCTTTAGGTTTCTTTTCATTCATTAATCTTATTAATGAAGTCCCATCAAATTATGCTTCCCAAGCATCACAGAAGAATCGAAAGCAGCAATATTTATTATATATAATATATATAATATAAGCATTCGTCTCAGAATATCAAATGATCACATCATAGAATATTAGCAGCAGAAGAACACATATGAAATATTGGATATACTAGGAATTCCGTGTTTTAAATTAAGCCAGTAAAAAAACACGGATTCCACGGTCGCGATGAATAGCCAAACCCACATCCGTAGACTCTTACGAGAGCGGCCAGCAACCCTACCAATTCTAGAGTTAGGAGACCTGGTCTCGACTCCTCGAGATTTTCTCCCACTGAACTCTAGAACCCGGTTACTTGTGCTCTCCTCCTTGGGTCTATCCTAATGCGGAAAGTAAATAATATACATCAATGGTGACATCATCCTCAACCCGGAAGTGCCCCAATAAAAGAATATTACATACAAGTTTTTACATGAATGAAAATGAAAAACTCCCATCTCACAAAAAAAACCGGCTATTCAAAGACGACGATCCAATATAACATATCACATCAACACATAACATCACATGTCATCAACGTAAATAAATATGCGTATCCCAATTGTCGTTGACATATAGCAACGAAACTGACGATACCCCACATATTACACTTACGGTCGCAGAAAAGAAAGTGAAAAACTACAACAATTGGAATCCGCAACCACCTTAGACATCATAAACCCAATGTAACACATACTTTGGTTTTCATGCCTAACCAAATGAATTCCTTAGACATCACATGCCTGACAATTATAAACCCCGCATTTTAGTCTCGATATTGAAAACACTTTTCATTAACCAGTCAGGTAATTCAACAAGATTCCCAACAACTTGATCGAATGCTCGTCGGAAACTTTAATAGACGGCCGCACCCCTGATGCCGTCGACGAAGTGCACTTAGGCGGAACACCGCGGCCGCGAGCACCCGAACAGATGCTTTTGGCAATGGGGTTCTCCTACAGTCACTTGGTCGGGGCTATGGGGCATGGCTATCTAGTAAGGTTACCCGGAGAGTATCCGCGTATGCTACGTGATTGCGACGGACTTTTGATCCATATCAAAATTCCGTGGCAACCGATCAAATGAGACTAACTTGCTAGATTTATAAAATTCAAACTAGTCATCACATAACTAATTATGTGGATTCCAAATATCGTATCACAATCACAGATAGCTAGACGATTTTAAACTTTTCGATCGAATAAACAAACACCCAAAATTTTCCAAAGAGCTCAACAGTTGAGCGGAGTTTAAAAAATACCCAGAACATGCCACAACATCTATGAACCCTCCATAGAAGGGCCGACCCATGCCTCACTCATGTCGCCGCGGAACTGCCGCAAACCTTAGGGTATGACCGCGGTTCCGCGATCCAAAAAGTCGAGTTTGGGTATCGTTCTTCTAAAGGGTCCACAGAATCGCTTGCATGATTTTCTGAAGATTTTAAACTTGGAAAAAATCCAACTCTTGGAAAATTTCCAGCGGGGGAAAAATTGGGTAATTGATATCCGTTCGAACTTTTCAATGTCGTCTAAAAAACCCGAATTGATGTTAGAATTACGACTACGAAACAATCTGAATTGCCTTTGCACAAAGATAACATCACATGCAAATTTAGGAAAAACAAGCAACACCTGAAATACCAAAACCTAGAGTCTGGAATACAGGAAAAATTTGATGCCAAAAAGCCCCAGCAAAACCGGTGAGCTCGGAAATTATAGCCTTGTGGCCGGCCAAAATCAGGTGGGAAGGGGTCAAATTTGTAATGTGTACATGTTACATCTCATATAACATTCTGCAGTTGCTTAAAAAAAATTTGACACTTTAAAATTTTCGACAGAAACTAGATTTTAATATCGGGTGTTTCGGAGTTGTTTCGGTTTTGTAATTCTAAAAACATCGTCTAATTCTCTAGCATGGCTCTGAAACCACTGTTGGGTTCCCTAGGCGGCCACTGGGTTTCAGGAGGCATCCAGCATGCCGTTTTCAAAAAATTGGCGCGCTAAAGAACCCTACCGCTAGAATCTATACTAGGGAATTAGATGAACAAGCATGTAAACATCTTTACATCTAAGTGAACAAGGAATAAAACCTTTGTAGACCAGTCCTTCACTTCAATAGCTCCGTGTAGTAGTCCCTTCGCTCCAAGTAGTGATCTCTCGGACTCTAGTGAGGCTACACAAGGTGAAATGAACAAGCTTGCTTGAAGTCTTCAAAGCCGAAGATGATCTACGTCGAGGAGACACTAACTCAAGCTACCTCTTCACTAAGTGGTGAACTTGGTGAAGAAACAACCCAATCTTAATGGCTAGTAGAGAATAGGTTAATGAAGTAGGAATTTTGCTCACTTTAGATATAATTTTCTTACTATTTTTCTTCATCTCCCATAAACCTAGAGAGCTAAGCTCTTGATGAAGAAGAAGAAGAAGATAGAAAAAAGAATGAAACTCATGAAGTGAGAATAGCAACCATGGGTGAGTTAGTGTCATACACTAACTCATGTAGAGAATAAACCACGTCTAACAATAATGGTTCGGTTAATAAATATCTATAAGTAAAACAAAATTAGTGGACTTGGTCAATGGTTCCACAAGCTTCTACAAGCTTCAACCATGTGACTTAATTCCAACTAATTTGATTTACTTTAAATAAATAAAACATTATCATTATTAAGCATGGTGTGAGTCTCATACACCTATGTAGCATGTGGCATCAAGCATGACACAAAAGATGTACATTAATATATCACATATATACTAAGTGTACACTAGTGAGAAAAAGAAATCTTAAGTGAGCTAATATTAGTTAATGTAAGATAATATATCAAATATATAATTATACATTAAATCATCAAATCAACACTTGATTTAATAATCCGGCTATATCACATACAACCGACTAATATCAAATGTATCAATTTGTCGAATTAACACTTGATTCGATAGGCCGGCTATATCACATATAACCGGCCGATATCACATATCGCGAGAATAGAATACGGTATCACATACGTGCATTAATCTCGGTCCCGCACATATCACATATGTGCTCCTACTTCGTTTCGCTTGAACTAGAAACCTCTGTGTGGGACTCTAAAGACTCGTCAATACGCCGGCAGTAGGTGGTGATCATATCAGTCACCCACAAGCCGCAAGCGGTCTGCTAAACGTAACGGCCACCCGGGTATTGAGCGATCAGAAGATCAACAAGCAAGCCTGCTCATACTCCTGCGAATCCAATAAGTAACACTATCGTACAGTCCGGACTCTTTGTCAGATATGTCGCAAATTTCAGCCTGGGGGTGGTAAACGTCAGACCCAATAGCCCTGATAAGTTATGCCGATGTGAGGTCTATAACGGTTCGAGAAACTACCCTTGACTTTGGCCAAAATATCATAAGTCACATGTCAAGTTCTACCCGTCATTCTCCAGGTTAATTTGAGCCCACCCAAACATACCCTTGACTTTGGCCAAAATGGTAGAACGACTGCCCCAAACCAACACATCTATCTATGCTGCACATGAATACCCAATAGCTACCAATCACTATGCCTTGACTTTGGCCAACATACATAGTTTGAATACTATTGAGTATTCATGTGAAACGACGGAGGGCTACGAATGGTTTTGGCGAAACCGTGAACGTAGTGAACTTGATATAATCGATGGAACGAGATAGCTTTTAAAAGGAGTGGCTTAAGCTCCGCATTTAAAAGTTATTTTGAAAAGAAACCGAGTGGTTTTTGAAAGTGTTCCAACGACTTTTACTTTGTTTATTTTTCTAGCATTAGTTCTTTTAATGCGTATTTTTCTTGCATTAGTTCTTTAATGCGTCCCATCATTTAATCCTACCATTGCAGAAAACAACCAAAATATGACATACGCTTATGCCATTCGCATTCGCCACGGGGCCCCGTCATTACCCGGTAGGTTACTTAACTAACGACAGAGCGGGGCCTGGGCTAGCGAGGCTGCAAAACTTAAGCAATGCCTAAATAATATCATATATAGATATATTGCAATGATAGCCATTTCAGATCACAGATGAACACATTGGATATACTAGGAATCCGCAATTCGTACGAGCCTGTAACGAAAAGCAAATTACACGGTCGCGGTGAATAGCCAAACCCCACCCTAGACCCCTACGGGTGCGGAAAACTACCCGCCAAGTTCCCGAAGCGAAGCAACCTCCCTCAACTCGTGAGTAGGCCACTCGTCACATCGAGATACCCGGTAGTTTATGCACCCCACCTTGGGTCTATCCTAGGAGCAAAAACAGTAAAAACAAATTATACAATGACGGCTACAACCCCGACCCGATTGTGCGGCCATATAAATAATATTACATCAATTTACAAATTTACATGAATTGATAGAAAAGAAAACTCTCGTCTCACAACCCCCGGCTATTCACCCGCGACAATCCAATGAATTCATATACACATACCGGCAACGTTACAGATCACAGATTTGTATAACCCCCACTAATCGAAATATAGCGATTAGCAGACGTTCAATACAAATATCACATCACATATATAAACCCGTTAGCATTATTCTTTAGAAGTTCGATAAAAATACGGTTTTTCAAGCCCCGAAAACAAATTTTTCTTTCTAGAAAATCTGGGCTGAAAAGACATATTGTAAAAATCCCAAAACACCCCTATGAACAAACTGCAACCAAAATTCCCCACGGCCGAGTCAACTCGGCCGCGGAACCGCGGCGGGAGCATGCTCCTACCGCGGAACCGCGGCGCGTTGATCGACTCAGTGGACCAATTTTTTGCAGTTTTTTCTAAAAACCCTGAGCCGAATTTTAAAGCATGATTTATTATTTTTTGAACAGAGGAAAAATTCGACAGAAAGTTGATTTTACGGGTGTTTTACGCGACTTTTTCTACGATCGAACTTCTACTTACATTGCTAACATGTTAGATAGTGTTTAACTAGGCTCTGATACCACTGTAAGTCCATGCTACCGCTCCCGGTACTTACGGGCTTGCAAAAATGATGAAAAACAATTTTTCTAGAGGTGGTAACACGGACTCAAACCGGATCTTTGTTAAACTATCTATCTAACAACCTGACTAGGAGTTGTTTAACTACTCGGTTAGGGGGTTATACCTTTCTTGAACTCCTTCGGCTTCAACTCATGTGGTGTACGGACCGGCCTCTCCTCGTCGTCTTCTTGCGCCGAAGACGGATCCACCCAAAAGCTTCTACCTTTGGCTTCTTCTTCGAACTTGAAGAAACTAGATCACTCGGTTTGCTAAACCTTGTGAACTAGGATGTGTAGAGGATTGTTTTGATGTCTTTTTATCTCTAGGGCAATGAGTCTCAACACATGAGAATGGTTTGCCCTTGAGGTAGAGAGAGAGCAAGAGGAAGAGGGTGAGAGCTAGAGAAAAATGAGAGAGCTCAAGAGAGAGAATGCTAATGAAAGAATGAGCCTCACTTTTCTCATACACCCTCTCATAATCCAAAAGCATCATGATAACAAGTAATGATAATTGAGTATATTGTAAAGGTTATTATCATGACAAATGACACTATCATTTCTTGCATTAAATGCAAATGGTGAACAAAACAAGCAAGCATAAGTCAATGCAACCAAATGATGGCCATTGTCATGATGGTGGTCAACAAGTCCAACTTAGTCAACCGGTCAACAAAAGTTAACAAGTCTACTAGGTCAACCTTTCAACCCTAACCATGTCACTATAATACTCAATTAACATTATTGTTAATCATATGTCTTAATCTCATTAGGGTTTGAAAAAAGTCAACAGTCAGCAACCCCAATGAGAATCCTCTGCCTCTGTCTCTCTGTCAACTGTGCATACACACCCGCATCCGCGTTCCGAGGAACACGAATACAAACGAGATAAAACCAATCCCAAAACGTATACTAGGATCTGGATTAAACCAATGCCCGCTAGTAAAAACTGCCTGGTCACTAAACGTGCACAAGTGCGCGGATACGACCGAACCCTGTCGCAAAACCATGTGACCTGTCGCAAAACCATGCGACCTGTCGCAAAACCATGCGACCTCTACTCTTTTGCCTAAAGGCGAATAGCTTTCTGTGTGGGACTCTAAAGACTCGACACTACACTGGCAGTGGGTTTAACCACAGACCGCAAGCGGCAGTAGCTGTGCGTAACGGCCCCCAGGTAGATGCCGATAAGAAGACGGACGAGGTGAAACCCATCTGAACTCCTACTGAGCCTGAATGTGACAGTCTCCGTACAGTCCGGTCTGTTCGTCTGATACATCGCATGGCGGGCTTAGGGGGCGGTAAACGTCAGTCCCCTAATAGCGGTACAAGTCGTGTCGGAGTGAAGCCCAGAACACCCTGAGATAACACTGGAAACCTACCAGTATATCTCGCTTGCCCTGACCAGGGACTACTCGTGTAATGGCTCTCCTAGACACAGCGCGATGTCAACCACCAATACCGGGAGAGACGAATCCTGTCTAACCGTCACTGCCTCCAAGTGCTTCGGGACTGCACCCAACTACTACCTGTTTGCACGACTCCTTTGAGCCGTGGTAGGGTAGTAATCAAAGTACAGTGGGAACACACTCGAGGCGAAGTGACAGTGTCAAGTCAACGGACTAGGCTGTACTCATGTCACCTGGGAACTGATAACTGACGATAGGTATAATACCAACCAATCAGTTCCCGACGAGTCCTGTCCAGTGTACTCGTAACCTAACGAGCACCCGCATACTATCTCAAGTACGACGTACTGACGGCTATAGGACAGACCGTCTCCCCTGCTGGGATGAGAAGCGCATACGCTAGTCTACTCCGGAGTATCAATGCCCTGTCTCGATAGTCCTGCGACTAGGGACCTGCATAAGGATGTGCTTGTGGATTACCCAGCCCCCATGAGTGTGACTGCCATCACAACGCTGGTAATCAAGCAAAGATCATAAGGGCTGTACTAATATGTATAAGCAATATGCTAAAAGAAACACATGAACATATTAAAGTAGAAACAAACCAAGTAGCATTGTACCATTTTGAGCAAGATTGTCTATACAACTGTGAATATCACAAGCTTCCATTAAGTAATATACAAACTAGTATGATACAGTAATGGCCTCTAGGGCATATACACTAACAATCTCCCACTTGCACTAAGGCCATGTACTGGCGTATCGAAGACCTATCATCTCGATCAGCCGCTCGAACTGAGTCTGGGGCAAGGCCTTGGTGAATGGATCTGCAGTGTTATCTTCTGAAGTAACCCTCCGAACCTCGATCTACTGGCGATCCACAATCTCCCAGATCAGGTGATACCGCCTCAAGATGTGTCTGGATTTCTGATGGGACCTGGGTTCCTTCGCTAAAGCTATAGCCCCGTTGTTGTCGCAATACAGAGGTATTGGGTCAACAATGGACGGAACCACCAGAAGCTCTTTCAAGAACTTCCTCATCCAGACGGCTTCTTTTGCGTCATCAGATGCAGCGATATATTCCGCTTCCATAGTCGAGTCAGCAACGGTTTCCTGTTTGGAACTCTTCCAACACACCGCCCCTCCATTGAGGGTAAAGACAAAGCCCGACATGGACTTGGAATCATCCTTGTCACTCTGGAAGCTGGAGTCAGCAAAGGCCTCGATCTGGAGGTCTTTTCCGCCATACACCAAGAACATCTCCTTAGTCCTTCTTAGGTACTTGAGAATGTTCTTTACCGCTATCCAGTGTTTCTCCCCAGGGTTTGACTGATACCGACTTACTACACTCAGTGCATAAGCTACATCCGGTCTGGTACACAACATCGCATACATTATAGAGCCTACCGCAGAAGCGTAGGGTATAATAGACATGCGATCCCTTTCCAAATAAGTCTTGGGAGATATCTCTTTGGAGAGGGTGATCCGGTGACAAGCCGGTAGATTACCGCGCTTGGAATCTTCCATACTGAATCTTTTCAATATGGTGTCGATGTACCTGGACTGTGAAAGTCTTAATATCCTCTTGGATCTGTCACGATAGATCTGGATCCCCAGAATGTATGAGGCATCACCCAGGTCTTTCATGGAGAACCTGTGTGACAAGAACCCTTTGACAGATTGTAGCATAGGAATGTCATTTCCTATCAAGAGAATGTCATCCACGTATAAAACGAGGAATACTACAGTTCTCGCTACAAATCTACATAGATGCATGGTTCATATGGATTTTTGATAAAGCCAAATTCTTTGACCGTTTCATCAAAACAGATGTTCCAACTCCGCGACGCCTTCTTTAGTCCATAGATGGACTTAAGCAACTTGCAAACCTTTCCGCTGCTCCCACTCTGAATGAAACCCTCTGGCTGGTCCATATAGACACACTCCTCTAAATTTCCATTTAGAAAAGCGGTCTTTACGTCCATTTGCCAGATCTCATAATCGTGGAAGGCAGCAATGGCAAGAAGGATCCGAATGGATTTCAGCATAGCCACTGGAGAAAAGGTTTCGTCATAGTCCAAGCCAGGTCTTTGACGGAAACCCTTTGCAACAAGTCTAGCTTTATAGGTCTCAACCTGTCCATCTACACCAATCTTCCTTTTGAAGATCCACTTGCATCCTATGGGTTTTACCCCATCTGGAGCAATGTCCAACGTCCATACTTTGTTGGTGAACATGGACTCCATTTCGGTCCGCATTGCATCCAGCCATTTTACCGAGTCAACGCTCTGAATGGCTTGCTGGAAGCTACTAGGCTCATCACTATCAATGATGCAATCCTCTCTATCCCCGTCTATGAGAAAACCGTAGTATCTCTCGGGCGGATGAGACTGCCTACTACTCCTGCGGAGCGGCGTAGGAATGTCCTGTTCTTTTGTACCTTCTGGTTCTACTAAGCTCTCAGTAATAGCTCGTGGTTCTGCAATTTCTTCCAGTTCTACTGCGCTCCCTACTAATTTCTTTTTCCAAGAACTTGGGTTCTAGAAAGTGGGCATGACGAGAAACAAAAACCTTTTGTTCCTCTTCACAATAGAAGAAATATCCCTTGGAGTTCTTTGGATATCCCACAAACTTGCACTGTACTGAGCGTGCCTCGAGTTTGTCCGCATGCTGCTTTTTGACAAAAGCTGGACTTCCCCATGTCTTAATGTGATTAAGATAGGGTCTCTTCCCACACCACATCTCATATGGTGTAGTAGGCACAGTCTTAGTTGGAACTCGGTTCAAAAGGTATGAAGCTGATTCTAGTGCATATCCCCAGAATGATCGCGGTAACTCAGCGTTACTCATCATGGACCGTACCATATCCAATAGGGTTCGGTTCCGTCTCTCCGATACACCGTTATGTTGCGGAGTGTATGGAGGAGTAAGCTGAGAAAGAATTCCATTCTCTTTTAAGTAATCCAAGAACTCGGCACTCAAGTATTCACCACCTCGATCAGATCTCAGTGTCTTGATACTTTTGCCTGTTTGTTTTTCTACTTCATTCTTATATTCCTGGAACTTTCCAAAAGCTTCGGATTTATGTTTCATTAAGAAGACATAACCGTACCTTGAAAAATCATCTGTAAAAGTAATGAAGTAAGAATAACCGCTTCGCGCATGTGTAGACATTGGACCGCACACATCGCTGTGTACGAGTCCCAAGAGCTCGCTCGCTCTTACTCCGTGTCCAGTAAACGGATTCTTTGTCATCTTTCCTTTGAGACAGGATTGACAAGTGGCATACGATTGATATTCGAACGGATTCAAATATCCTTCTGTATGTAACTTCGTCAACCTTCTCTCATTGATGTGACCCAGTCTACAATGCCATAAGAAAGTCTGATTTATTTCCGGAGACATTCTTTTGTGTGTATTCTGGACATTGAAAATATGTGGTTGGTTTAATATGTATATACCATTGCTTAATGTACCTGACCCAATCAGAACTTGATTAAGGTGAATGTTTACAACATTACTTACAAACGCAAATTCATAACCTTCTTTAGAAACCAAAGATACAGAAATGATATTACAAGTTGCGTTGGGTACAAAAAAGCAATTACGTTAAACCAAAACATGTCCATCTGACATTCCCAGGTGATAGTCCCCCACGGCCTTAGCATCCATGCTAGCTCCGTTTGCAACTTTGAGGGTCATGTCACCTGCCTCAAAAACCTACGGTTTCTCAACGCCTGCAAAGAATTACAGATATGAGATCCTGATCCGGTATCCAATACCCAGGAAGTAGAGTTTATTGATAGACAGTTTTCAATAACATACACACCTGAAGCTGAAGCCGCAACTTGCTTCAGATCCTTTGTCGTGGCCTTCCAAGCCCTGCAATCTTTCTTCCAGTGTCCACTCTTATGACAGTAAAAGCTTTCTTCTTTATCCACAAGCTTCCCTACTTTCTATGTTGCTTTTGCCTTTCCCTTCGTATCCACTTTACTAACACCGCCCCTTGGTTTGGCGGGGGCTTTCTTCTTCTTTCCCTTGGCTTTCACCTTGGACCTAGAAGAGGAAGATCCTCCTACAAACAAAGTGGATGTTTCCCTACCTTTCTGTAGGGTGCCCTCTGCGCTCCTCAGCATGTTGAGGAGTTCTGAAAGTTCAACTTCCTTTTCTTGCAAGTTGAAGTTCAGGATAAACTGGGCGTAAGTGGAAGGAAGGGACTGGAGAATCAAGTCCGTATAGAGCTCATTCTCCAACGTGGTCCCAAGGTCTGCGAGCTCCTCTGTGTAGCCAATCATCTTAAGCACGTGTTCCGCTACCGATGATCCGACGACCAATCTTGCCGAAAACAACTTCTTCGACACTTCGTATCTGGCGATACGAGATTGCTCTCCATACAGTTCTTTTGTATGGAGAAATATGGATTCGAGGTCAATATTCTCGTGCCTCCTCTGATGTTCGTTGTCCATAGAGGCAAGCACGAGGCACTTGGCCTTCGCGCAGTCGATTTCCCAGGTCTTACGGATTTCCCTATCCGCGACGCTGGTTTTGGGACCTAGGACAGGGGGAGCTTTGGTGGTAAGAAGATACCCCAACTTGTCATAAGTGATTTCCATTTTGACATTCCTGAGCCAATCTTTGTAGTTTGGCCCTGTCAGTATGTTTTTATCTAGTAATAACTTAAGTCCGGTCATGTCGATTGGTCGCTGCATTTAGGAGAGAGAGAAGAAACACTTTAGCACGATACTCTTGCAAGTTTAGAGTGGTTTTTAGTTTGTCTAAACAGGATGGCTCCCACTGTCTCTCGAATCCCTCCTCAAACCATAAAGGAAGAATTAGTCAGGATCAATCTCACCGTACAATACTTGCTTAACCGTTCAGCCAGGCCAGTGTCGGTACTTCGAGGCAGGTTTTCCAACGCTTTCGCGAAGTTCCTTAATTAAATAACCTCTTTTCCCTGTAGGCGTTGCCCCGCTAACACCTTTCTAGACACATACTTGGTTTATAACATTGATCGTTAAGTGAGAAATTTCTCGAGGAGGAGCATATACTCACAGTAGGATCGGGATCCAAATATCATTGCGTGACAAAACTGAAGGAATCCTACCAGAATCATCACACTCCAAATGGTATGCAACACTAGCAAGTTTCAGTTCTTTTGAAACTCCCGATGTAGATTTTTGCCCCATGCTCTTATGACCTTGACTTTGGCCAAAATATCATAAGTCACATGTCAAGTTCTACCCGTCATTCTCCAGGTTAATTTGAGCCCACCCGTATATACCCTTGACTTTGGCCAAAATGGTAGAACGACTGCCCTAAACCAACACATCTATCTATGCTGCACATGAATACCCAATAGCTACCAATCACTATGCCTTGACTTTGGCCAACATACATAGCTTGAATACTATTGAGTATTCATGTGAAACGACGGAGGGCTACGAATGGTTTTGGCGAAACCGTGAATGTAGTGAACTTGATATAATCGATGGAACGAGATAGCTTTTAAAAGGAGTGGCTTAAGCTCCGCGTTTAAAAGTTATTTTGAAAAGAAACCGAGTGGTTTTTGAAAGTGTTCCAACGATTTTACTTGGTTTATTTTTCTAGCATTAGTTCTTTTAATGCGTATTTTTCTTGCATTAGTTCTTTTAATGCGTCCCATCATTTAATCCTACCATTGCAGAAAACAACCAAAATATGACGTACGCTTATGCCATTCGCATTCGCCACGGGGCCCCGTCATTACCCGGTAGGTTACTTAACTAACGACAGAGCGGGGGCTGGGCTAGCGCGGCTGCAAAACATAAGCAACGCCTAAATAATATCATATATAGATATATTGCAATGATAGCCATTTCAGATCACAGATGAACACATTGGATATACTAGGAATCCGCAACTCGTACAAGCCTGTAATGAAAAGCAGATTACACGGTCGCGGTGAATAGCCAAACCCTACCCTAGACCCCTACGGGTGCGGAAAAGTACCCGCCAAGTACCCGAAGCGAAGCAACCTCCCTCAACTCGTGAGTAGGCCACTCGGCACTTCTAGATACCCGGTAGTTTGTGCACCCCACCTTGGGTCTATCCTAGGAGCAAAAACAGTAAAAAAAAATTATACAATGACGGCTACAACCCCGACCCGGTTGTGCGGCTATATAAATAATATTACATCGATTTACAAATTTACATGAATTGAAAGAAAAGAAAACTCTCGTCTCACAACCCCCGGCTATTCACCCGCGACAATCCAACGAATTCATATACACATACCGGCAACATTACAGATCACAGATTTGTATAACCCGCACTAATCGACATATAGCGATTAGGAGACGTTCAATACAAATATCACATTACAGATATAAACCCGTTAGCATTATTCTTTAGAAGTTCGATAAAAATACGGTTTTTCAAGCCCCAAAAACAAATTTTTCTTTCTGGAAAATCTGGGCTGAAAAGACATATTGTAAAAATCCCAAAACACCCCTATGAACAAACTGCAACCAAATTCCCCACAGCCGAGTCAACTCGGCCGCGGAACCGCGGCTGGAGCATGCTCCTGCCGCGGAACCGCGGCGCGTTGATCGACTCAGTAGACCAATTTTTTGCAGTTTCTTCTAAAAACCCTGAGCCGAATTTTAAAGCATGATTTATTATTTTTTGAACAGAGGAAAAATTCGACAGAAAGTTGATTTTACGGGTGTTTTACGCGACTTTTTCTACGATCGAATTTCTACTTACATTGCTAACATGTTAGATGGTGTTTAACTAGGCTCTGATACCACTGTAAGTCCATGCTACCTCTCCCGGTACTTACGAGCTTGCGGAAATGATGAAAAACAACTTTTCTAGAAGTGGTAACACGGACTCAAACCGGATCTTTGTTAAACTATCTATCTAACAACCTAACTAGGAGTTGTTTAACTACTCGGTTAGGGGGTTATACCTTTCTTGAACTCCTTCGTCTTCAACTCGTGTGGTGTACAGACCGGCCTCTCCTCGTCGTCTTCTTGCGCCGAAGACGGATCTACCCGAAAGCTTCTACCTTTGGCTTCTTCTTCGAACATGAAGAAACTAGATCACTCGGTTTGCTAAACCTTGTGAACTAGGATGAGCAGAGGATTGTTTTGATGTCTTTTTATCTCTAGGGCAATGAGTCTCAACACATGAGAATGGTTTGCCCTTGAGGTAGAGAGAGCAAGAGGAAGTGGGTGAGAGCTAGAGAAAAATGAGAGAGCTCAAGAGAGAGAATGCTAATGAAAGAATGAGCCTCACTTTTCTCATACACCCTCTCATAATCCAAAAGCATCATGATAACAAGTAATGATAATTGAGTATATTGTAAAGGTTATTATCATGACAAATGACACTATCATTTCTTGCATTAAATGCAAATGGTCAACAAAACAAGCAAGCATAAGTCAACGCAACCAAATGATGGCCATTGTCATGATGGTGGTCAACAAGTCCAACCTAGTCAACCGGTCAACAAAAGTCAACAAGTCAGCTAGGTCAACCTTTCAACCCTAACCATGTCACTATAATACTCAATTAATATTATTGTTAATCATATGTCTTAATCTCATTAGGGTTTGACAAAAGTCAACAGTCAGCAACCCCAATGAGAATCCTCTGCCTCTGTCTCTCTGTCAACTGTGCATACACACCCGCATCCGCGTTCCGAGGAACACGAATACAAACGAGATAAAACCAATCCCAAAACGTATACTAGAATCTGGCTTAAACCAAAGCCCGCTAGTAAAAACTGCCCGGTCACTAAACGTGCACAAGTGCGCGGATACGACCGAACCCTGTCGCAAAACCATGCGACCTGTCGCAAAACCATGAAGAATGGTTTGCCCTTGAGGATTGTTTTGATGTCTTTTTATCTCTAGGGCAATGAGTCTCAACACATGAGAATGGTTTGCCCTTGAGGTAGAGAGAGCAAGAGGAAGTGGGTGAGAGCTAGAGAAAAATGAGAGAGCTCAAGAGAGAGAATGCTAATGAAAGAATGAGCCTCACTTTTCTCATACACCCTCTCATAATCCAAAAGCATCATGATAACAAGTAATGATAATTGAGTATATTGTAAAGGTTATTATCATGACAAATGACACTATCATTTCTTGCATTAAATGCAAATGGTCAACAAAACAAGCAAGCATAAGTCAACGCAACCAAATGATGGCCATTGTCATGATGGTGGTCAACAAGTCCAACCTAGTCAACCGGTCAACAAAAGTCAACAAGTCAGCTAGGTCAACCTTTCAACCCTAACCATGTCACTATAATACTCAATTAATATTATTGTTAATCATATGTCTTAATCTCATTAGGGTTTGACAAAAGTCAACAGTCAGCAACCCCAATGAGAATCCTCTGCCTCTGTCTCTCTGTCAACTGTGCATACACACCCGCATCCGCGTTCCGAGGAACACGAATACAAACGAGATAAAACCAATCCCAAAACGTATACTAGAATCTGGCTTAAACCAAAGCCCGCTAGTAAAAACTGCCCGGTCACTAAACGTGCACAAGTGCGCGGATACGACCGAACCCTGTCGCAAAACCATGCGACCTGTCGCAAAACCATGCGACCTCTACTTTTTTGCCTAAAGGCGAATAGCTTTCTGTGTGGGACTCTAAAGACTCGACACTACGCTGGCAGTGGGTTTAACCACAGACCGCAAGCGGCACTAGCTGTGCGTAACGGCCCCCAGGTAGATGCCGATAAGAAGACGGACGAGGTGAAACCCATCTGAACACCTACTGAGCCTGAATGCGACAGTCTCCGTATAGTCCGGTCTGTTCGTCTGATACATCGCATGGCGGGCCTAGGGGGCGGTAAACGTCAGTCCCCTAATAGCGGTACAATTCGTGTCGGAGTGAAGCCCAGAACACCCTGAGATAACACTGGAAACCTACCAGTATATCTCGCTTGCCCTGGCCAGGGACTACTCATGTAATGACTCTCCTAGACACAGCGCGATGTCAACCCCCAATACCGGGAGAGACGAATCCTGTCTAACCGTCACTGCCTCTAAGTGCTTCGGGACTGCACCCAACTACTACCTGTTTGCACGACTCCTTTGAGCCGTGGTAGGGTAGTAATCAAAGCACAGTGGGAACACACTCAAGGCGAAGTGACAGTGCCAAGTCAGCGGACTAAGCTGTACTCATGTCACCTGGGAACTGATAACTGACGATAGGTATAATACCAACCAATCAGTTCCCGACGAGTCCTGTCCATTGTACTCGTAACCTAACGAGCACCCGCATACTATCTCAAGTACGACGTTCTGACGGCTATGGGACAGACCGTCTCCCCTGCTGGGATGAGAAGCGCATACGCTAGTCTACTCCAGAGTATCGATGCCCTGTCTCGATAGTCCTGCGACTAGGGACCTGCATAAGGATGTGCTTGTGGATTACCCAGCCCCCACGAGTGTGACTGCCATCACAACGCTGGTAATCAAGTAAAGATCCTAAGGGCTCTACTAATATGTATAAGTAATATGCTAAAAGAAAAACATGCACATATTAAAGTAGAAACAAACCAAGTAGCATACTACCATTTTGAGCAAGATTGTCTATACAACTGTGAATATCCCAAGCTTCCATTAAGTAATATACAAACTAGTATGATACAGTAATGGCCTCTAGGGCATATACACTAACACCTTCTCTGATATCAAACACCAATGGATTTGGGATCATCCATCGCCCATCATATGGGTCAAGAAGCGCATATGCTAGTCTACTCTGGAGTATCGATGCCCTGTCTCGATACTCCCATGACTAGGAACATTTGAAGGATGTACATACCAACTACCCTTGTCCCTACTAGTATGATCTCCATCATAATCCCGGTAGTCAAGTACTCATTGTTAGTTATATGTATGCCCTAGAGGCCATTACTATACATAGGATGTGTATTGTAGTGGATGCCGGGACATATATAGGGAGGACTTTCTTGCTCAACATGATAGTATGCTATCTGGTTGCCCTTTACCTTAACGTGTATACTGATTGTCTCTCTGTTACATGTTGGTAAAGCCCTTAGGATCTGTACTTGACTACATGGACTATGATGCGGATCATACTAGTGGGGACATGGTAGTCCATAAGTACATCCTTCAAAGTCCCTAGTCATGGGTGTATCGAGACGGGGCATCGATATACCAGAGTAGACTAGCGTGTACCTTCTCGACCCATACTGATGGGCGATGGATGATCCCATATCCATTGGTGTTTGACATCAGAGATGATATACGGGTGCTCAGTAGAGACTGGGTACACTGGACGGACTCGCCGAGAACTCCCAGATGGTATTATACCTCACGTCAGATGGCAGTTCTCTGGTGACACTGGTACAGAGTAGTCTGTTGACCCGAGATCGTCATAGAGTCTTGTGTGGTTCCCACTGTGCTTTGATTTCCATCTTACCACGTCCAAGAGGGCGTGCAAAACGGTGGTTTTTGGGTACAGTCCCGAGTCACATGGAGGCAATGAGCGATAGGAGGGGATTCGTCTCTCCCGGTATAGGGAGTTGATGTTGCGCTGTGTTCGATTGGCTATAACAGGAAATCCCTGGCCAGGGTTGCTGAGATTTACTGGTAAGTGTTACCAGTAGTTTCTCGAATTGTTATAGACCTCATATCGACACGACTTATCGAGCTATTGGGGTCTGACGTTTACCACCCCTAGGCAAGATATGCGACATATCAGACGATCAGACCGGACTGTACGGTAGTGTTACTGGTCGGATTCACTGGAGTGTAAGCGGGCTTGCTCGTCGATCTTCAGATCGCTCAATACCCGGGTGGCCGTTACGTTTAGCAGACCGCTTGCGGCTTGTGGGTGTTTGATATGATCATCATCTGCTGCCGGCGTATTGACGAGTCTTTAGAGTCCTACACAGAGGTTTCCTGGCTCAAGCAAAACGAAATAGGAGCGCATATGAGATATGTGCGGGACCGAGAATGATGCGTGTATGTGATACCGCATTCCATTCTCGCGATGAATGTATCGGAAAGGTTGTATGCGATATAACCTAGTTATCGATTCAAGCGTTGATTCGATAAGCCGATACATTGAATATTAGTCGGTTGTGTACGACATGACCGGATCATTGAATCAAGTGTTGATTTAATGATTTAATGCATAATTATATATTTGATATGTTACTTTGCACTAACTAGTATCGGTTCACTTTAAACGGATTTTCTCACTTGGATTGTGCACATTACATATGTGATATGATTTTGTGCACTTGATTGTATCATGTTTGATGATGCATGTTTACTTGGTTAAGTGCAAAGAATTAAACCATGGTTAAAAGAATGGCTAGGGTTTCATTTCCTTTATTTATTCATTTATTTATTTGTTTATTCATTTTGTAAAAGAAGAGAAAAGAATGGTTGCTAGTTTTGGAGTTTAGTTGAAGCTTCATGAAGCTTTGATCAAGTCAACCATTCTTATCTCATCCTTAACCCTAACCATTCCCACTAACCATGATTCATTCTCTACACTTGACTATGGTTAATTTTATGATAAGAATTCATTTTTTTTTTCTTTTTCAATTAACTTATGATATCATTATTCTTCTTCTTCTTCCTTGAACTCAAGAAGAAAAGCTTAGGTCATCAATGGTGATTGATGATAAAGAGTGAGAAATCCAATTCTAAATTGAACCCACTTCCTATTTCTTCATCCTCTACCTCTTGCCAAGTAGTAGAGTGTGTTTTCTTCACAAGTTTCTTGACTTGGTGAAGTCGGAGCTTGATTTAGCGATGCCTCGACGTAGATCATCTTCGGCATGGACATCGACGACCTAGCTTGCCCATTCTCCGACGAAGCCGACGCTTGAGCCCGGATTTGATTTGGACAGCGGAGAGGACCTCGTTGCGGAGCTATGGAGGTGGAGCACCGGATCTACAAAGGTTGTATTTCCGTATCTTGTAGTTAAGTGTTAACTAGTTAGCTTTTTCGCCTAGAAATCTAGCAAACGATCCGTAGTCGGGTCTCTCGGCACCCGTAAAATTTTATTATGGCATGTTCGATGCCTTGTGAGACCTCATTAGGGTGCCTAGGAACCCTACAGTGGTATCAGAGCCTAGCTAGAGCCTTAGGCGAAGTCTAGACGGAATTTGAAGTCCGAACGAACCCGAAACACCAAATCAATCTTGCTCTCTGTACTTGTTTGAAAACAGTGAGTTTTTCCAAATTAAAAATTGCTAAAAAATTCAGCAGGAAAAAATAAGAATTACGGTGCAAAAAGTTTCTGGTGAACAGTAATTTTCGCGGCGGATCCGCGGCATAATCATGGTTTCTGCGGCGGATCAGCGGCCCAATTATGACGTCATCCCTCACTATTTGCACAGTAACTCTTATTATTTTATTCTGGATTTTCTGGGAATTTTTAATACTGTTTCCAGAGTTGTATTTTCTGGGATTGTTTTGGGGATTCGGTGTTTCGATCGGGGTATCAAATTTTGTCTATTTGGCTTTCCGGATATTTTTAGAATATGTTAAAAAGTTCGACCGGATATAAATACCCAATTTTTCCCCTGCCGGGAAATTTCCAAGTGTTGGATTTTTCCGTAGTTTAACGACGTTCTAAGTAGTGCAAGTAACGCGATGGTCCCTCGAGAAGACAACAAACCTTAACTCGATTATGTGACCGTCTTGAACTGCCCTTTGAACCTTCGGGTTTGGGGCAATACGGCGTGCCACATGTGAGGCGTTGGCTTGACCCTTCTACGGCTGGACCGTTGGTACTGAGGCACGAACGGAATGTTGTTAGACTTGTTTCATGTGTTGATCTGTATCGGGAAAACTTGGGTGTTCGAATGTTCAATCGGAAAGTTTAACATTTTCTAATTATCTGGAATGGGATACAATAATTGGAATTCACAAATAGTTATGAGATAACTAAATGAATGTTATAAACATAGCAGTTTAGTCTCACTTGATCGGTTGCCACGGAATTTTGATGTGATCAAAAGTCCGTCGCAATCACGTAGCGTACGCGGATACTCGCCGGGTAAACTTAATAGACAGCCTCACTCCATAGCCCCGACCAAGTGACTGTAGGAGAACCCCGTCGCCGAAAGCATCCGTTCGGGTGCTCGCGGCAGCGGTGTTCCGCCTTGGTGCACTTCGTCGACGGTATCGGGGGTGCGACCGTCTACTTAAGTTTGCGACGAGCATTCGATCAGGATGTCGGGAATCTTGTTGAATTGCCCGACTTGAATATTGAGAAGTGTTTTCGATTTTGAGACTAAAATGCGGGGTTTATAATTGTTAGGCATGCGATGTCTAAGGTATTCATTTGATTAGGCATGTATGTCTATGCAGATTGCGGATTCCAACTGTTGTAGTTTTACACTTTCTTTTCTGTGACCGTAAGTGTAATATGTGATATCGCCGGTTTCGTTGCTATATGTCAACGACAATTGGGATGGACATATTTACTTACGTTGATGACATGTGATGTTATGTGTTGCTGGATATGTTATATTGGATCGTCGTGTTTGAATAGCCGGGGGTTTTTATGTGAGATGGGTGTTTTTCATTTTCATTCATGTAAAAACTTGTATGTAATATTCTATTATTGGGGCACTTCCAGGTTGCGGAAGTTGTCACCGTTTGTATATTATTTACTTTTCCGCACTAGGATAGACCCAAGGAGGAGGGCACAAGTAACCGGGTTCTGGAGTCCAGTGGGAGACCAACTCGAGGAGTCGAGTCCGGGTCTCCTAACTCCAGAATTGGTAGGGTTGCTTGCCGCTCTCGTAGGGGTCTAGGGGTGTGGGTTTGGCTATTCATCGCGACCGTGGAATCCGTGTTTTATACTGGCTCGTATTGAAAACACGGACGTCCTAGTATATCCAATATTTCATATGTTTCTTCTGCTGCGATATCTGTGATGTTCTGTGATAGATACTTTATATAGTATATATGATATATTATATAGGCGTTACTTATGTTTTACACCCGCGCTAGCCCTGCCCCGCTCTGCCGTTAGTTACCTAACCTAACGGTGCACGAGGGGACATCGAGGCGAATGCGGATGGCATAAGTGTACGTCATATTTATCTGTGATGTTTAGGTACTTAAATGATGGGACTTCATTAATGTGATTAATGAAATAAAAGAAACCTAAGATGTTGTAGAATCGAATTTCAAAATAAAACAGGTAGCTACAGTTCTTGCTTTGCACAGCGGTATATGAGATATATCCTGCACCTTATTCGATGAGGAAAGGACCGAGATCCCTTCACCGGGAGTGACTCCTTTAGCAATAACTGGCAGATGCTACACACTCGGTTTGTCTTTTGATTGCTTTTAAGTGTTTTTGCTTTGCACAGTGATATATATGATATATCCCGCACCTCATTCGACGAGGAAAGGACCGACGATCCCTTCACCGGGAGTGACTCCTTTAGCAAAACTAGAAAAGCCTCAAAAACACTCCATTTCAAAATTCATTCGATCCTACAACGATATCAAGTTCATTACGCAATAGGTTTTCAGAAAAACCTGTCGTAGCCCTCCGTCATTTCAGATAAGTATTAGTTAGTATTCGTGCTGCGGTTGTTTGGCATGCGTCAAGGCGTAGTGTACGGTAGCTAACTAGTGCTTATCTGCCAGCATATGATGCGATTGGATTAGGGTATTCGTACGGCGTTGTTTGGCATGCGTCAAGGGTCGTGCGGGTGGGTTTAATTCAATCAGGAAATGACGGGTTGAACTTGACTAGCAGACTATGGGTTGTTTGGCATGCGTCAAGGTCATAGCGAGCTAGGGGCAAAATATTATCGGGAATTTCAAGTGTTGAAATTTGCAATGAGATTGCATACCTTCTATGAGATAGTTGGATCCCGATACCCGCTGCGAGTAAGTGTTACTCCTGGGAGAGTTTTATACATTACAATTAGCCGATCAAGTAGGTGTCTAGAAAGGTGTTAACGAGGTTACGCCTCTGGGAAAACGAGGTTTACATTAATTAGGTTCGTGCGAAAGCACGGGGGACCTCCCTCAAAGTACCGACACTGGCCTGGCTGAAAGATTGGCGAACTTGTAGTATGTAATTAATCCCGGCTAGTCTTTCCTTTTAGGGTTTGAAGGAAGATTTGATAAAAAGCAGTGGGAGCCATCCTGATTAGATAAAATAATAACCAATCTATTCTTGCAAGAGCGCACGCTGAGTGTTTTCTTCTCTCTCTCTCCTGGTAGCGACCATATCACGCCTTAATCAAGATAATAATACGGATTATTGACCGAACCCGCTTGTTATACTGAGCTGGGGAACGTTGGTCCCGCTCCAACTTATAATTGTTATAAGACAGAGCAGGAAATTGGGGAATACCAGATTTCCCGTGCCGCCCAAACGAAGAGAGTGCATGCTGATGCATCATCTTCGGGTGTGTTCATTATATAGAACTGTTTCTCAGTATTCTTTACGTCCTGGGTATGTGATACCAGATCAGGATCCCAGATATGTAATCTGTTACATAGGGCTACAGATAGGTAGAGAACTGAGAACGGGTGATAAGTTTCATGAGGCAGAAAACGGGGCAAGTGTTGCAGCCAAGTCTGTTGGTCACTGTCACCCTGTATTACCAATACATTGATTCTGAACGAATGTTATTAGATACCGAACCTGATATACAAAATCATATCAGTCTCTTTATCTGTAAAGAAATGATAAAATTTTGTATAGTTGGATAATGTTTTGAACATTTCCTATATCAAAAGTTGATCGGTTCAGGCACGTTATCTAAAAGCGTTGATGTTCTAAATCAAACTACAGTTCTTAGTATACGGAACACACATAAGAGGAAGAGTTCAGAAATGAACGAATCCTTATTAAGGCATTGTAGACTAGGTCATATCAATGCGACCCGACTAGCTGAAGTTACATGTAGATGCATATTTAAATCAGTTTGAATTTACATCTCATGAAACTTGCGAGTCATGTCACAAAGATAAAATGACCTTAGCTCTGTTTATTGGAAACAGAGAAAGAGTTAGTGAACTCTTGGGATGGTACATGTTGATGTATGTAGGTCCCCTGTCTACATATGCCAGGACTGGTTCTTTATACTTCATTACATTCTCTGATAATCTCTTTAGATTCAGACATATGTTCCTGTTGAAACACAAGTCCGAACCTTTTGAGATATTCACAGAATATAAGTTAGAAGTAGAGAACCAAAACGGGTAAAAGTATTATGTCCTTTGATGTGATCAAGGAGGAGAATACTTGAGCACGGAATTCCTGGACCATTCTAAAGGAGAATGAGATTCTCTCTCAGCATTACTCCTCCGTATACACCATAGCACGATGGTATATCGGGGCGGAGCAATCACACCCTATATGATATGGTGTGCTCTATGATGAGTAATACTGAGTTACCTATTTCCTTTTGGGTGTTATGCGCTTGAGAAGCTGCATACCTATTGAAAAGGGTTCGAATCAAATCAATGCCTACCACTTCATATGTGATATGGAAAGGGAAGAGCCCATGTCTTAAGTTAGTTAAGATTTGGGGTTGTCCGGCCTATGTCTAAAAGCAAAATCCGGACAAGCTCGAGGCAAGATCTGTTATGTAGAACTGGAAATGTTCCAGCTATACAAACAGCAGCTGATGATTTGGTAGAACCGAAGGATTCAGTAGTAACCAACGAACCTCAGCCTCTTCGCCGATCTAGTAGGGTTCCTCACCCACCTGAGAGATACTTCGGTTTCTCTATGACAGTGGGAGCGAGGAATGCATCATGAGATGATGACCCAACTAGTTTCGAGCAGGCCATCGAGAGTAAGACTCTGTAAGAATGGCTGGATGTTTAGCGATCTGAGATGGAATCCTTATACACCAACAAAGTATGGACTTTAGTTGCTATATCTGAAGGGTTAAATCCCCATCAGGAGCAAGTATATCTTGAGAAGATTACTTGGTGTAGATGGAAAAGTTAAGACTTTCAAAGCTAGACTTGTTAAAGGTTTTCTTCATTGACCAGGCGTGGATAATGATGAAACCTTTTCCAGTGGCTATGCTTAAGTCCATCCAGATCCTACTTACCACGGCTGCATACCATGACTACGATCTCTGGTGGTTGGGTGTCTTGACTGCTTTTCTAAATGATGATTTAGAAGAGTGCGTCTATAAGTACACAGCCAGAGGGCCTCGTAGACAGTGGGAGCAGCGGAAACATGTGCAAGATGCTTTATAGGATAAAGCAGGCATCGCGGAGTTGGAACATCTGTTTTGATGGATTAGTCAAAGAAGTTGACATCATCAAAATGGTAGATGAACCTTGTATATACAAAAGGGTAGTAGGGAGTATGGTGACGATCCTCGCAGAGTACGTGGATGACATACTCTTGATAGGGAAGGAGTTTCCTATGCTACGCTCGATCGATCTCCGTTTATCACAAGGATTCTTCAATAGGATCAAAACGATACCTACTAAATCCTGGGTTTTGGATCTATGAGATAGATCTAAATGGATGTTAGAATTCTCACTAGATGTAGTGAGACGGTATCAACCGATCCTGGGGAGAATTACTGGAAGGGTTCCAGGGTGATAAAGACGACTGAATGTCAGTCGCAGGCATTGTCTTTACCCTCAGTAAAGGGACGGTATGTTGGAAGAGTTCCAAGCTAGATACCGTGACATACTAGACGATAAAGGCACGATACATCGCTACTTAAGTGTAACGTCTTCAAAATAATAAAATATGATTTTTGGGAAATTTTATAATTTAATATTATTTTAATGAATATTTTAATATTCTGGTATAATTAAATACAGATAAATGGGGAAAAATTATGGAAAATTCTAAAATAAGGTATTTTAAGGAATTGCCTCGTTTTCTGTGCATGCCCCCATTTCCTCTAGTTTTGACCCTGAGTATGTCTGTTTTGACTGATTCCATCTAGGGTGAAATCTGGGTTGATTTTCCTATGTTGGTGTATAATTTGGGACTTGTTTTAGCATGGATTTTGGTATTTGGTGATTCATTCCTGTCGGGTGGCGTTTGGACGTCAACGACAAGTGGATTTTGATTGTGTTTACATGCGAGTCGATAGGTTTTTACCTATGCGGGTAGCGTGTGCTATTTTGGTTTCCGATGTGATTTTCATGTGCTTTAGCATTGTGATATACTTGTAGGTACCCCGCGTGATGTTGAGGCAAAGGAGGTGAAGATAGCGACATCGGCTTTGGCACACGAGAAGCAAGGTGAGTAGATTTATATCTACGGGGAGAAGTCGGGTGGATGGCGTATAGCACCCCCGCAGTCAGTGGTGATGTATACGAATACGTATACACATGAATATTTATTATGTGTTGTTTAGGGTTATTGATGGTAATAATGATATTTTGATGATAAGAATATATTGGTTTAGTATAGTGCGAACCCTAGAGTAGTGGTTGCACTCACACATACATTTACACACATACTTGCATTCATTCTTTCATTTATTAGAGTGCATATGATGGTGCGTATATCTACACATGGGTATGGGACTGTGTTTATATACGGGATTTGAGGATGATACGTGGTTTGAGATGATACTTGATGTGAGGCCGTGAGATCGGCGATGTGACATAGCTTGTCTTCGAGGTGCGATATGATAGTTTTAGCGGGCCTTTGGACATGTGCTTTACCCGCATTCATATTTTTATAGATGGTATCGATTTGTACTAGGCTTAGAGTAGTACCCCAGATTATGCGATCTGATGATAGTGATACCTGATATGTGATGAGGTATTGTGATATTGACCCCTACCCAGCTATTGGGATGCCGTACGACGATCTACCGTACGAGCCGATATTGATGATAGATCCGCACTCATGACTCGAGGATATCTTACGATATGTTATTGAGGCGGGATCACCGACTATCATATCTATATATTTTGACTCAGATTAGTTGGTTTCTTACCCCTCCTGTCTAGATTACTTAGTAGACATTAGACTGGACCGAGTCATACCTATTTCAGACTAACGAATCGGGGATATTTTAAAGATAAGCAGAAGGGTTATACGGATATTTTCAAATGATGCATCTTTTCTTAAAACACCGTAGCCCTTACTTTACCAAAAGCCCTGATTCGTCTTATTTCAAAAGGCAAGGTTGCATGACTTATCTATTGGGGCAGGTTCTGTACTTTTGCGTTGATCATTCGTTTCCGCATATTCCTGCTATTTGCATTGCATCGCTTGTATTGTTGTGACATTCAGTCATGCTGCTAGGACACCAGCACCATTATCGATGATGCATATGTTCCACGTACACTTGTTGCCGTCTCACACACTCATCATCGATAATTGCCATGTCACTACACTATAGTACTATTGCATTCATGATATGATTCTGGCATGGCATATTGTACACTTATACCTGTACACATATATAGATGATTCTAGCTTGATTGGGGATTTGGGAACCGCAAGGTACTCTTTAAAAACAGATTCCTTTTAAAAGAGCGGTCTCCCTCGACATGTGCACATTATTATTCCATGTTGCATGACTTACTGATATGCTTGCATTACTGTTACATGCCGCATACATCATGCTTTGACTGTACGCATTGAGATATGTTGTTTCTATGATATTTCTGGATTTGGGAACCGAGGGTATTTCAAAAGAGAATATGTCATTTCTTTAAAAACCCGGTTACCCTTGATATGATATTTCAGTGCGTCCACCATGTGTTTTCTCGGTGCTGAGAGCGATATGTGTAACCCGAATCGAGGCGTGGATGAGCCGATTGCGGGTACATGGTGGACCCGGTATGGTTCCCCTCGGCAAGATGATCGATGAGCTTTGCCGATTGAGCCTGGAGGCGGGCGAGTACCTACCGGTGATTGGTTGGACCTGGCGGTTATCCGGAGGATACCGACCAGAGTCGATAGATGTTTTGGGCATACTGCCGGGGCCGAGGGCCGATACCGCAGACAGAGCCCGCGGGCCGATCCGGACTGACGGAGCCCGATATATGAGGATTTACGTGCCGATGCTGGGCACAGTTTTCATGATGTTTTCGGGTGTCGATGCTGGGCACCCTGGTTCCATGATTTTGATGTGTCGCGAGGGACACGGGTGGTTATATCCTCATATTATTTCCCATGCACATGATTCATGATATTTACATGCATGATGGTTATTGTCATTGGGTGACGAGTGGACGGGATCCACGTGTGTGCAGATTTGATTACATTGATCATACCTCATATTCATGACATGCTATTACCTGAGGCACTAGCACGAGCACTTGGCATTACACTCATGTAGAGATTACATTGCCAGTTTAGCATACTTCAGCTTTATTCATATTGAGGTTTATTTATATCTGATCGTATTGACCTAGGATGGGTCATGCATTTGATTTCTGCTTGTAGATATCTTTCTATTCACGAGTTGGCAACTCACCCCCGTTGTGCCCCAGTTCTTGCAGGTTTGCCGTACAGATTCCATAGCGGCATTTCGGGCACACTGCTTTCTTATGGGTGACTTGCTTGGTTAGGTGGGTTCTTTTGTATTAGAACCGCCCTTGTTCATGTATTATTTATTGTACCTAGAATTGTCCATCAACCAAAACTTGTAGTTTGTTTCAGACTTAGAAATCAGTGTTGTATTGTTTCGACCTTAGAGTCGCGCTTGTAGTATTGCGGTTTTCTGGCTGTTTTTGAGTTTCTTTTCAGTTTTGATCCTCGCCCCTTGGCGTTGTATATTATTATTGCTTGCGTGGTTGTGACCGTCGATTGACGAAGAGCTAGCTCCCGCTTGGGGATGCCTTTTATCATGTCATATATATTATTCTTGTTGTACCCCGTTCGGGGCCAGTTTTTACAAAGGAAACTCTGCCGAAATTTTCAGGAAAAATTACACATTTTAAAAAATTCATATTCGGCTTAGTTATTTAAAAACTTGATTTTCAAACATGTTTTCTTTACCTCTTAAAACTAATTTTCCCTATTTACTCCTTAAATGGTTTTAGATTTCTGGGCTTTTGGCTTACTTGGATCAGATGGAGTCCTATAGACTTCATATGGTTCGAGGGCCAGTCACGTGCTCTTTCGGGTCGTGACAAAGTTGGTATCAGAGCGCTAGGTTGACCTTGGTTCGAGTCTAAGTTTGACTATGTGGAGCCTAGGGCGTTACTTATATACGGAACTTAGGCTTGACCTTACGGAACTTAGACTTGGTCGAGGGGGTATTAGACCCGAACTTTCTTCGCGTAGGATGACCCTTGGTTGATGGAATAGGTGACTAAAGCAGAGTGACGTACCGTTGGTATGTTCCGCGGCATACTTACGACACGCCACTCCGCTTAAGAAACCTTAGGTTGTACATTTCCTTGCATTGTGTCATATTCCTTCCTATGATCTATCTTCATCGATACTGGTTATGGTTTTGCTGCCGCGATTGCACGGGCAGAGTGAGCTACGGCTCGAGTTGTCAGCATGAGCTCGTCGCGGACGAGGACTGACCGGGGCGTGATTCCAGAGACATACGGTTGCATTGAGGCTTCGTATTTTGTGTTTCCGCACTATGGGCGTTTGACAGATCGCTGCTGTGAGATTTCTAGGATGTACCGGACGGTACCAGAGGATTGAGCCACTGATAGAGGCCAGCCAGGATGTGATGACCGCTGATGTATCACTTATTCATGATGGTTGAGGCGCTGCTTAGCGTACCGACGAATGAGCCAGTTGTTGCTGCGAGTGATGAGATATCGCCCAGATGATTGGAGTTACTGCAGCATGAGCATATTCTTAGAGATGTGATAGTGAGTCGCTAGTCACCGAGGATTAATGACTAGGACATGTGGTTCGTTCGCTTACCCCGATGCGAGGTCATCAGATAGATTGATTCCAGCTAGAAGCGACTTCACGCAGATTCGTTGAGAGTCGATTGAGACGATCGAAGGTCAGGAACCTATTTTCCAAGTTTAAAGTATACGGAAAGACATGCAGGTGATTCTATGGACCCTCTAGAAGAATGAAACCCTAACTCGACTTAATGACCGTGTGAAAGCCTTTGAACCTTAGGGTTTGCGGCAGTTCCTCGGCGCCATTAGTGAGGCTTGGGTTTGCCCTTCTACGGCTGGACCACCGACGCTGTGGCATGTACTCGATACTATTAAACTGTACCCGAGATGTTGAGCTCTTGGGGGATTGTGAGGTTCTGACGAGTCGATCGGATGATTCGACGTCATTCGGATATCATGTGATGGGACACTGCTTGGGAGACTCCAGATACGAGCATAGCCGTCGGAGCGCAGTCTGTGTAGCCATGATGAGATGAGTCCGAATCAGTCGATAGTGGAGCAAGGTGGAGTAAAGAGTTTGCACGAGATTTCGACGAGATGACGTTCCACTCCGCTGACATCAGAGATGCGATATGCACGCTGAGGACGTGTTCGGCTAGATATCTTCTACTGAGTGATGAAGATACTGAGTTCGTGATTTCGAGTCCGTGTTAGAGACTTCGGGTGGACCATAGCCGAGGACATTGCAGTGTGCAGATAAAGACGCGACGTCGAATGGTCGATGATACAGACAAGCGGGACAAGAAGTTCGTGCGAGAGGCAGACGAGCTGTTACTACACCCCGTTAAGATTAAAGGCCGGACATGCATACAGAGGCGCAGAGATGCGACCAGCTTCCGAGGAGATGTTGTACTAAGGACGCAGAGGTCCAGAGAGCGAGAAAAGATTACGCCAGAGTACCAGCCTCCTTACAGTTTGGCTTAGGCAAGATCAGAAGAGACCTTGAGTAGGATTCCTTCCAGTACACTGCTGCAATAAGAGTTGCACCCAGGATCGGATATGTGATATGCATTCAGAGGACCCGAGGTCGGCGCCAGAGATGTGCTGCTTTACGAGCGGTCGTGAGGATTGACCGAGAGATGACCAGGGAAGTGCAAGAACGGAATCGTTCCTGTCAGCACACCTGACCGGGCCGATGAGCCGATGGATTGCGAGTTGGTAATCTACAGGAAAGATCAGGAACCAGAGGCAGAGGACGCCAGCAGCGAGCAAGAGACAAGTAGATATCTTGCGCCGCTAGCATCGGATGTACCGGTACCTTCTCGACCCTGAAGAAGGATATACCGACGACGGTAATTATGATTTGTGATTCTGTGATTTGATTATCACGTATCCGTTGCTTTGGATTTCGGTATTTTGGGCGATCTATTCACATGATTTAGTCTTGATGACTGAGTTTCATGATATTTGATTTTGTGCACCATGGTTGCACCTACTGGGTATTTATACCTTGTACATAGTTATTACTCTTGAGCTGTTGATTGCGATTTCATGCCTATTTTATGCTGGTGATTTGATTTACGCTTCCAGCAGAGTTTCATGTAATTTTAGTGTTTTGATTTTGCACTCGGTATAGCTTATATGTGCTTGTAGTGCATCGATATGTGTTTTGTGCCCGCAGCTGCACACGTTTATGATTTTCTTCATATCTGGATACACTTGGTGTTGCTGCTTACGTATTTGAGTTATTGCTTGGTATTTGTGCATGGGATGCACCGGTTCTATACTTCGTGCATTTGTCGCACCAGTTTTATGTTTCTTGCGTTTATCGCATCAGATTTATATTTCGTGCCTTTGTTGCACCGGATTTATATTTTGTGCATTACGATTGCACCTGACTTCGATTTGATGCCTTTCGGTATGTCGATTTTGATTGTGATATTGATGTGGATTCTTGCACTCCGTGCTTTTGACTGGACTTACGCATATTCGACGTTGCTATTGGATTTTGTGATTCCGTGCATATTGAGTGCGCAGGGTCTAGATTTTCATTCGTGCATGATGGATGCACCGATTTGGATTTTCGCGCATGTTGGGCGCATGTTTTGAGATACGATTTTGGGGCACACCAGATGCACTAAATCGAGATTCTTCGTGCATGTCAGATGCACCGGGTTTTTGGCTGTCAGGCACACACGTTGCCTATGACAGATGCTTCGTGAACACCCGTTGCACCTAGATGCTGTTATGTGCATCTGTTTAGCACATATATGGATTTTGATTCCCGTGCGCACCAGATGCACAGGGTGGGTTATGTATATTTTTGAGATTTATTCCTTTTGGAACAGTACATTTTTATGATATTGGATATTATTTTCTTACTGAGCAGGACTAGTCAGAGGACAGTACCTGGATATTTTTTTATTTTTTGCATGCATCGATAGTTATCGAAGGGATTTCCAAAGAGCGAGCTATAGTCTCAGTATATACCTACGTGTCCGATATGACACGAAACGTTTTAAAAAAAACAAGGAAACCCTTCTGATTGTTTTCAAAATGGTGGAACGTGCTTATTAAACAAAGGATATATATACACATATATAGTTATTTTCTTATGAGAAACGTCCGCCACTGTGCAGTGTTACGCGCATCGCACAGCGACTTAAAAAGATTTGGCATACAGTTGCATCAGCTAATTACATGTATAGATTGGGTGTCTACATGTATAGTCTTGGTCCATATCATATTGATTTTGTATTGGATTTGACATTGTGTCGTTACCATGACTCCGATGATTGCGGATGCTTGATGGAGTGTTGCTTTTGAGTTATCTGCTCAGTACTCATGCGCATGCATTGCGCTATGATGTTTTATGTATAGATGATTTCGGAGCCCCGATGACTTGGAATTTGTATTGAAATATTTTAGTATTTGGGGGTTTAAATTTAAATTCGGGGACCGAATTTCTTTAAGGGGGGTAGATTGTAACGTCTTCAAAATAATAAAATATGATTTTTGGGAAATTTTATAATTTAATATTATTTTAATGAATATTTTAATATTCTGGTATAATTAAATACAGATAAATGGGGAAAAATTATGGAAAATTCTAAAATAAGGTATTTTAAGGAATTGCCTCGTTTTCTGTGCATGCCCCCATTTCCTCTAGTTTTGACCCTGAGTATGTCTAGTTTTGACCGATTCCATCTAGGGTGAAATCTGGGTTGATTTTCCTATGTTGGTGTATAATTTGGGACTTGTTTTAGCATGGATTTTGGTATTTGGTGATTCATTCCTGTCGGGTGGCGTTTGGACGTCAACGACAAGTGGATTTTGATTGTGTTTACATGCGAGTCGATAGGTTTTTACCTATGCGGGTAGCGTGTGCTATTTTGGTTTCCGATGTGATTTTCATGTGCTTTAGCATTGTGATATACTTGTAGGTACCCGGCGTAATGTTGAGGCAAAGGAGGTGAAGATAGCGACATCGGCTTTGGCACACGAGAAGCAAGGTGAGTAGATTTATATCTACGGGGAGAAGTCGGGTGGATGGCGTATAGCACCCCCGCAGTCAGTGGTGATGTATACGAATACGTATACACACGAATATTTATTATGTGTTGTTTAGGGTTATTGATGGTAATAATGATATTTTGATGATAAGAATATATTGGTTTAGTATAGTGCGAACCCTAGAGTAGTGGTTGCACTCACACATACATTTACACACATACTTGCATTTATTCTTTCATTTATTAGAGTGCATATGATGGTGCGTATATCTACACATGGGTATGGGACTGTGTTTATATACGGGATTTGAGGATGATACGTGGTTTGAGATGATACTTGATGTGAGGCCGTAAGATCGGCGATGTGACATAGCTTGTCTTCGAGGTGCGATATGATAGTTTTAGCGGGCCTTTGGACATGTGCTTTACCCGCATTCATATTTTTATAGATGGTATCGATTTGTACTAGGCTTAGAGTAGTACCCCAGATTATGCGATCTGATGATAGTGATACCTGATATGTGATGAGGTATTGTGATATTGACCCCTACCCAGCTATTGGGATGCCGTACGACGATCTACCGTACGAGCCGATATTGATGATAGATCCGCACTCATGACTCGAGGATATCTTACGATATGTTATTGAGGCGGGATCACCGACTATCATATCTATATATTTTGACTCAGATTAGGTGGTTTCTTACCCCTCCTGTCTAGATTACTTAGTAGACATTAGACTGGACCGAGTCATACCTATTTCAGACTAACGAATCGGGGATATTTTAAAGATAAGCAGAAGGGTTATACGGATATTTTCAAATGATGCATCTTTTCTTAAAACACCGTAGCCCTTACTTTACCAAAAGCCCTGATTCGTCTTATTTCAAAAGGCAAGGTTGCATGACATATCTATTGGGGCAGGTTCTGTACTTTTGCGTTGATCATTCGTTTCCGCATATTCCTGCTATTTGCATTGCATCGCTTGTATTGTTGTGACATTCAGTCATGCTGCTAGGACACCAGCACCATTATCGATGATGCATATGTTCCACGTACACTTGTTGCCGTCTCACACACTCATCATCGATAATTGCCATGTCACTACACTATAGTACTATTGCATTCATGATATGATTCTGGCATGGCATATTGTACACTTATACCTGTACACATATATAGATGATTCTAGCTTGATTGGGGATTTGGGAATCGCAAGGTACTCTTTAAAATCAGATTCCTTTTAAAAGAGCGGTCTCCCTCGACATGTGCACATTATTATTCCATGTTGCATGACTTACTGATATGCTTGCATTACTGTTACATGCCGCATACATCATGCTTTGACTGTACGCATTGAGATATGTTGTTTCTATGATATTTCTGGATTTGGGAACCGAGGGTATTTCAAAAGAGAATATGTCATTTCTTTAAAAACCCGGTTACCCTTGATATGATATTTCAGTGCGTCCACCATGTGTTTTCTCGGTGCTGAGAGCGATATGTGTAACCCGAATCGAAGCGTGGATGAGCCGATTGCGGGTACATGGTGGACCCGGTAAGGTTCCCCTCGGCAAGATGATCGATGAGCTTTGCCGATTGAGCCTGGAGGCGGGCGAGTACCTACCGGTGATTGGTTGGACCTGGCGGTTATCCGGAGGATACCGACCAGAGTCGATAGATGTTTTGGGCATACTGCCGGGGCCGAGGGCCGATACCGCAGACAGAGCCCGCGGGCCGATCCGGACTGACGGAGCCCGATATATGAGGATTTACGTGCCGATGCTGGGCACAGTTTTCATGATGTTTTCGGGTGTCGATGCTGGGCACCCTGGTTCCATGATTTTGATGTGTCGCGAGGGACACGGGTGGTTATATCCTCATATTATTTCCCATGCACATGATTCATGATATTTACATGCATGATGGTTATTGTCATTGGGTGACGAGTGGACGGGATCCACGTGTGTGCAGATTTGATTACATTGATCATACCTCATATTCATGACATGCTATTACCTGAGGCACTAGCACGAGCACTTGGCATTACACTCATGTAGAGATTACATTGCCAGTTTAGCATGCTTCAGCTTTATTCATATTGAGGTTTATTTATATCTGATCGTATTGACCTAGGATGGGTCATGCATTTGATTTCTGCTTGTAGATATCTTTCTATTCACGAGTTGGCAACTCACCCCCGTTGTGCCCCAGTTCTTGCAGGTTTGCCGTACAGATTCCATAGCGGCATTTCTGGCACACTGCTTCCTTATGGGTGACTTGCTTGGTTAGGTGGGTTCTTTTGTATCAGAACCGCCCTTGTTCATGTATTATTTATTGTACCTAGAATTGTCCATCAACCAAAACTTGTAGTTTGTTTCAGACTTAGAAATCAGTGTTGTATTATTTCGACCTTAGAGTCGCGCTTGTAGTATTGCGGTTTTCTGGCTGTTTTTGAGTTTCTTTTCAGTTTTGATCCTCGCCCCTTGGCGTTGTATATTATTATTGCTTGCGTGGTTGTGACCGTCGATTGACGAAGAGCTAGCTCCCGCTTGGGGATGCCTTTTATCATGTCATATATATTATTCTTGTTGTACCCCGTTCGGGGCCAGTTTTTACAAAGGAAACTCTGCCGAAATTTTCAGGAAAAATTACACATTTTAAAAAATTCATATTCGGCTTAGTTATTTAAAAACTTGATTTTCAAACATGTTTTCTTTACCTCTTAAAACTAATTTTCCCTATTTACTTCTTAAATGGTTTTAGATTTCTGGGCTTTTGGCTTACTTGGATCAGATGGAGTCCTATAGACTTCATATGGTTCGAGGGCCAGTCACGTGCTCTTTCGGGTCGTGACATTAAGATGCTACCAAAGAGGCTGTTTGGGTGTATATTGGTTCATAAGATGAACTACGTTCCTACCATTGTGTGACAATGGAGTTGTGGCTTATGCCAAGGAATGCCCGTCCCATCAGTGATCCAGACATATTCTAAGACAGTATCACTTGATCATGGAGATGATTGATCTCCAGGGTGATCGAGGTTTGGAGAGTAGACTCAGAGGACAACACAGCGGATCCACTCACAAAGGCCTGTTCCCAGAGAGAGACTTTTACGGGATGGTTGAGTATGAGATACTACAACTACTGCTACAGATGGCCCTAGTGCGAGTGGGAGATTGTTAGTTATATGTATGCCCTAGAGGCCATTACTATACATAGGATGTGTATTGTAGTGGATGCCGGGACATATATAGGGAGGACTTTCTTGCTCAACATGATAGTATGCTATCTGGTTGCTCTTTACCTTAACGTGTATACTGATTGTCTCTCTGTTACATGTTGGTAAAGCCCTTAGGATCTGTACTTGACTACCTGGACTATGATGCGGATCATACTAGTGGGGACATGGTAGTCCATAAGTACATCCTTCAAAGTCCCTAGTCATGGGTGTATCGAGACGGGGCATCGATATACCAGAGTAGACTAGCGTGTACCTTCTCGACCCATACTGATGGGCGATGGATGATCCCATATCCATTGGTGTTTGACATCAGAGATGATATACGGGTGCTCAGTAGAGACTGGGTACACTGGACGGACTCGCCGAGAACTCCCAGATGGTATTATACCTCACGTCAGATGGCAGTTCTCTGGTGACACTGGTACAGAGTAGTCTGTTGACCCGAGATCGTCATAGAGTCTTGTGTGGTTCCCACTGTGCTTTGATTTCCATCTTACCACGTCCAAGAGGGCGTGCAAAACGGTGGTTTTTGGGTACAGTCCCGAGTCACATGGAGGCAATGAGCGATAGGAGGGGATTCGTCTCTCCCGGTATAGGGAGTTGATGTTGCGCTGTGTTCGATTGGCTATAACAGGAAATCCCTGGCCAGGGTTGCTGAGATTTACTGGTAAGTGTTACCAGTAGTTTCTCGAATTGTTATAGACCTCATATCGACACGACTTATCGAGCTATTGGGGTCTGACGTTTACCACCCCTAGGCAAGATATGCGACATATCAGACGATCAGACCGGACTGTACGGTAGTGTTACTGGTCGGATTCACTGGAGTGTGAGCGGGCTTGCTCGTCGATCTTCAGATCGCTCAATACCCGGGTGGCCGTTACGTTTAGCAGACCGCTTGCAGCTTGTGGGTGTTTGATATGATCATCATCTGTTGCCGGCGTATTGACGAGTCTTTAGAGTCCTACACAGAGGTTTCCTGGCTCAAGCAAAACGAAATAGGAGCGCATATGAGATATGTGCGGGACCGAGAATGATGCGTGTATGTGATACCGCATTCCATTCTCGCGATGAATGTATCGGAAAGGTTGTATGCGATATAACCTAGTTATCGATTCAAGCGTTGATTCGATAAGCCGATACATTGAATACTAGTCGGTTGTGTACGACATGACCGGATCATTGAATCAAGTGTTGATTTAATGATTTAATGCATAATTATATATTTGATATATTACTTTGCACTAACTAGTATTGGTTCACTTTAAACGGATTTTCTCACTTGGATTGTGCACATTACATATGCGATATGATTTTGTGCACTTGATTGTATCATGTTTGATGATGCATGTTTACTTGGTTAAGTGCAAAGAATTAAACCATGGTTAAAAGAATGGCTAGGGTTTCATTTCCTTTATTTATTCATTTATTTATTTGTTTATTCATTTTGGAAAAGAAGAGAAAAGAATGGTTGCTAGTTTTGGAGTTTAGTTGAAGCTTCATGAAGCTTTGATCAAGTCAACCATTCTTATCTCATCCTTAACCCTAACCATTCCCACTAACCATGATTCATTCTCTACACTTGACTATGGTTAATTTTATGATAAGAATTCATTTTTTTTTCTTTTTCAATTAACTTATGATATCATTATTCTTCTTCTTCTTCCTTGAACTCAAGAAGAAAAGCTTAGGTCATCAATGGTGATTGATGATAAAGAGTGAGAAATCCAATTCTAAATTGAACCCACTTCCTATTTCTTCATCCTCTACCTCTTGCCAAGTAGTAGAGTGTGTTTTCTTCACAAGTTTCTTGACTTGGTGAAGTCGGAGCTTGATTTAGCGATGCCTCGACGTAGATCATCTTCGGCATGGACATCGACGACCTAGCTTGCCCATTCTCCGACGAAGCCGACGCTTGAGCCCGGATTTGATTTGGACAGCGGAGAGGACCTCGTTGCGGAGCTATGGAGGTGGAGCACCGGATCTACAAAGGTTGTATTTCCGTATCTTGTAGTTAAATGTTAACTAGTTAGCTTTTTCGCCTAGAAATCTAGCAAACGATCCGTAGTCGGGTCTCTCGGCACCCGTAAAATTTTATTATGGCATGTTCGATGCCTTGTGAGACCTCATTAGGGTGCCTAGGAACCCTACACTCATCCTAAGGGCTTTATCAAAATGTAATAGAGAGACAATAAGTATACATGTTAAAATAAAGAGCAACCAGATAGCATACTATATGTCCAAGCATCCACTATAATATACATCATATGTATGATATTGGCCTCAAGGGCATACATATAACTAACAAAGCTAACTCTTCACTAATCAAGGTATTAGTGAAGCAAACAACCTAAACTAAAGTGTTAGGATAGTGTAGGTTCATAAAGTAGGAATATAGCTCACTTTTGAAATCCTTTTCTCTTTATTTTTCCAACTGAAGAAAAATACTATAGGAGGAAGAAGACGAACTTGGGTGAGTGAGGTTATGAATGAATAATGAGAGAGAGTGAACCATGGGTTAAAGATAAGGGTAAGATGAAAAAATATCCAAGGATAAGACAAAATGAGAGGATGATTCATGGCTTCCCAATGCTTCTACAAGCATCCAAGCCATGACTAATTTTCCATCCATTTTAATTTTCCTTCAAATATAAATCATCACATTAATCTTTAAGTCATGTGTGAGTCTCATACACCCATGTTCAATGTATCATCAAGCATGATACAACAATCCATTTATATATATTAATAAGTATATCAAATATATATATCAATATATATAAAGAGAAGAAAAACATTAGTGAGCTAATATTAGTTAATATATATGTATATATCAAATATATTAATATATATCAAATTATTAAATCAACACTTGATTCAATAATCCAATTATATCATATATAATCGACTAATATCATTTATATGTATATCATATTATCAAATCAATGCTTGATTCAATAACCCGGTTATATCGCATATAACAGACAACATTTAATATACAATATCAAATCAACACTTGATTCAATAATCCGGTCATATCATATATAACCGACCAATATCAAATATATATACATATAACAAATTATTGAATCAACACTTGATTCAATAATCCGGCTATATCACATATAACCTTACCGATATCAAATATCGCAAGATTAGAATACGGTATTATATACTCGTATTTAATCAAGTTGTCGCACATATCATCATATATGCCCAACTTCGTTTCGCTTGAGCTAGAAAGCCTCTGTGTAGGACTCTAAAGACTCGTCAATACGCCAACAGTAAGTATTGATCGTATCAGATACCCACAAGCCGTCAGCGGTACTAGCTGGACGTAACGGTTACCCAGGTATTGAACGAATAGAAGATCAACAAGCAAGCTTGTCCAAACTACCGCAAAGCCTATAAGCAACACTTACCGTACAGTCCGGTCTCTTCGTCTGAAATGTCGAATATCGAGTTTAGGGGTGGAATCATCAGACCACAGTAACTTGATAAGTCATACCGATGTGTGGCCTATAACCGTTCGAGAAACTACTGATAACACTCACCAGTAAATATCATCAGCCCTGGCCAAGGACTTCCTGTTATAGCCAATCGAGCATAGCGCAACATTAACTCCCTATACCGGGAGAGACGAAACCCCTCCTATCACTCACTGTCTCCATGTGACTCGGGACTGTGGTAGGGAGGAAATCAAAGCACAGTGGGAACCAC
Organism: Agapanthus africanus; assembly: GCA_030015575.1. Lineage (NCBI taxonomy): Eukaryota > Viridiplantae > Streptophyta > Magnoliopsida > Asparagales > Amaryllidaceae > Agapanthus > Agapanthus africanus. Next base: position 560,064,892 of record CM057338.1, read on the forward strand.
AAAAGACACTCTGACGATCTCGGGTCTACAGACTAACCTGTACCAGTGTCACCAGAGAACTGCTATCTGACGATAGGTATGGTACCATCTAGGAGTTCGCAGCGAATCCTGTTCGGTATGCACATTCTCTAATGAGAACATGTGTATAATCATTGATGTCAAACACTGATGGTTATAGGATCAACCATCACCCCATATAGGGTCAAGAAATGTACACATTAGTCTACTCTGGAATATCGATGCCCTGTCTCGATACTCGCTCGACTAGGAACTATTAAGGGATATGCTTGTGGACTATGTAGGACCCACTAGTATGATTTGCATCATAGTCCTGGTAGTCAAGTCCATATCCTAAGGGCTTTATCAACATGTATCAGAGAGACAGTATAATAATACAAGTGAACATGTTAAGATTAAGAGCAACCAGATAGCATACTATCATGTCGAGCAAGAAAGTCATCTATATATATGTCCAAGCATCCACTATATCATACAATAATGGCCTCTAGAGAATACATATTCCTAACAATCTCCCAGTTGCACTAAGGACAGTTGTTGTTGGGTTATGGCAACGCCCTGGCCATCAAACCGTGGCCGATTGCGGAACAAAAATTTTTAAAACTGGCTCTAGCACAACCTGCTACCCGGATCTACCATGAACCCTAAACTATCAAACTAAATATATAGGAGTTAAAAAGGTAAAAGTCTTTAAAGTTTACATTTTTATTTTCTTAAAAATTTCGGTAGCACCTCCTTTGTAAAAACTAGCCCCGAAACGGATACAACATAAGATATAAGTAAAGCAACATATGATATAAATAAAGCATCCCCAAATGGGAGAAAATCACGCCCAAAGGCGGAAACAATCACCACAAGCATATATATATGACGTCGTAGCGAAGAAATGGACAACATAAGTGAAAAACAACATAAATGATAAAACTTCATAATAAAAGCCGGCTCACACGAGCACGACACCCAAAGTTACAAAATATACAATATCGTCCTCACAACTCGTCTCTAAGTCGATATATGAAATGGTAGATGGAGAGTAATAGATACAATGAGATATATACAATGAATGTAAACGGATAACCGCAAAACCCACTTTTAGCAAAACGGCTCACAGCCAACCGTAGCGGTATCCGCTGCAAAAAGATAAAATAAGATAGCTCCTGCCGCGACTACTCTAAGGGCCAACCTGCAAAACACTGTGGCACAAAGGGGGTGATTTTCCAACTCATGAATAGTAAGTAACATCATATAGGTAATCGCAGGTATGCACGTATTGCGATACTGTATCACATGCAATCTAATAGTATCAATATGGTAATCTGGGTATGCAACAATCATGAAAGGTACTCTATCAGGTACTACAAATACATGATGTAATGCATATCAATGAATGTTGAGTATGGGATAAAACATATCATCATCACGAATCATCATCGTGGAAAAACCCGGTGTCCATCAACGACACCCCAAATCCCAATACCTCAGGCGCCGTCACTCTAATCGGCCCTCATATTCTGTAAATCTCATGAAACATGAGTGCCCAACATCGGCACTCGAAAACATTATGAAATACTCGTGTCCAACATCGACACGCAAATCCATATATATCGGGCTCCGTCAGTCCGGATCGGCCCACGGGCTCCGTCTGTCCGGATCGGCCCATATCCATCTCTCGACTCCGGTCGGTATCCTCCGGATAACCGCCAGGTCCAACCAATCACCGGTAGGTAGTAGTCCCTCTGCCACGCTCATCGTCTACTGCGCGACATCCCTTTCTTGCCCCGGGGTACCATACCGGGTCCACCATGAACCGGCAAACGGATCATCCAACTCCTCGAATCGGGTTTTTATCACACGTCTCAGAACCGAGAAAACGCATGGTGGACGCACTGAAATATCATATCAAGAGAAACCGGGTTTTCAAAACAGTGCATACTTTCTTGAAATAATACCACATTTCTCAAATCCATAAATCACATGAAATCTGTATCTCAATGCGTAAATCCATGCAATATGATATATGCAACATAAAACCGTAATATGAGCATATCAAGGGAAAACCGCTCTTTTAAATGAATCCAGTTTTTAAATATATCATACGGTTCCCATTTTCTCCAAAATCAGATCCAACATCATATAAAGGTGTACATGTAGCTATAGCAAGTATGGGTGTATACATGTAAGTTGTATGCATGATATATCTCGTATACGCAAGTAGAACAATAATCCATGTATCAATATCAATAACAATACAATACTACATATGTGTATAGGTTGTGCGTGTCATGGCAATTACCAACGGTGTGGGTGTAGCATACAATTTAATGCTCGTGTAACATGAACCGTCAGTAATGGTGTAGTGTCCACTAGGTACTAAGTCAAGGCACAGCAACTAATGGTATGTAATGATGCTCATGCACAATCAACATATAAGAATATAACATGCGGCTATAATATCCTATCAAGCCCTGACACATAACGCCATACGAGCGATTTCCCCATAGATGTTAAATCTACTAACCAATGATCTCGAGCTAGGTATATCCAACCACCTGCTTCCCTTTCTTCGCAGCGTCTGAAGTCCCCGTCTGCGATCCTATTAACACAAAACATAGCAAGTGCACTTAGAAATCGACCCATAATACGTACAATTACGTTTAGATCGACGTACCGACTCCAACACCCTCTAAAGTGTTCTCTTAGTGGCTAACGTGTGTGGCGACACTACTAAACAAACCCAAGTGCAGAAATCACGCGAAGCACAGAAACTGAGTCGGACATCGTTTTGCACTTAATCGAAACCCTAAAAACTAGCAAATCGATCCCAGATTTTGCATACAGTCACAAACTAAAAATCTAGCAGTACCAAACACCCCAGAACCACAGCAGACAGCTATCCTAAAAATTACGACATCCCAGTCACCAAGATGGCCGAGTTCGCCGGAAAAACTCCTCATGTCGCCGGCCAAAACCGCTCAGGTTGGGTTCGTGTTTCAGTTGTACACTCAGGGTCTCAAGTAAAGAATCGGGGTCATAGCAGGTGTTCAGCACGATTTGTTACATTTTAATACCGCCCATTTTATATCATTTTGTCAATAAACAGTGCTATTTAATCCATGTCTGCTCATTTATACAGAGTACAGGTACGCAAACGGAAACATGGATTTTTGTACACAACATGCACAAGAAGACGGTTTTTTAGCTGGAATTTGAAAAGACTACTGAATTTGTGTAGATCACAAAGTTTAATTGTTTATGGATTTGATGAAGAGTGATGTGCATTCTTTTCAAATCTTGAGAGATATCATATGGGCCAATTCCCATTTTCACAGACCACCAGAGCTTAAAGTACATCTTCCAGCAGCGGGATCTGAATTTGAGACAACGCCGTTGGATGGAGCTTGTAAAGGATTATGATTGTGAGATCCTTTACCACCCGTGAAAGGTGAATGTGGTAGCCGATGCTTTGAGTCGTAGGCCCGGGGGTAGACAGCTTGCTCATGTCCGCGCTCGTCCACTTCTACTAGATCATATTCGTGAAGCCCAGCCCGCCGATTCCCATTTGTATGTGATTCTTGAGCTTGTTCGGCAAGGTAGAGATTCGGAGTTCTTGATTGATGACTAGGGTGTGCTACGTTTTGGGACTCGGTTGTGTGTACCTGATACCGATAGGTTGAGACGCGAGATCCTAGAGCAGGCACATCAGTCAGCTTTTAGTGTTCACCCAGGTTCCACCAAGATGTATCGTGACTTGAGAGATATCTACTGGTGGGCAGGGATGAAAAGTGATGTTTCGGATTTCGTTTCAAGGTGCCTGACTTGTCAGCTAATCAAGGCTGAGCATCAGAGACCGGCAGGAGAATTGCAGCCTTTACCCGCTCCGGAGTGGAAATGGGAACAGATCTCCATGGATTTCGTTGTGGGTCTACCCAGGTCCAGTCAACGGTATGACTCCATTTGGGTGATTGTTGACCGGTTAACGGAAGCGGCTCACTTCCTTCCAGTGAAGACAACTTTTGGTTATGCTCAGTTGTACATTGATGAGATTGGGCGTTTGCACGGCGTTCCCACATGCATCGTATCCGACAGGGGCGCCCAGTTCACCAGCTGTCTTTGGCAGAAGCTTCAGGAAGCTTTGGGTACCCGATTGAGTTTTAGCACCGCTTTCCAACCGCAGACCGATGGTCTGTCAGAGAGGACTACACAGACTCTGGAGGATATGCTTCGTGCGTGCGTGGTTGATTTTGGTGGCAGTTGGGATCGTCACTTGCCGTTGATAGAGTTCTCCTACAATAACAGTTATCTGGAGACGATTCGGATGGTGCCTTTTGAGGCTTTGTATGGTAGAAAGTGTCGACCGCCAGTCTGTTGGACCAAACTCAGCGAGAGCTGGATTTTAGGACCCCAGCTAGTTCAAGAGACTACGGAGAAAATTCAGTTGATTCTGGATAGGACGAGAGCAGCCCGGTGCAGACAAAAGTCTTATGCCGACCGTCGTCATCGCAGGCTCGAGTTCGCAGTGGGGGATCATGTATTCCTACGGATTTCTCCGATGAAGGACGTGATGAGATTTGGAAAGTGTTGGAGATAGTGCCCTCAGAGTCAATTATTGGATCACAGGCACGTGATTGCAATGATTGAAGGAGGACCTATCCCGGTAGGACAGTCTCACTCGAGATGATAGTTTGCTATCTGGTTTACCTTTATCATCGTGTACTGTTTCAGGTGACCTGACAAGTTGCTATTACACGTTGATAGAGCCCCTAGGATTCTTGCTTGACCACCAGCAATATGAGGGCGATCATATAAGTGGGAGCTGGGGTCTATAAGCATATCCTTAAATGGTCCCTAGTCGTGTGAGTTTCGAGACAGGGCATCGATACTCCCGAGTAGACTAGTGTATACAGTCGAGACCCCGACGAGGGGCGGTGGCCGGTCTCACAAGCCACTGGTGTCAGTTGGTTCACCTAAGATGTATACAGGTGCTCATTGGGTTATGAGTACACCGGACAGGACTCGCCGGGAACATGCTAGTTGGTCATATACCAGACGTCAGATGGCAGTTCCCTGGTGACATGTGTGCAGGTTAGTTCATCGACCTGGGGATCGTCATCTGTCTCGTGTGAGTTCCCACTGTACTTTGATTACTATCCTACCACGGCTCAAAGGAGTCGTGCAAACAGGTTTTAGTTGGGTACAGTCCCGAGCCACATGGAGGCAGTGAGCGTAACTTCAGGGGTTCGTCTCTCCCGGTATTGGGGGTGAGGTCGTGCTGTGTCTAGGAGAGCCATTACACGAAGCCCTCGGCCGAGGCAAGGAGATTTACTGGTAGGTATTCCAGTAGTATCTCAGGGTGTTCTGGGCTACACTCCGACACGACTTGTACCGCTTTTGGGGGTCTGACTTTTACCAACCCCCTAGGCCCGCCATGCGATGCTCATAGACGAACGAACCGGACAGTATGGATATTGTCACTGACAGGCTCAGTAGGGTTGTCAGGCTGAGTTCACTCACAGACATCCCTTTTAGTCAATACCTGGTAGCCCGTTATGTATTGGCTTATACCTCTAACGTGCTAGTGGTTAAATCCACAACTAAGGTGTTGACGAGTCTTTAGAGTCCCCCACATTCAGTTACTCAGGCTTTCGGGCGAAACGCTGTAGAGGCCGTATGGAGATATGGCAGGGTTCGATCAGATACGTGCGGTATTGCACGGATCATGATCGGGCGGTTTTTACTAGCCGGCTTTGGCTTAAGCCGGATCCTAGTATTTGATAGTGTAGTTTTGTCTCTTTGCATTTGTATTTCGGTCGGAATACAAATGCGGGTGTGTATGCACAGTATCGGGGTTTTCCTGTAATTTATTATGGGACCGGTTTTCTGGTGTTGCCAGTTTGCATTCCGTTCCGGCCGGGTTTTTCATTGTTCCTTCACGGCCGGACTTTTCGTTGGAGGGGTTATTTGCAAGTTCGCAAATAACTTTTAGTGGAGGGCTTCCTTGCATATTATAGCCTTTGTCATGATTAGATTCCATTCTAATCACTTCTTTGCATTTATTGTGATAAGATTGGAAATGGGGGCCGGCCACTGTTGGAATCATGGTGTTGAGGGATTATTTTAATAATGAGGCTAGATTGTGTGTGCTGGAGGTTATATGATTATGTGAAGGAATTTAATTTCCTTTGGTATTAATTCATTTTCCTACACCCACTTGGAATTAAAGGGGGGCCGGCCACTGTTCTTAAAGGGAGAGGTTTAATTTGTTTGGAAAATTCCTTCATGTTATTTTTCGTGGGGCCCCCCCCTCCCTTGTGCTGGTGAATTTCTTAAGTATGGAATGAGGGTGCAGGGAGTGAAACATTATGGAGTGAGAAATTAATTTCCTAGGTTTAAAAGTAGCAACATAAGTGTGCAGGAGAGGAATTAAGAGGGATTAATTTATTGGTGGTGGCATTGAGCTTATATATGGTGCATTGGGGGCTGATTGGTTTTCAGAAGAGCACAAAATTTTTGTGCAGTGGCTGTTTGTTTCTGGCCGAGCTCTTTTACAGAGCATGCTCCATTTCCTTTTCCATCAAGCATCCATGAAATTCTAGTGTATCATTCCTCCACCAAAAATGGCAATCTCCACAACCCCAAATGAGACTTGTATACTACATTCTACAGCAAATCTTGGGCACGTCGAGTAGCCGGCTTCGTGCCCGAGTTGCCTCGGCATTGAGGTGGGAGCCCGTAAAAGAAGTAGGCGATGTGGTGCACTTCCGGCGACGAGGAGGAGACGGGACATTCCGCAGGAGATCGGGACGACGATGAGAAGACCGGAGGACTCGGATCTGTCGGTATACTTCTCTTCCCTATCTTGTAGATAGCTAGGACTAGTTAGTGGTTCGATCCGGGTATTAGTGCGCGGCGGTTTTCCAGTTCAGTAAAAATTAAAGTTTATCACCGCTTCCGCATTTGGCCGTCGGATTGACGGCCGGGGCGCCGCCGTGCACTTACAGAAAGAAAGGGAAGCTTAGTCCCAGATTTGTCGGTCCTTTCGAGATCCTTGAGTGAGTTGGTATCGTTGCCTATCGTTTGGCACTTCCACCCAGTTTTCCGGATGTTCACCCCGTATTCCATGTATCGATGCTTTGCAAATACTTTTATGACCCTTCTCATATGATTCAGCACCAGACCGTTCAGCTAGAGCGCGATCTTTCGTTCACCGAGTAGCCGGTCGTTATATTGGATCGGCAGGTGAAGAAACTTCGGTCAAAGGTCTTTCCATCTGTGAAGGTTCTTTGGCGTGGCCCGAATAGTGAAGAGGTCACTTGGGAGGCCGAGAGCGAGATGCGGAAGAAATTCCCTCATCTCTTTGAGGGTACGCATAGTAAGATTTTTAAATTCGGGGACGAATTTCTTTAAGGGGGAAGATTGTAACACCTTAGAATGCGATTAGTGTTAATTAAGCGATAATGCGGGTTTTTAATAAAAAGTTTACCAAAATAATTTTCAAATATTTTATAAAATTTAATTAACATTTTATTAATATTTATTTTGGGCTTGCATACATATGTGCTTGTTAACCTAGGGTTAATTAGGGGTTAACCAAGCTTAAGTAGCCATGGCATCTAACCCCATTTCATTAAATTGTAATATGTATTTATTTAAATCATTTGGTTTTTAAATTAGGGTTTGAAATTTGTTGACTTGAGAGAGAGAGAGAGAGAGGGTTGACATTTGCATCATGAGGAATGGCAAGCATGCCATGCATTAAATGAGGAGAGAGAAGAAGGAGGCATGGCTCATGCTACTCTCACCCTCTCAACTCATCACATTCTCTCATTCACTCATCATTTTTCTCCTCATATTTTTTTCACCTCATCTCTTCCCTCACTCTCTCAATTGAAATCTTCACAACCCAAACAAAATCTTCACAAAACTCACTAAACCCTTCATTAAACTTGATCTAAAGCTTATAGGGATCACTTGGAGCATGGAAAGATAGGGTTTTGAGCAAGTGGGGATAGGTAACAATCTCTAAACTGTAATTAGGTTGTTATATTGTTGTGTTGCTTTATAGTTTCAGTTTAGAACACTGAAAGATATAGTTTTGTGCACGTATCGTGTTTTTAGTGTCGTTTTAGAGTCACTGTAACCTGTTGTTCGAAACCTACGGTGACGTGCTTTTTGGAGAATATGGTCAATATCGGATATGTCTCTTTTTGTAGGAAAATAGTGCACGACGTGAGTTATCGAGTTTAAAAAAATACCACAAGTGCACGGTGCGTTGAAGCAAGCCGGCAAGCACGGGTGGAACCACAAGGAGTGGATATCACGACATTAAATTGAGTTATGGATCAATAGGTTGGAAAATAGTGTTTTTTCACGTTCTACTATAATACTTAAAAGAGGCAAAGTTTTGGAATACGAAAACTTAGGCTAAGGTTCAGTAAGAGTGAAATACGACATTTACCCCTAACTCTCCGTTTTGATTCAAGATTCATTCCTTTTAGTTTCCATTTGAATAGCGAAAGTATGCCGAATTTATCCGAAAACATGTATCGGGATAAAATACGATATCAAGGTTAAGAAAAACGGAAACTAACAAGAATGAGATAGAAATTGGAGTGAATATGGAATTAGTTAATTGAAGTAGCAAGTATAGAATATATGCAAGAATGTTATATATCTTATCTAGCTAGTTGCGACACGTAACGTAATTCCGTATTCACGCCTACTTCAAATCGTAACATATCAATGATAAAATGTAAAGAAGGAATAGGATGTATGTTAAAGGTTGATTTGCAACCATTCAAAACGATATATCCTATCAAGCAAAACATAATAAAATTGCAATATTAAGAAAAGAAGTGAAAAAGTGCAAGAATCAAAAGGGAGGGGTTGGAAGTAAAGTTATTCCACAACCACCTCACCATAGCCCAAGAACAATTACTCACACATCATCATATGAATAACACAACTGAATAATAAAAAGAAACGACAAAATAAAAAAGAGATACAAGAATTAAACTTGAATGTAATGAAGATTTATTGCAATGGTTCAAAATACAAGTAAATGATTTTAACTACCAAAATCTGATCTTGCAAGCTCAAAAAGAGAAGTTGCGAGACCAGAGGAAGGCAAAGAACTCAACTCAATCCCAAGAGCTACAAGAATTTTAACAAGAGTTTACAAGTATGCAAAAAGTTCTCCCTCGGCCTCATGCCTTGATCTGCTATTTATAGAGAAATCCAAAGCAAAAGTTGCAGGTGACAATAGACTAACATGACCACCAGGGACCAACACAAAGAAAACGAACCAATTTGCCACCATCTTGGCCGCAATTTGTGGCCAAATTGAATATATTTACGGCCGGGTTGAAGAGTCTGGGGCCCACCTTGCTTCAGTAGTCTTCTGGTCTTATGGGTATATCTCTATAATTGCAACTTTTTTTAATCAGTACATATGTGTAATCTGGAGCAATATCACAGAAAAGAGATCAAGTGCAAAAGCTTCATATCACATCACTACTTTATGCATTTAATGCACATCAAGACCACTTGCACAATACATCATTGTTGTGTGCCATGGCAGCACACAAGGTACATGCATCTCCAAAAGTGTTTACACATGTATGTGTTGGACCATTTCATAATTAAACTTTGTACACACACAAATTCTTTTCAAAGTTTAATTGTTCCTAGTAGATATCTTTCAAGTGTTGCATGCATCTATGAATGCACATCACTCTTCATCCCTGCCCACCAGTAGATATCTCTCAAGTCACGATACATCTTGGTGGAACCTGGGCGAACACTAAAAGCTGACTGATGTGCCTGCTCTAGGATCTCGCGTCTCAACCTATCGGTATCAGGTACACACAACATAGTCCCAAAACGTAGCACACCCTAGTCATCAATCAAGAACTCCGAATCTCTACCTTACCGAACAAGCTCAAGAATCACATACAAATGGGAATCGGTGGGCTGGGCCTCACGAATATGATCTAGTAGAAGTGGACGGGCGCGGACATGAGCAAGCTGTCCCCCAGTGGAAGTGAACTGAAACTGTTAGTGTATATGCCCTAGAGGCCATTACTGTAGCATACTAGTTTGTATATTACTTAATGGAAGCTAGGGATATTCACAGTTGTATATACAATCTTGCTCAAAATAGTAGTATGCTACTTGGTTTATTTCTACTTCAATGTGTACATGTGTTTATTTTAGTATATCACCTATACACATTAGTGGAGCCCTTAGGATCTTTGCTTGATTACCAGCGTTGTGATGGCAGTCACACTAGTGGGGGCTGGGTAATCTATAAGCACATCCTTATGCAGGTCCCTAGTCGCAGGACTATCGAGACAGGGCATCGATACTCCAGAGTAGACTAGCGCATGCGCTTCTCATCCCAGAGTGGGAGATGGTCTGTCCCACAGCCATCAGTACGTCGTACTGGAGATAGTATGCGGGTGCTCGTTAGGTTACGAGTACACTGAACAGGACTCGTCGGCAACTGACCGGTTGGTATTATACCTATCGTCAGTTATTAGTTCCCAGGTGACATGAGTACAGCTTAGTCCGCTGACTTGACACTGTCACTTTGCCTCGAGTGTGTTCCCGGGGGTTGACATCGCGCTGTGTCTAGGAGAGCCATTACACGAGTAGTTGATTGATACGAAAGAGTGTGTTTGTAGTTTTTAACCGCAATCAGAACGGTGTCGCGTGTAGCTAGACCGAGGTGAGTACGGGTCGTCCTCTGGGAAACGTGGAACCTTTTACTCTTACTTTAGATGTGTTGAGAAAGAGAGGAGGGATAAAGAATTTTTATAGAATGGTTTCTAGATCTACGTTAAACAAGAATGTAAAATATTGATCTAGATTATTTTAGAGATGTAGATAATATAATAAGAGGGCTTGTAGGGTTCGTTAGGATTTAGTAGTTATGGACGATTAATTAAAAGTTACCCTTTTTATCCATTAATAGATTTAAAACTAGAACGACGGTGATGCGTGTAGATTAGGTTTTCTGGAGGGAAAAGGAATCCCACTCTTAACCCTTATCTCGACACGGAACTCCGTTCATATCTAGCCTTTACCAAAACAATCATTAATCTAATCTCTAATCGCGGTCGGAACTAGCAAAGAATTGCTAGCGCGCCCGATTAGGATGTTAATGATTCTTTCGATAAAGTTCCTAAACTTTATAGGACTTAAAAAGGGTTTAGTTATTTTCATCATCCATTAGCCTACCATAATCCTACGAACCCTAACAAGCGGAGAATTACTCGCGCATGTTGGGAGAAGAAGATGAAATGACAGAGAGGGAAAACATAATGTAAAATGCAAAAGAATTAAATAAAACAACTACCTTTATTAATCAACTTGAACAATCTACAATTTTATTCCGTAGAAAATGATTACAAACTAGTTGCTTCTCGATCTTTCCTAAGGAGGTAGACGAACAGTTGATGATCAGCCTGGATGCGTGAGCCGTCTTGGACTTCGTGATCTCTTCGGTTTGATAACTTTTCCAAGAGGCTCTCGGTGCCCTTTTATAGTCTAAAACCAGAATATTTGGCTTCCAAAGTTGGTAAAATATAGCAGAGATTTATGCCCCAAAATATCTTCCTCTAACTCCCATATATTGCCACGGATCCGCGGCAAATGGGGGCTAGGGCCGCGGATCCACGGCCTGTTAATCTCCACCGTTGATAATTTTTCTGGGGCTGGCTCTATATGACATTTGGCGATCCTTGGCACCTTTAGAATTTGGAAATCTTTTCTCGGTTGCTTCCAGACTTGGTCTCCAAGTTTTCCTTCTTAATTTGGCAAGTTTTCTTCAACAACTTGATTTGTTTGATAAATTCTGCATAACAACTTGGAAAATTCTGCACAATAATCTCAAATAATATTTAGTAGACTTAGTTCTACTAGGATTTGGTCAATGAATTTATTTGCATACATTTTCCTATCAAATGATAATTAAAATATATTAACACATGGAAAATAATGTTTTTACACATAAACCCTCATATGTATAATAGATCATAATAAAGTCCTTTTTTAATATGAAAATGGTAGGAAAAATGTAATACAAATGTGCAGTTTTATCAACTGAACAAATACCCCCAAACTTATCTTTGATCGTCCCGAGCAAACTAGTTTATTTAAGAGGAGAAAAATAAAGGAGAAAACTAAGCACACTTTCGTAGGCAGACACGATTGCACTGAGCACGTGCAATAAGCCGTTAAACCTCTAGGTGTCCCTAGTAGGAGGAGTGTTGTCTCCTAAGGGTTTTCAGCGGATTACACCCACAAAATCCTATAACAAAAGAGAGATGGTGAAATTTACATATAAAGATAAGAACCATAAAAGAAATACTTTGAAAATTTAGAGTTTCCAAGTACACTAGCTTTTCAGTTGTCATGAGCCATATCTTAATAGTCATGAAAAAATGTTAGAAATCACATCATCCCTCAATAAAACATCGTCTTTATTCTTCATTCCTACCTTTCATCCAAACATTGATCATATAACCCCACGTGTGTGAAATGGACATCCCTACACTCGGAGAATTCAATTCAAGCTATCATACTCTTGTCCATCTACCTCAGTACTTTTTAACTTGATGAATATTTAGATTTGCTCGCACATTTTCATGCGACCGTTAATACTTCTTGAGGTACTAACAGACCGATTACTCGTGTGCTTGCTGATTAGGTGATAATATTTTCTTCGTCTTGCACCACCTAAGGCTTAGCAGTGACTCCCAGACCAGTTGGCCTTAGGGCACTAAGTGAAGAGGCACCCTCGCTATATTTTTTTATTGCTGCCTTGGCGATAACAAAACCAGTGTTCATTTTTTTTCTTTTCACCATTTTTATATTTTCTTCATTTTTTTTCTTCTTCATACTTTGGCTTTTAGACAAGAGCATTTCAAGGTATCCTCTACTATCCCGAGTTTCAAGACGTGTGTAAGTGCATATAGTAGGGTATCAACATTCGAATGTTTGGCTTCCAGAATAGAAACTATTTTTCAGACTTATTTTTATCCTCAGATTAGTGACTTCCTTCATCTTACTAACCCTTGGGACAACAGCTCATAACTACTTATTACTAGTTCGTTTAAGAAATTTCTAATTTTCTTGGTTTTCTTAAACTATTCCTATCTTTTGGATGTAATTTTTCACTTTCTATTCTTTTGTTACAAAAGAAAATTTTTGAAATTTTTGAAAATATTGTGCTTATGCAAAATATGATGCAAATTGATGTGTAAATAAGCACAAACCTCCCCCAAACCTGTTTACAGCAGTGTCCTCACTGATGTCATCCGTTAAGCTCAAAAACTTGTAGACTTGAGAGGAAATTATTAAGGGGGGCAAGAATATATGAAAGTGACAATCCTCCCCCAAACTTATTTTAGGCTCACAATTTTGTAAAAATCATTTTCTTTCAAGAGCCAAAATATACCACCCCTCCCCCAAACTTGAGTTAAACAATTTTAATCTTTTTAAAATCACACGAGGGGGTCAAGGTTATTGGTCAATGCCAAGCTTTGCAAAGACCGAAGGTCAACACCAACCATTCAAAAATTTTATCGATGAAGCACCAAGGTTGGTGGAAGAACATGTCACCTTTTGACGTGAAGAAGTGGGGAGGTGACAAAATGTGTAATAGAAAAGGATTGCGTCTCAATTTGGAGAGACGACGCAGTGATAGTAATGATGGATTACTCGCATTATCATGATTGTCCAAAAGAAGGGGTGGAGGTCCAATTTTTTCACCTTGGAGTTGATTCATCTCAATACCCGTGTCTTGTAAAAATACGAATTCATCAGCGAAAATTTCCTCAAAGCTTTCATCGATACCCCGAAGAATAATGTCATCAGAAAAAATGGGGTGATCATCAGACTCTATAAAAAGTTCCTCATCAGTGTTAGATGTTGATCCGGACAACTCGGTGGAAGAGTACATGGTTGGGTCAAACAACAACATATGAAAAGAGTCAGTATCATGAGGTTGATCAAATTCGCTGCTGTCGACATCCATTAATTCGACAGAACACATATGAGTATAGGGTTCGGAGGGTTCACTTCCCAACTTGCAAATGTTAAGTCAATTGACATCTTTCCAAAGGATAGGGTCATAGAGCCGTTTCTACAATTGATTACTGCGTTGGAAGTGGCCAAAAAGGGTCGACCGAGTATCACCGGGATTTGATTGCGTGGGTTTGCTACAGGTTGTGTATCTATAACGATAAAGTCCACAGGGAATATGAATTCACCGACTTTGATTAACACATCCTCTAGCTCACCCCTTGGTTGGGTGATAGATCGATCGGCCATCTGAAGAGTGCAATGCGCAGGTTTTAACTCTTCGAGCCCTAATTGCTCATAAACAGAATACGGAAGCAAGTTAACACTAGCACCCAAATCGAGTAGAGCACGATTGATATTTTTACCCCCAATAGAAATTGAAATTGTAGGACTTCCGGGGTCCTTTCGTTTCTTAGGTAGTTCTTGTGTAAAAGCTGTACTCACATTACTCGCAAGGAAAACTTTTTTAGGTACTTGAACTTTTCTTTTCCTAGTGCACAAGTCCTTTAAGATTTTCGCATATGACGGAACTTGTTGAATAGCATCTAGGAGAGGAATGTTTATGTTAACTTGCTTAAAAATTTCCACAATCTTTTCCATTTGTGGACTTGGTCTGTTGCCCCTTAACCTGTTTGGATAAGGTGCTTTATCAATAAGGGTTTGGTCCAACATTGGAGAGGAGTGTGGGGACGGATTCGATCCCAAAACTGGAGTGGGAATCGACTTAGATAGATTGGCGAAATGGGCGAAGGGTTCGAGCCTTGGGGAAAATGGAGAATAGGCTCGGGTGATGGTGGGAGACTAGACGAATTAGGAGAAGAAGAAGAAGAAGGGGTATCATTGGTGTCACTATCATCACACTGCTCACCCACTCGGTTATTCAGCACTTTTCCCGATCTCTGTAAGTGCACGGCGGCGCCCCGGCCGTCAATCCGACGGCCAAAAGCGGAAGCGGTGATAAACTTAAATTTTGCAGACTTAGCAAACCGGCACCACCGCGCACTAAACACCCGGATCGAACCATTAACAAGTCTAAGCTAACTAGAAGATGGGTTAGAGATATACCGACGATCCAAGTTCTCCGGTCTTCTCCCTATCGTCCCGATCTCCTGCGGAATGTCCCGTCTCCTCCTCGTCGCCGGAAGTGCACCACATCGCCTACTTTGTTTACGGGCTCCTACCTCAATGCCGAGGCAACTCGGGCACGAAGCCGGCTACTCGACGTGCCCAAAGTTTGCTGTAGAATGTGTAGTAGAGGATTGTGTCTCATTTGGGGTTCATGGAGGTGCCTTTTGGTGGAGGGATGATACAAGGATTATGTGGAGGAACTTGTAGGCTTTTGGAGCATGAAATGAACAAGATTTCCACCCTCAAAAACTTGGACAGCCCTTCCAAGGGGAAGGCCGGCCATGACATGGTGGTGGAGAGAGTGAAAGAGTGAGTGTGTATCAAAAATGGGAGCCATTCTCATCTAATCCCAAAGAGAGAGAGAGGAAAGCTATCATGCAAAAGGGAATGATCACAAGGCAATGCCAACACTCCACACAACCATCATCAACAACCATGATGCTAACAAAGTCAAGCCATCATGAAGTATGAAGTCAAGCAAGTCAATGGATGGTGCACCATCATGAAGACTATCATGATGCTACAAAAAACAAAGAACCCCTCCACAAATGCCTATTTGCAACAATGCAAATAAACCCTCCTCCACCAAACTTCGGCCAATGAACGGAACAATGGAAATTGGCCGAAACGGAAAGCAAACTGGCAACTCCAGAAAACTGGTCCTGTAATAAATTACAGGAAAACCCCGATACTGTGCATACACACCCGCATCTGTATTTCGACCGAAATACAAATGCAATGAGACAAAATCTACACTGTACTATACTAGGATCCGGCTTATACCAAAACCGGCTAGTAATATCCGTTTGATCCTGATCCGTGCAATACCGCACGTATCTGATCGAACTCTGCCATATAACCATACGGCCTATAGTACAAACTGTCCGATCCTGATCCGTGCAATACCGCACGTATCTGATCGGACCTTGCCATATCTCCATACGGCCTCTACAACCTTTCGTCCGAAAGCTGAGTAACTGAATGTGGGGGACTCTAAAGACTCATCAACACCTTGGTTGTGGATTTAACCACTAGCACGTCAGAGGTATAAGCCAATACGTAACGGGCTACCAGGTACTGACTAAAAGGGACGTCTGTGAGTGAACTCAGCCTGACAACCCTACTGAGCCTGTCAGTGACAATATCCGTGCAGTCCGGTCCATTCGTCTATGAGTATCGCATGGCGGGCCTAGGGGGTTGGTAAAAGTCAGACCCCCAAAAGCGGTACAAGTCGTGTCGGAGTGTAGCCCAGAACACCCTGAGATACTACTGGAATACCTACCAGTAAATCTCCTTGCCTTGGCCAAGGACTTTGTGTAATGGCTCTCCTAGACACAGCACGACCTCACTCCCAATACCGGGAGAGACGAACCCCTGAAGATACGCTCACTGCCTCCATGTGGCTCGGGACTGTACCCAACTAAAACCTGTTTGCACGACTCCTTTGAGCCGTGGTAGGGTAGTAATCAAAGTACAGTGGGAACTCACACGAGACAAATGACGATCCCCAGGTCGATGAACTAACCTGCACACATGTCACCAGGGAACTGCCATCTGACGTCTGGTATATGACCAACTAGCATGTTCCCGGCGAGTCATGTCCGGTGTACTCATAACCCAATGAGCACCTGTATACATCTTAGGTGATCCAACTGACACCAGTGGCTTGTGAGACCGGCCACCGCCCCTCGTCGGGGTCTCGACTGTATACACTAGTCTACTAATGGAGTATCGATGCCCAGTCTCGAAACTCCCACGACTAGGGACCTTTTAAGGATAAGCTTATAGACCCCAGCTCCCACTTATATGATCGCCCTCATACTGCTGGTGGTCAAGCAAGAATCCTAGGGGCTCTATCAACGTGTAATAGCGACGTGTCAGGTCACCTAAAGCAGTACACGATGATAAAGGTAAACCAGATAGCATACTATCATCTCGAGTAAGACTGTCCTACCGGGATAGGTCCTCCCTCAATCATTACAATCACGTACCTGTGACCTAATAATTGACTCTGAGGGCACTACCTCCAACAATCTCCCACTTGCACTCAAGGCTAATTATTGCGATGTCGCATACTCACAGCCCGTGTGATACCGAACATCCAACTCCTCTACTAGTCAGTCTCACAAAGCTCGTTTGCGGAACTATTGCGTTCGAGGAATAGCCTCAGTGAGTGGATCCGCTTAGTTGTTTCTTTCTATGTCTCTCTATATCTCAAGTTCGCGGAGAAACCCATCTCCCGAAATGAGCAATACCTGTCTTAGAATGTGTCTGAATGTCTGATGGGACATAGCTCATAAATGAACTCCAAATCCAAACTTCTTAGACTGTATCGTCAACTGAACTTAATCAGTATCCTGCGCGCCATGCCTCCCTCAGTATTGCCTTGGACCACCTGTCCAAAATACTGCCCCTCATCAGAAGGAAAACTATAACTCTGACAACCTCCTTGTCGTCCATGTCACCTTGGAAGCCTGGAATGATAACTGTCTCCTGAATGAGGCTGTCGTTATCATATCCCTAGAACATCCACTTATGTTCTAAAACTGCTTCCGACTGTTTCTCCAGGATTGGATTAATGTCAACTTATTGCATCTAGTGCAAGAACAACATCTGGTGTGGTACTTGACATCTCATGATTGACTCAATTGCCTGAGCAAGTGATCTGCCAATCATGCACGTCCCTCTCCCCTTTAGTCTGTAAGACACCTTTAGAGAGGGTGACTCCATTACCTGCAGGTACACTACCGTGCCAGGAGTCGTCCATTCTAAATACTCTTAGAATGCTGTCGAAGTACCCTGATTGGGAAACCACCCAAATCTAGATCTAAAGCCATAGATCTAGTAACCAGTATGTCTGATATAAAATCCATTTCCTTTGTGGAGAAACAACTGTGTGACGACCAAAGTATAACCGATCGTAGTGTAGGAGTTTCTTTTCCTACTCTGTGTATATCATCCAAATACCAGGATATCACACCCTACTACCTTCTCAACTGATCCATCCCCTATTCTGATGAAGTCAAACCCATGACTGTCACGTCAGAAATAGATGATCTATCTCCGCTACATCTGCTCTAGTCTATAAATAGACATAAGCAACCTGTCCACCAATGCTTCCGCTGCTCCCACTGACTACGACAACCCTCTGGCAGAGTCATATAGACGTACACTTCTAAAACTGGTTTAGAACGACGCTATACTCATCCTCCCGCCGGGTCTCGTAACCTGGAACAACAGCAATGGTAATTGTGGGTAAACAAGAACTTCCCTGTCACCGTCCTTGAGGCTACCGTAGTGCCTCTCGGGTGCCTGAAGTTACCCACCTTATCTGCGGAGTGGCCAATGGAATGTCAATCCAGATTGAATCTTTAGGTTCCTTATCAAATCTTCAGTAATCGTTTGTGGTTCTGGAATCACTTCCAGTTCTACCATACTCCCACTACTGTTTTCTGAAAAAATCCATCTTTAATAAAACTGTGGCGAGTCTAGAACAATATCGCTATTGTTCATCCAGATGGTAGAAAGTCAACCCTCGTCATAGCCTGGGTCAACCCACAAACAGCCATTACAGAAACGTGCCTTGAGTTGTCCAGTGTCTGGTTTTAATCATAAACCGGACAACTCCCCGTACCTTAACATCGTTAAGATATGAACTGTTCTATATCCAATATAGAAACAGAGGCACTGATTTAATTGAACCAGATTCAAATCATGCAGCTGTCCCCAGCGCATGTCAACTAAATGGAAGGAGGCCGATCAGCGTTACTCAACTTAGGAATACTTCCAATTATGAGTAACCTGAAAGAGAAGCAAGATCTCTTTATCATTACTATCAACTGAATACCATACACAAGTATCTACATCTTCGATCTCTTTGAAGAATCCCGATACTTGCTATACCTGGTTCTCTACTCTATTCAAATACCTATAACTTCTCAAAATTTGGACCCTGTGTTTCCGCGAAACACCTGTCTAAAAACTAGAGAAGTCATAAGTAAACCGAATATAGTACGAGGACCAAGCCCTCTGTCCTGATGGACCCTGGACAACATACAATCCTTTGTATAAGTCCCTTGAGTCTGATAACACATTCACTGTGTGTCGTAGGTTGAAAACTGTACTTATGGTTAAGAAGAATTACACCGCTGTTTAATGCTCCTTACCTAACCATCCACTGATATAGGTAAATGTCATAGACATAATTTCAGAAAGGTATATCTCACTCTATGAAAATAGACGTACAGATATATCAATTTGAAATTGGTGCATAACAGCGGATATTCAAAACCAAATATTTGCCGACCGGCAAACAGCCCAGGTGATTTCCTCAAATATCACTGATTACAACGAATCCCGATATAATGAGGATAATCACCCAATTCCCAATAACCTACTCCCACTCATCATCTGTAAAACCATACAGATGTGAGAATCGTACCTGGTAAATACATACCCTGGAGTAAGTGTCTAATCGGGAAATCAGTTTTCTTTTAATAGTACACAGTGAAACTGAAACATTGAAATGTTTCGTTGGGGTATCCTGGTATTCCTAGTAATGCCTCTTCCAGATTCACGACTGTAACCGTATAGTTCTTTGCCACCTCTCCAAATCCCTTCATATGTCTTTAGTCTTTACCTTCTGTACACCCCTTTAGGCCAAATGGTTTTCTTCATCCCCTACCGTTCGGCACCAGCCTATGGTTTGGAAGAAGACTATCCAATAAGCATAATGGGTGTAATGTCCCAATCCTAGGAACACTCGCAATGCGAGAGAAGGTGAAGATAAAAGACACCTGAATAAATCTTATTCCTATTTCTCCTGAACCAGAATCCATCCCCGAACTGGAACAAGTTCCTTTCGAGTTCGTATATAACCATACGATGGAGTATCCAATAAACTGTGGATCTTCGTAGTGATACGGAGTGTCCTGGAGAAATACAAAGGTGATTTTAGGATTGGCGAAGAAATACCTGGTTTGGTCGTGAATATCTGTTGCAATTTACTTTGCCCTCTTACTAATCCCTTGCTTTGTCTTAACTTAATACCTTCTGCACACCATCGTTAGGCTAATTGGTTTTTTTCATTCCCTACCGGTCGGCACCAGCCTAAGGTTTGGAAGAAGACAATCCAATTTGCGTAATAGGTGTACTACCCCTAAACCAAGGAGTACTCGTAACCTGAGAGAGGGTAAAAGGAAAAGACAACTGAATAATCCCATCCGTTTTCTCCAGAACCGGAAACCATCCTCGAATAAATTCTTTCGAGTTCGTATCTAACCATACGATGGTTTTGTCCAATGGAAGTGGACGTTCGTAGTAAAACGGGGTGTCCTGGAGAAAAGGGTAAAAGTAGGAGTGGCAATGAGGTTTGCAACTCTGACAATCCAAAAGTCGGTGTTAAGAAGGTTCGGTTAATTTGGTCACTGAGTCAAAGTCTTAGGGTCGGGTCAATGGTCGCTGCCAAAGAGAGAGAGAAAAGAAACACTCAGCATGCACTCTAACCTAGATCAGAATGGTTACCAATTTATCTAATCTGGAATCCTCCCACTGTACCTCAAATTCTCCTCCAAACCTGAAAGAAGAATTAGTCGGGGTTACCCGAGGAGTAAACTAAATCATCAGTGGGAATCGGGATCCAACTATCATTGCATGATAACGTGACGGAATCCGCTCACGCTATCACACTCCAGAAGGTATGCGCATATCTGGCAAGTTTCAGTTCTTTTGAAACTCCCGATGTGATTTCTGCCCCATGCTCTTATGACCTTGACTTTGGCCAACATATCATAAGTCACATGTCAAGTTCTACCCGTCATTCTCCAGGTTAATTTGAATCCACCCGTACATACCCTTGACTTTGGCCAACATGGCAGTACGACTGTTCCAAACCAACGCATCTATCTATGCTGCATATGAATAACCAACAGCTACCAAACACTGTGCCTTGACTTTGGCCAACATACACAGCTTGAATACTATTGACTATCCATATGAAACGACGGAGGGCTACGAATGGTTTCTGGCGAAAACCTTTAACGTAATGAACTTGATATCGTTGAAGGAACAGATAGCTTTTTGAAAATATAGTGACGAAAACCGTTGCTAAAGAGGTCACTCCCGGTGAAGGGATCTCGGCTCTTTCCCCGTAGAATGGGGTGCAGGATATCCCAAATGAATACCACGGTGCAAAGCAAAAGTAATCGGCTATAGTGAAGTCATTGCCCTGACGCAAACTTTTTGTCCAAGGGGTCACTCCCGGTGAAGGGATCTCGGCCCTTGCCTCGTCGACTGAGGAGCAGGATATTCCAACTGAATACCATGATGCAAAACAAAAGTGAACGTCCTTGCAATAACAGCTTTTTGAAAAGTGTTCCAACAACATCAGATTAGGTTTGTTTTAACTTGCATTGATCCGAATCAATGCAGTCCCATCAATTGATCACACCACAAAGAACGAAAATATACTGATGTACGTATATGTCATCCGCATTCGCCACTGGGTCCCGTCATTACCCGTTAGGTTAGCTAACTAACGACAGAGCGGGGACTGGACTAGCGCGGATGTAAAACATATACAACATCTACTAATATATATACCAATATATTATATTTCGCTCAAGGCGTGAATAAAATGCAACATCACAGAAACAATACAGATATCTGGGATCCCCGGGTTTCACAGAGCCGCTGAAACCCGACGTTTCCCTGGTCGTGTGGATAGCCTGTGCAATGAAATCCTAGACCCCTACGGGCGCGGCAAGTTACCTGCCAAAACCTGAAGCGAGGCAGCCCCCTTCAGCGCCATGAATGGACCACCCAGCACTTCACGGAATCCGGTAACTTGGGCACCCCTCCTGGGTCAACCTGTACCCCCTACGAGTGCGGCGAATAGCCCGCCAATCCCAGAGTGAAGCCCCCTCCGTCTCAATGCCATGAGATGCGGGCTTGTTGCCCTCTAGAACCCGGCTATCCGTGCACCCCTCCGCGGGGCAATCCTAGTACAGAAAGTAAAATATACATATAACGGGTACATCGACCGCAACCAGGTCGTGCCCCAAAAGAATAATACAAACAGGCAGTGACGGCAGTCCACATGTCGGACGCTCGTCCCGCAATATCAAATGTACATAATACAACAAAACTATACTAGCATTGCATCCAGGTTATCCCCACGACCGATCCGCAACATCACAGCAAAAACAAAATATCAACGTGAAAATCACGTTCGCAAATCCGTCTAACCGGGCTATAGCAGTTAGACCGGATTTACCGATCGAGTGACATTCACGGTCGCAGATATAATGTAAATACTGTGAAAAATGTGTTTAAAATATCCGACCGATCGAATATTAACAAGTGGGCCCCAAAACAAAACTGTAGCAGTCACAGAAATCCTGGGCCCAATTTTAATATTCCAAAACCCATATTTTAAGCCCAGAAGGCCTCTGTAAAAAATTGGTGAAGTGATCTCCACAGTGCGCGGCGGAAGGGCGGCGGGAAGTGGTTTTCGCGGCGGTTCCGCGCTCCCACTGTGGAGTTACTTCGTCGAATTTTTACAGAGCTCTTAGATTTTCCAGTACATCAATATTTTACAACCTGAAAAATTTTTCGACACCAAAAATTTCCAACAGAAAACTGATGTGGGCAAATACGGGTTTTTGGACATTTCGATCGATCGGAACTGAAAAACACATTACACAAAGCTAGACTAAGTTAATGGCGAGGCTCTGATACCACTGTAAGTGCACGGCGGCGCCCCGGCCGTCAATCCGACGGCCAAAAACGGAAGCGGTGATAAACTTAAATTTTGCGGACTTAGCAAACCGGCACCACCGCGCACTAAACACCCGGATCGAACCATTAACAAGTCTAAGCTAACTAGAAGATGGGTTAGAGATATACCGACGATCCAAGTCCTCCGGTCTTCTCCCCATCGTCCCGATCTCCTGCGGAATGTCCCGTCTCCTCCTCGTCGCCGGAAGTGCACCACATCGCCCACTTTGTTTACGGGCTCCCACCTCAATGCCGAGGCAACTCGGGCACGAAGCCGGCTACTCGACGTGCCCAAGGTTTGCTGTAGAATGTGTAGTAGAGGATTGTGTCTCATTTGGGGTTCATGGAGGTGCCTTTTGGTGGAGGGATGATACAAGGATTATGTGGAGGAACTTGTAGGCTTTTGGAGCATGAAATGAACAAGATTTCCACCCTCAAAAACTTGGACAGCCCTTCCAAGGGGAAGGCCGGCCATGACATGGTGGTGGAGAGAGTGAAAGAGTGAGTGTGTATCAAAAATGGGAGCCATTCTCATCTAATCCCAAAGAGAGAGAGAGGAAAGCTATCATGCAAAAGGGAATGATCACAAGGCAATGCCAACACTCCACACAACCATCATCAACAACCATGATGCTAACAAAGTCAAGCCATCATGAAGTATGAAGTCAAGCAAGTCAATGGATGGTGCACCATCATGAAGACTATCATGATGCTACAAAAAACAAAGAACCCCTCCACAAATGCCTATTTGCAACAATGCAAATAAACCCTCCTCCACCAAACTTCGGCCAATGAACGGAACAATGGAAATTGGCCGAAACGGAAAGCAAACTGGCAACTCCAGAAAACTGGTCCTGTAATAAATTACAGGAAAACCCCGATACTGTGCATACACACCCGCATCTGTATTTCGACCGAAATACAAATGCAATGAGACAAAATCTACACTGTACTATACTAGGATCCGGCTTATACCAAAACCGGCTAGTAATATCCGTTTGATCCTGATCCGTGCAATACCGCACGTATCTGATCGAACTCTGCCATATAACCATACGGCCTATAGTACAAACTGTCCGATCCTGATCCGTGCAATACCGCACGTATCTGATCGGACCTTGCCATATCTCCATACGGCCTCTACAACCTTTCGCCCGAAAGCTGAGTAACTGAATGTGGGGGACTCTAAAGACTCATCAACACCTTGGTTGTGGATTTAACCACTAGCACGTCAGAGGTATAAGCCAATACGTAACGGGCTACCAGGTACTGACTAAAAGGGACGTCTGTGAGTGAACTCAGCCTGACAACCCTACTGACCCTGTCAGTGACAATATCCGTGCAGTCCGGTCCGTTCGTCTATGAGTATCGCATGGCGGGCCTAGGGGGTTGGTAAAAGTCAGACCCCCAAAAGCGGTACAAGTCGTGTCGGAGTGTAGCCCAAAACACCCTGAGATACTACTGGAATACCTACCAGTAAATCTCCTTGCCTTGGCCAAGGACTTTGTGTAATGGCTCTCCTAGACACAGCACGACCTCACTCCCAATACCGGGAGAGACGAACCCCTGAAGATACGCTCACTGCCTCCATGTGGCTCGGGACTGTACCCAACTAAAACCTGTTTGCACGACTCCTTTGAGCCGTGGTAGGGTAGTAATTAAAGTACAGTGGGAACTCACACGAGACAAATGACGATCCCCAGGTCGATGAACTAACCTGCACACATGTCACCAGGGAACTGCCATCTGACGTCTGGTATATGACCAACTAGCATGTTCCCGGCGAGTCCTGTCCGGTGTACTCATAACCTAATGAGCACCTGTATACATCTTAGGTGATCCAACTGACACCAGTGGCTTGTGAGACCGGCCACCGCCCCTCGTCGGGGTCTCGACTGTATACACTAGTCTACTAATGGAGTATCGATGCCCAGTCTCGAAACTCCCACGACTAGGGACCTTTTAAGGATAAGCTTATAGACCCCAGCTCCCACTTATATGATCGCCCTCATACTGCTGGTGGTCAAGCAAGAATCATAGGGGCTCTATCAACGTGTAATAGCGACGTGTCAGGTCACCTAAAGCAGTACACGATGATAAAGGTAAACCAGATAGCATACTATCATCTCGAGTAAGACTGTCCTACCGGGATAGGTCCTCTCTCAATCATTACAATCACGTACCTGTGACCTAATAATTGACTCTGAGGGCACTACCTCCAACAATCTCAACGTGGTAACAGCACTCACATTATAACTTTGTGAGTGGCCAGGATTAGCTATGGGTTGAGATGGGAGTTTCCCTTTCTCTCTCGCACTCATTGCGGCGTTTAACTGTGCAATTTGATTTTCTAATGATTTAATACTCTCACCATGGGAGGCGGAGTTTTTCGTTATGGTATCAATAGAAGACCTCATCTCAGCCGAAATTTGCATGGATTGTTTCATGAACATATCCAAAGTTTGTGTAAGTGAGTTGTCAGTACCGGCCACTTGTGGTGTAGAAATGTTGGCCGGATTTTGGAAATTCTGGGACTGAAAGGGGGGCTGATTCTGTGGTTGTGGTTGCTGTGGAGGAGGTCTTTGATAATTGCTTTGTTGGTTTGGGTTCCAAGCAAAGTTAGGATGATTCCTCCATCCTTGATTGTACGTGGAAGAATAAGGGTCGTTTCTAGGTCGCTGCTGAAAAGCAGCATTAGCTTGAAACGATGCATTCATAGGACATTCTTCCGTTAAGTGTGAAGGATCCGAACAGCAACCACAGATGGTCTTAGGAAGCGTGACCTGATTTAGGGAGAAATATGAGAACTTGTTTTCGATAGCGTCGAGTTTCTTCTGTATCGCTGCCATTTCGGCTTTTACTGCGATAGAAACATCGAGCTGGTGAATACCTCCCTTAGTTGAAGGTGGTCTTACGCTTTCCCACTGCAAAGTGCTTTCTGCGAGATCTTCCAGATATTTCCATGCTTCACCGTCATCTTTAGACATGAAATTGCATTGACACATTGTTTCAAGCATCTGCTTTGTCGCTGGATTAATGCCCTCATATATAATCTAACATAAATCCCATCTTTGTATTCAGTGATGGGGGCATTGGACAAGCAGATCCTTGAAACGTTCAAAGCACTTCCAAAATGGTTCATTGGGAAGCTGAGTGAACTGGTTGATCTCGCTCCTAATGTAGGCAGTCTTATGGTTTGGGTAAAACTTCTTAAGAAATGCTGTGACGAATTCGTCCTAATTAGTGATAGAGTGTGCGGCAGTATTGTAAAGCCATTTTTCTGCCAAGTCACACAGTGTGAATGGGAGAAGACGTAAGCGCATGGCATCTAAAGTCAATTGTGAAGTACCCATCATTGCGCATACGTTTTCGAATTTGGTGATGAAAACGTACGCGTCTTCCGACTCAAGCCCGTGAAATTTGGGCAGCAGATTGATGTAGTGGGGTTTAATTTCGAAATTATCCCCGTTAGGTGGTGGAAGAGATAGACAAGTAGGAAGGGGACAACGAATAGGATAGCATCTCCCTTGGAGAGAGATGCGCGGTGGATTTTGCTCACCTACGGGCAGTGGCAGCATTGTATTATAATCTGATGGAGTGCCATCCATCTCGGTCGATGTGGTGTGTGGTGGGGGAAAAGAAGATGAAGAAGTACTGACTTCGGCGTCGATAGCAGGAACGTGGACAAGACGGGCACTAGGATCCCGTGTCCAGCCGAGCATGCACTAAGCGGGTTTAGTGCAAGTGGCAGCGTGTGTGTGATTTAAAATTGGTTTGTTTTGAAAAAGTAGGACTCAAGACAAATCACCCTAAGATGCACAAGCAACCCTAGAACTAAGGTCACCTAGGTCCAGTCTCTAGACCGCTCCTAGACTTCCAAAGGACAAGCCGCAGGATAAATCCTCTACCGCCTCCGTACTACCCTTGTAGCCAGGTAAGTGCCAGGTAAGTGGGAAGGAACCACGTCGTGGGCCTAATTAAAAACCACTAGCCTTTGTCATACTTGCCTAGGCACTACAAAAGTAATGCAGATAAACGATATATTACCCACGACCTTCCTCTGTCCTTATTGAACACGACAGTCCTTAGAGTCTGGTCTAGATATTTTTAAATTAATGAAGGGTTGATCTATATGCTCGGTTTGTGATTTGTGGGGCTTAGGAAGGGTGATGAAATCCCCACATAATCTTGATTTGGTCTTTGCCCCTTAAAGTCCGTATTAAAATATGCAAAGCAAAACCAATCACAAAACTTTTGCAAAAAGATTTTTGAGCGGCGCTATTTTGCAAAGAATCTTGCAGAAGATAGATTTTATTGGATTTGAGAGGAGAGAGAAGGAGTTAAGAAAGATACCAGAGAAGTGTGAAACCCTAGATCTCCCGTTTCCTCAAGTCCGTGACTCCAGATTCCCTCGCAAAATTCACACACAAATCGTTAAATATGCAATTTGCAGTTTTGTTTTAATAATGATATGAATCGTCTAAGAATTCAACACAAATAGCAAGAATAAAAAATTACGTATGTATCCCCGGCAACGACGCCATTTGATTGTTACGAAAGAGTGCGTTTGTAGTTTTTAACCGCAATCAGAACGGTGTCGTGTGTAGCTAGACCGAGGTGAGTACGGGTCGTCCTCTGGGAAACGTGGAACCTTTTACTCTTACTTTAGATGTGTTGAGAAAGAGAGGAGGGATAAAGAATTTTTATAGAATGGTTTCTAGATCTACGTTAAACAAGAATGTAAAATATAGATCTAGATTATTTTAGAGATGTAGATAATATAATAAGAGGGCTTGTAGGGTTCGTTAGGATTTAGTAGTTATGGACGATTAATTAAAAGTTACCCTTTTTATCCATTAATAGATTTAAAACTAGAACGACGGTGATGCGTGTAGATTAGGTTTTCTGGAGGGAAAAGGAATCCCACTCTTAACCCTTATCTCGACACGGAACTCCGTTCATATCTAGCCTTTACCAAAACAATCATTAATCTAATCTCTAATCGCGGTCGGAACTAGCAAAGAATTGCTAGCGCGCCCGATTAGGATGTTAATGATTCTTTCGATAAAGTTCCTAAACTTTATAGGACTTAAAAAGGGTTTAGTTATTTTCATCATCCATTAGCCTACCCTAATCCTACGAATCCTAACAAGCGGAGAATTACTCGCGCATGTTGGGAGAAGAAGATGAAAATACAGAGAGGGAAAACATAATGTAAAATGCAAAAGAATTAAATAAAACAACTACCTTTATTAATCAACTTGAACAATCTACACTTTTATTCCGTAGAAAATGATTACAAACTATTTGCTTCTCGATCTTTCCTAAGGAGGTAGACGAACAGTTGATAATCAGCCTGGATGCGTGAGCCGTCTTGGACTTCGTGATCTCTTCGGTTTGATAACTGTTGCAAGAGGCTCTCGGTGCCCTTTTATAGTCTAAAACCAGAATATTTGGCTTCCAAAGTTGGTAAAATATAGCAGAGATTTATGCCCCAAAATATCTTCCTCTAACTCCCATATATTGCCGTGGATCCGCGGCAAATGGGGGCTAGGGCCGTGGATCCGCGGCCTGTTAATCTCCACCGTTGATAATTTTTCTGGGGCTGGCTTTATATGACATTTGGCGATCCTTGGCACCTTTAGAATTTGGAAATCTTTTCTCGGTTGCTTCCAGACTTGGTCTCCAAGTTTTGCTTCTTAATTTGGCAAGTTTTCTTCAACAACTTGATTTGTTTGATAAATTCTGCATAACAACTTGGAAAATTCTGCACAATAATCTCAAATAATATTTAGTAGACTTAGTTCTACTAGGATTTGGTCAATGAATTTATTTGCATACATTTTCCTATCAAATGATAATTAAAATATATTAACACATGGAAAATAATGTTTTTACACATAAACCCTCATATGTATAATATATCATAATAAAGTCCTTTTTTAATATGAAAATGGTAGGAAAAATGTAATACAAATGTGCAGTTTTATCAACTGAACAGTAGTCCCTGGCCAGGGCAAGCGAGATATACTGGTAGGTTTCCAGTGCTATCTCAGGGTGTTCTGGGCTTCACTCCGACATGACTTGTACCGCTATCAGGGGACTGACGTTTACCGCCCCCTAGACCCGCCATACGATGTATCAGACGAACAGACCGGACTGTACGGAGACTGTCACATTCAGGCTTAGTAGGAGTTCAGATGGGTTTCACCTCGTCAGTCTTCTTATCGGCATCTACCTGGGGACCGTTACGCACAGCTAGTGCCGCGTGCGATCTGTGGTTAAACCCACTGCCAGCGTAGTGTCGAGTCTTTAGAGTCCCACACAGAAAGCTATTCGCCTTTAGGCAAAAGAGTAGAGGTCGCATGGTTTTGCGACAGGGTCCGGTCACATCCGTGCACTTGTGCACGTATAGTGTCCGGACAGTTAACACTAGCGGGCTTTGGTTTAAGCCAGATCCTAGTGTACGTTTTGGTATTGGTTTTATCCAGTATGTATAGATGTTCCTCAGAACGCGGATGCGGGTGTGTATGCACAGTTGACGGAGAGACAGAGGCAGAGGATTCTCATTAGGGTTGTTGACTGTTGACTGTTGACCATTGACTTCTTGCTAAACCCTAATGAGAATATGATATATGATTAACAATAATATTAATTAAGTATTATGGTGATATGGTTGTTGAGGGGTTGACTTGTTGACTTTGTTGACCGGTTGACTAGGTTGGACTAGTTGACCATCATGATGACAATGGCTATAATTTCATGGCAAAGTCTTTTTGCTTGCTTGTTCTCTTGTGAAAAATGAGTGCATGAAATGATATGGCTATTGTAGCTTAAACCATCACATAATACTCGATTGCTATGATTTGTTATGATGGCTTTGGATTATGAGAGCCAAGAGAGAAAAGTCTTTCTCATTCTATCATTCTCATTCTCTCTCTTGTTCTTGAGCTCTCATCCTCTTCCTCTTGCTCTCCCTCTCTCTTTAGTCTATGGTTCACTTGTCTCATGTGTTGAGAACCAAGAACCATAGAGAAAAATCCCAACACACTCTCCTCTACTCACTCTAGTTCACAAGGTTTAGCAAACCGAGTGAACTAGTTTCTTCAAAGCTCGAAGAAGAAGCCAAAGGTAGAAGCTTTCGGGTGGATCGATCTTCGGCGCAAGGAGACGACGGGGTGAAGCCGATCCGTACACCATCGAGGTTTGAAGACGAAGGAGTTCAAGAAAGAAAGGTATAACCCCCTACCCGAGTAGTTAACAACTCCTAGTTAGGTTGTTAGTTAGATGTTTAACAAAGATCCGGTTTTGAGTCCATGTTACCGCCTCTAGAAAATTGTTTTTCACCAAATTCCGCAAGCCCGTAAGTACCGGGAGAGGTAGCATGGACTTACAGAAACTGTACTCTGCTGTCGCACAAGTTCTTCCAATCTGCAGAAGACTGTCTCTGAACTGCGCTCAACTGGGACAAGCTACCCCCAGGCCTACGACTCAAACCATCGGCTACCACATTCACCTTTCCCGGGTGGTAAAGGATCTTACAATCATAATCCTTCACAAGCTCCATCCAACGGCGTTGTCTCAAATTCAGATCCCGCTGCTGGAAGATGTACTTTAGCTCTGGTGGTTTGTGAAAATCTGACACGACTCCCCATACAAGTAGTGTCTCTAAATCTTAAGCGCAAAGACCACCGTGGCCATCTGAAGATCATGAGTGGGATAATTCTGCTCGTGCTTCTTCAACTGCCGGGAAGCAAAGCGATAACTCTATCATGCTGCATCAATACACAACCGAGCCCTACTCGAGAAGCATCACAGTAAACGACAGAGCCGCCCTATCCAGAAGGCAAAGATAAAACTGGTGCAGTCGTCAACCGAGTCTTCAACTGCTGAAAACTCTGCTCGCATGCCTCAGTCCAAAGAAAAGGAACCCCTTCCTGGATAGTCCGGTCAGCACTACAGCGATACTCGAGAAGTCCTGCACGAAACGGCGGTAATAACCTGCTAAGCCCAAAAGGTTGCGGACCTCTGTCGCTGATACAGGTCTGGGCCAAAGCTGTACGGCCTCGATCATCCTTGGGTCCATACGAATACCGTCTCCCATAACCACAAGACCAAGGAAGTCAACACTATCAAGACAGAAGGCACACTTCGAGAATTTAGCAAACAGCCGGTGCTCTCTCAATGTCTACAAAGCAATCCTCAAGTGTTGCTCATGCTCCTCACGACTTTTGGAATAAACCAGAATGTCATCAATAAACACAATAATAAACCGGTCGAAGAATGGCCTGAAAATCCGGTTCATCAAATCCATGAACGCTGCTGGGGCATTGGTGAGTCCGAACGACATCACCAAAAACTCATAATACCCGTAGCGCGTACGAAAAATAGTCTTCGGAACGTCATCATTCCTAACCCGCAACTGATGATAACCTGATCTCAAATCAATCTTAGAAAAATGTCCCGCACCCTGGATCTGATCAAACAAATCGTCAATGCGAGGTAAAGGATGCCTATTCTACACCGTCACTCGGTTCAATTGACGATAATCAATGCACAACCTCAAACCGCCTTCCTTCTTCTTGACGAACAGAACAGGAGCTCCCCAAGGAGAAACACTCGGATGTACAAGTCCCCTATCCAGCAACTCTTGCAACTGATCCTTAAGCTCCCTAAGCTCCGCCGGGGCCATCCGGTAAGGCGGTATAGAAATTGGCCAAGTGTCGAGAATCAGATCAATGCAAAACTCAATCTCACGCTCTGGCGGCAATCGAGGTAACTCATCGGGAAAAACGTTGGGAAACTCTCGCACGATAGGAACCCGGTCCACCGAATCTACTGTGGCTCCGATATCATTAATAAAAGCCAAGAATCCCCGACATCCTCTCCTCAAAAGCCGACTAGCGCAAAAGGCAGAAATCAAACTGTGAGGGGCGGCACCACGGTCCCCCTGCACAACAAGAACTGACTCGCCGGGAAAACAAAACCGGACTGTCTTCTCGCGGCAGTCCACAGACGCATAGCAAGTAGCTAACCAGTCCATGCCCTGGAGAACGTCGAAGTTCAACATCTTAAGAAGGATCAAGTCGACGGATGACTCTCTATCTCCTATCCGAACGGCACACGACCGAAACACGTGTCGCGCAACAAATGACTCTCCAGCAGAGGTAGTCACGACAAGCGGCTGATCTAGCAAACACGACTCTCGGCCCAACCTCGGCACGAAGTGTGTAGAAACATACGAGTGCGTAGATCCCGGATCAAACAACACGTGTGCATCAAAAGAACATACTGAAATAGTACCTGAAACCACTGCGTTGGACGCCTGCGCGTCCTGATGAGTCAAAGCAAATACTCATGTCTGCCCTCTACCTGCAACTGGCTGTCCTCCGCCTCTGTCACCCCATCCACTCTGAACAAACCCTCTGCGACTATGACCTCTCTAAGCATAAGTCTGACGCGGAGCTACAACAGGCGCAAGAGGCAACGCTCTCTGAGGTGGAGAAGGTGGTAAGGTAACATGTGATACGGCTGCCTCGTCCTCACGTGGCTCAGTACAATCTCGAACACGATGATAAAAACTCCCGCACCGGAAACATCCAGACAATGACTGCTGACACTCCTGAGGATAAAAGCTAAACAACCGGCTTTGTCTCGAGACTCTGCTATTCCCCGTACCTGAACGAAATCTGTCGCGGCGTATAAACATCTGTCTCGGGGCTGATATACCAGTACGAACCCTCTTCGGTTCCGGAACGACTGATGTCTCGAAAAGACGCTGCTCAACCAATCGGGCTGCGTCCACTGCTGCTGCATATGTATCACAATGCTGTGCGCTGATAGCGAGGAACAACTGGGTAAGCAAGCTTCGAACAAACCTCTTGACCCGCATCTTCTCAATGTCCACCAAATACGGAGCATACACAGATAGCTTGGTAAACTGCACGTCGTACTCTGCCACCGTTATACCCGGAGTCTGACGTAACGACTCGAAACTGCGAGCTCGAGCATCCCTGACGCTCTGCGGAAGAAAACGGGTAAGAAACACCGTCACGAACTCAGCCCAGGTCATAGGAGAAACACCTGCGGCTCTGCCCCTCTCTAAAGACTCGCACAAAGTCTGGGCAATACCCTCCAGATGAAAACTCGCGAACTCTACACATCTCGCGTTGGAGCATCTCAGAGAATGACAGACCCTAGCCATCCGATCAATAAACAACTACGGATCCTCAGCTGCATCAGTGCCAGTGTAAACCGGAGGCTTCGGCCTCATGAACTCGGTAATGATACGGTGATAACCTCCGTAGCTGTAGGTACAACTGCCTGAACAGTAGACACCATCGCGGTCCCCGTAACAGGTGGGAAAACCTCCTATCGCTGCGCCCGACTGGACTCAACTAACGAACCCATCATCTGGCGCAAATCCTGCATACCGGAATCTAGCCTAGTAATACGATCCAACGAAGGTGGATCAACCTACTCCTGTACAACGGGTGTACCGCCCTGGTCAGTCCTTGTCTCAGATGAGCCAACTCTTGCCTCGGCTCTTGCGGCCGCTCTCTGCGCCCTCGTAGTCTTCAGCAGCATAATGGATGGAAATGAAAACAGGATTCGATAAGAACATGGAAATCGAATCTCAAGGATGTGTATAATAACAGAAGGAATTTCAACCGATAAGTCTTAAGGTCACTTAGGCGGAGTACCGTGTCGTAAGTATGCCGCGGAACATACACACACAACGTCACTCTGCTTAAGCTACATACTCCATCATACCAAGGTCATTCTACACTCCGAAAGGTAAAACCTAGCGCTCTGATACTAACTTTGTCACGACCCAAAATTTGGCACGTGACCGGCACTTAAACCACGTAACGTCAACAGGCGTGACGCAATTTAAGTAAGCCGAAAACACAAAAATATAAACCATCAAAAGTAGTAAGTGATAAAAACATTATTAAAAACATTTGGAAATCACAAGTAAAAGTCTTTAAAGTTTACATTTTTATTTTCTTAAAAATTTCGGCAGCACCTCCTTTGTAAAACTAGCCCCGAAACGGGTACAACATAAGATATAAGTAAAGCAACATATGATATAAATAAAGCATCCCCAAACGGGAGCAAATCATGCCCAAAGGTGGAAACAATCACCACAAGCATATATATACGACGCCATAGCGAAGAAATGGACAGCATAAGTGGGAAAACAGCATAAAAGATAAAACTGCATAATAAAAGCCGGCTCACACGAGCATGACACCCAAAGTCACAAAATATACAATATCGTCCTCACAACTCGTCTCTAAGTCAATACATAAAATGGTTGATGGAGAGTACTAGATACAATGAGATATATACAATGAATGTAAACGGATAACCCCAAAACCCACCTATAGAAAAACGGCTCACAGCCAACCGTAGCGGTATCCGCTGCAAAAAAGATACAATAAGATAGCCCCTGCCGCGACTACTCTGAGGATCAACCTGCAAAACACTGTGGCGCAATGGGGGTGAGTTGCCAACACGTGTGTGTTAGTTATATGTATGCCCTAGAGGCCATTACTGTACATATGTTGTATATTGTAGTTGATGCTTGGACATATATAGGGAGGACTTTCTTGCTCGACATGATAGTATGCTATCTGGTTACTCTTTATCTTAACATGTACTCTGATTGTCTCTATGTCACATGTTGATAAAGCCTTTAGGATGAGTACTTGACTACCAGGACTATGATGCAGATAATATTAGTGAGGACAATGTAGTCGCCAAGTACATCCTTCAAATGTTCCTAGTCGTGGGAGTACCGAGACAGGGCATCGATACTCCAGAGTAGACTAGCGTATGCGCTTCTTGACCCATATGATGGGCGATGGATGTTCTCATATCCATTGGTGTTTGACATCAAGGATGGTGTACGGGTGCTCAGTGGAGACTGGGTACACTTGATGGACTCGCCAAGAACTCCCAGATGGTATTATACCTCACGTCAGATGGCAGTTCTCTGGTGACACTGGTACAGGTTAGTCTGTAGACCCGAGATCGTCATAGAGTCTTATGTGATTCCCACTGTGCTTTGATTTCCATCATACCACATCCAAGAGGGAGTGCAAAAAGGTGGCTTTTGGATACAGTCCCGAATCACATGGAAGCAATGAGCGATAGGAGAGGATTCGTCTCTCCCGGTATAGGGAGTTGATGTTGCGCTGTGTTCGATTGGCTATAACTGGAAATCCCTGGCCAGGGTTGCTGAGATTTACTGGTAAGTGTTATCAGTAGTTTCTCGAACTGTTATAGACCTCATATCGACATGACTTATCAAGCTACTGGGGTCTGACGTTTTCCACCCTTAGACGAGATATGCGACATATCAGACGAAGAGACAGGACTGTACGGGAGTGTTACTGGTTGGATTCACGGGAGAATGTACAGGCTTGCTTCTTGATCTTATGATTTCTCAATACTTGGGTGGCTGTTACGTTTAGCTGACCGCTTGCAGCTTGTGGGTGTTTGATATGATCATCACATACTGCCGGCGTATTGACGATTCTTTATTGTCCTACACAGAGGTTTCCTGGCTCAGGCAAAACGGAGTAGGAGCACATATGTGATATGTGCGGGACCAAGAATAATGCGTGTATGTGATACCGTATTAGATTCTTGCGATATGAGATATCGGCCGGGTATATGTGATATAGCCGGGTCATCGGATCAAGTGTTGATTCGATGAACTGATACAGATTATATTAGTCGGTTATTTGTCAAATACCTGGATTATCGGATCAAGTGTTGATTCGATAATTTAATGTATAATTATATATTTGATATATTAAATTACATTAACTAATATAAGCTCACTAAAATATTCTTTTTCTCACTCGGGTAATACATTGATATATATGCGATATATGTTAATTGTATTATTTTATTTTGTTACAAAATATATTATATATGTGATATATAATATTGTAACAAGTTAAGGTTACAAATGAACCATGTTTTATGGAGTTTAAATGTGGTTAGGGTTTGGATTAGGGTTAAACCTTCTTGAAGCTTCTAGGAGCTTTGCTTTTGTTTTTAACTAAAGATATTTTAGTTGATATTTGTTAACCCAACCCAACCCTTCACCATGGTGAAGTCTCTAGATGGGTTAAGTTATCATACTTAACCCATGGTTGCATTTCTAATCTCACAACAATTCATTATTCATCACAAAAGGATTTGATTGTTCTTCTTCTTCTTCTTTGGTGAAAAGCTTTCTAGCTTTTTTTTCATTGTGATGAAAATGAATGAGATTAAGAAAACAAATGAGTGCTAAATTCCTACTTCATCATCCTAATCTATTCTTGCTACTTAGATTAGGGTGTTTGCTTTGCTAATACTTGATTAGCAAAGCAAGAGCTTGGGTTTGAGTTTCTTCAAGGTAGATTATCTTTGTTATCGAAAATCGGAAGCAAGCTTGCATATTTCTTTTATGGAGCCTCTCTAGAGTCCGGATACTCGATGATCGCAGCGAAGGGACCACAACACGGAGCTTATGAAGTGAAGGACCGGACTACAAAGGTTGTAATCCCAAACTCTTAGAAGTAAAGTTGTTTACTTGCTTATGTTTTCGCCTAATCTCTAGTCTAAGATCTTGGTTAGGGTTGTTCGGCACGTCTAAAATTTAAATCGGGCATGGTTGATGCCTTGTAGAACCTTGTGAGAGTGTCTAGTAACTCTACAGTGGTATCAGAGCCAAGCTAGAGCTTTAGGCGATGTATAGACGAAGTTTAAAGTCCTATCGAACCCCAAAACCCCGACACAAACCCCTTCTCTGGAAATTTTTAAAAATGTTGATTTTTTCGTATTAAAAATACTCAGAAAAATAAATAGGGAAATCTATGAATTACTGTGCAGTACGGACCACCAACTCACCAATATGACCGCGGAACCGCGGCCAAACTAAGCGTTTGGTGGCGGTTCCGCGGCCAAACAGTGAAGATGGGGCCCACTACTTCAGGTATATATTCTTGGGTCCTTTTTCATTGTTCTGGGAATTTTTAATTCTACTCAAGTGTTGAGTTTTCTGGGATGTATTGGGAACTTGTTGATTCGATCAGAAAGTTTAACTTCGTTTAATTTTTCCGGGTAATTTAGAACGTGTCAAAAAGTTCGAACGGATATCAATAACTCACTTTTTCCCCTGCCGGAAAATTTCCAAGTGTTGGATTTTTCCGTAGTTTAAGAACGTTCTAAGTCATGCAAGTAACGCGGTGGACCCTCTAGAAAAACACAAACCTTAACTCGATTATGTGACCGTCTGAACCGCCTCTAAACCTTAGGGTTTATAGCAGTACGGCGTTGCCACATGTGAGGCGTTGGTTTGACCCTTCTACGGCTGGACTGTTGGTACTGTGGCATGTGATGGATGCTTTTAAACTAATTTCAAGTGTTGAGAACCATTTGGGAAAACTTGGGTGTTTGATTATTCGATCGGAAAGTTTAGCATTGTCTATTTATCCGGAATGTGATACAATATTTGGAATGCACAAGTAGTTATGAGATAACTAATTTGAATGTTATAATTCTAGCAGTTCAGTCTCAGATGATCGGTTGCCACGGGATTTTGATGCGATCAAAGTCCGTCGCAGTCACGTAGCGTACGCGGATACTCGCCGGGTAAACTTAATAGAAAGCCACGCCCCATAGCCCAGACCAAGTGAATGTAGGAGAACCCCGTCGCCAAAAGCATCCGTTCGGGTGCTCGCGGCAGCGGTGTTCCGCCTTAGTGCACTTCGTCGACGGCATCCGGGGGTGCGGCCGTCTACTAAAGTTTGCGACGAGCATTCGATCAGGATGTCGGGAATCTTGTTGAATTGCCCGACTTGATATTTGTAAGACTACGGTAGCTCCCCGGCCGTCTTTCCGAGGCCTAAATGCGGAAACGAAAATTTTTTTAAACATGAAACCGGCGCTATCGTATGTTTAAACCCGGATCGAACCATTAACCTACAACTAGCTACTAGAGAAAGGGTTGGAAAGCTATACCGATCGATCCGTGTCCTTCAGTCTTTGACCACCATCCCAAGCTCCTCGCGGCAACTCCGGTCTCGATCTCCTCGTCGGAAAGGGCACCATATCTACGAGTCTTTTTACGGGCTCCCGCTTCATCCGAAGCAACTCGGGCACGAAGTGTGCTAGCCGACATGTCCAAGGTGATATAGAGAATGTTTGTGATCACTTTGTCTCTTGCATCCATTGATTTGGATGGAAGTTAGAGGTGTTGCCATTAATGGAGATTATGAGCTAAAGAAGAAAGAGGAAGAAGAAGGAGTTTCCTCTCTCCTTTATTTTGTGTTGTTGCAAGAAAAATAATGAGAGCAAGAAGAGAATAATACAAGAGCCAACCTTGCCCTTGGCTGCCCCCCTCTCTCCTCTCATCAAATCAACTCACAAATCCATCATATAATGTGACACATGCACAAGAAAAGAGACCACGAGTCGTCACTTGTGCATGTGTCACAATTAATGATCTTAATCATGATTTTGTGCTCATAATTTCCATTAACAAACATTAATCCAAATGTTTGCAACAATAAAAAGATACGGCAACATCTAAAGTAAACTCGTGACGGATCACAAGGATACCCCTCACCTGTATATACATACCTGCACCCGCATTCCGACTGAATGGGAATGCAATAAGACTAAAGTAATCCAACAAATATAATACTAGGATCCGGCTTAAACCAAAGCCCACTATTATGATCCGCCCGATCATGATCCGTGCACTACTGCACGTATATGATCGGACCCTGCCATATATCATACGGCCTCTACAACGTTTCGCCCGAAACTTGAGAAACTGTCTATGGGGGACTCTAAAGACTCGTTAATACATTTGCTGTGGATTTAACCACTAGCACGTCAGTGGTACTACCCGTACGTAACGGGCTACCAGGTATTGACTAAAAGGGAGGTCGATGAGCGAACTCATCCTGACACCCAACTGAGCCTGTCAGTGACAATATCCATACAATCTGGTCTGTTCGTTTATGAGCATCGCATGGTGGGCCTAGGGGGTTGGTAAAAGTCAGACCCCTAAAAGCGGTACAAGTCGTGTCGGAGTGTAGCCCAGAACACCCTGAGATACTACTGGAATACCTATAAGTAAATCTCCTGCCTCGGCCGAGGGCTTTGTGTAATGGCTCTCCTAGACACAACGCGATCTCACCCCCAATACCGAGAGAGACGAATCCCCTGCCGATCCGCTCACTTGCCTCCTTGTGGCTCGGGACTGTACCAAACTAAAACCTGTTTGCACGACTCCTTTGAGCCGTGGTAGGGTAGTAATCAAAGTACAGTGGGAACTCACACGAGACAAATGACGACCTCAAGTCGATGAACTAACCTGTACACATGTCACCAGGGAACTGCTATCTGACATCAGGTATAATACCAACTAGCATATTCCCGGCGAGTCCTATCCGGTATACTCATAACCCAATGAGCACCTGTATACATCTTAGGTGATCCAACTGACACCAATGGCTTGTGAGACCGGCCACCGCCCCTCGTCGGGGTCTCGACTGTATACACTAGTCTACCCTGGAATATCGATGCCCTGTCTCGAAACTCCCTTGACTAGAGACCTTTTAAGGATGTGCTTATAGACCCCAGCTCCCATGAATATGATCGCCCTCATACTGCTGGTATTCAAGCAAGAATCCTAGGAGCTCTATCAACGTGCAATAGCGACTCGTAAGGTCACCTAAAGCAGTACACGATGATAAAGATAAACCAGATAGCATACTATCATCTCGAGTAAGACTGTCCTACCGGCATAGGTCCTCCCTCAATCATTGCAATCGCGTGCCTGCGATCCAATAATTGACTCTGAGGGCACTATATCCAACAATATTGAAAAGTGTTTTCGATATTAAGACTAAAATGCGGAGTTTTATAATTGTTAGGCATGCGATGTCTAAGGAATTCATTTGGTTTGGCATGCGATGTCTAAGGTGGTTGCCGATTCCAACTGTTGTAGTTTTACACTTTCTTTTCTGCGACCGTAAGTGTAATATGTGGTGTATCGCCGGTTTCGTTGCTATACATCAATGACAATTGGGATACGCATATTTACTTACGTTGATGATATGTGATATTATGTGTTGCTGTGATATGTTATATTGGATCGTCGTGTTTTGAATAGCCGGGGGTTTTATGTGAGATGAAAGTTTTTCTTTTTCATTCATGTAAAATTCATTTGTATGTAATATTCTTTTATTGCGGCACTTCGGGCTGAGGATGATGTCACCATTGTATATTATTTACTTTTCCGCATTAGGTAGACCCAAGGCGGGGAGCACAAGTAACCGGGTTCTAGGGCCCAGTGAGAGACCATCTCGAGGAGTCGAGACCGGGTCTCTTAACCCTAGAATTGGCAGAGTTGCTTGCCGCTCTCATAGGGGTCTAGGGATGTGGGTTTGGCTATTCATCGCGACCGTGGAATCCATGTTTTATACAGGCTCGTATTAAAAACACGGACCTCCTAGTATATCTAATATTTCATATATGTTCTTCTGCTGCAATGTTCTGTGATGAGATCATATTACTGCCTGAGACGAATGTTTATATTATATATATGAGATATATGTTATATTACAGATTTCATTTCAAATGTAATGCTTGTGAATCATAATAAAATGGGACTTCATTAATGAGATTAATGAAATAAAAGAAACCTAAAGATGTTGTAGAAACTTGTTTAGAAACTGGTAGCTCTAGTTCTTGCTTTACATAGCGGTATTCCTTGTAGATATCCAACACCTTATTCGATAAGGAAAGAGCCGAGATCCCTTCACCGGGAGTGACCTCTTTAGCGAAACTAGCAGATGCTACAAACTCGGTTTGTCTTTTGATTGTTTTTACAGTTTTTTCTTTGCATAGTGATATTTGTGAAATATCATGCACCTTATTCGATGAGGAAAGAGCCGAGATCCTCCCACCGGGCATGACCTCTTTAACAAAACTAGAAAATACCTCAAAAACATTCCATTCAAAATCACTCAATTCTACAACGATATAAAGTTCATTACGCAAAGGGTTTTCTTAAAAACCTGTCATAGCCCTCCATCATTTCAGATAAGTAATAGTTAGTATTCGTACTACGTTTGTTGACCTCTATCAAGGCGTAGTGTGTGGTAGCTGATTAGTGCTTATCTGTATAAACATATGATGTGATTGATTTAGGGTAGTCGTGCGACCTTGTTGACTTCTGTCAAGGGTCGTGCGGGTGGTTTTACTTCAATCAGGAAATGACGGGTTGAACTTGACTAGCAGCCTATGGTTTGTTGACCTCAGTCAAGGTCATGGGACGCTTGGGGCAAAATATTATTGGGAATTTCAAGTGTTGAAATTTGCAATGAGATTGCATACCTTCTATGAGATAGTTGGATCCCGATACCCGCTGCGAGTAAGAGTTACTCCCGGAAGAGTTTTACACATTACAATTAGCCGATCAAGTAGGTGTCTAGAAAGGTGTTAACGGGGTTATGCCTATGGGAAAACGAGGCTTATTTTAATTAGGTTCGTGCGAAAGCACGGGGAACCTCCCTCAAAGTACCGGCACTGGCCTGGCTGAAAGATTGGCGAACTTGTAGGGTGTAATTAATCCTGGCTAGTCTTTCCTTTTAGGGTTTGAAGGAAGATTTGGCTAAAATAGTGGGAGACATCCTGATTAGATATATTAATAATCAATCTAATCTTGCAAGAGCACATGCTGAGTGTTTTCTTCTCTCTCTCTCCTGGTAGCGATCATGTTACGCCTTAATCAAAATAATGATACGGATGTATTGACCGAACCCGCTTGTTATACTGTGCTAGGGAACGTTGGTCCCACTCCAACTTATAATTGTTATAAGACAGAGCAGGAATAGGGGATTACCAGAATTCTCGTGCCGCCCAAACGAAATAAGTACATGTTGATGCATCTTCTTCGGGTGTGTTCATTACAGAGAACTGTTTCTCAGTATCCTTTACGTCCAGGGTATGAGATACCGGATCAGGATCCCAGATATGTAATCTGTTACATGGGCTACAGATAGGTAGAGAACTGAGAACGGGTGATAAGTTTCAAGAGTTGGAAATTGTGCAGTTGTTGCAAGCCAAGCAGTTGGCAGTTATCACCCTGTATTACCAGAATACATTGATTCTGAACGAATGTTATTAGATACCGAACCTGATATACAACATCATATCAGTCTCTTTATTAGTAAAGAAGGATATAATTTTGTATTGTTGGATAATGTTTTGAACATTTCCTGTATCAAGAGTTGATCGGTTCAGGCACGTTATCTAAAAGCATATACGTTCTAAATCAAACCACAGTTCTTAGTATACAGAACACACACAAGAGGAAGAGTTCAGAAATGAACGAATCCTTCTTGAGGCATTGTAGACTGGGTCATATCGATGTGACTCGACTAGCTAAAGTTTCATAAAGATGCATATTTAAATTAGTTTGGATTTACATTTTGTAAAACTTTCCAGTCATGTCACAAAGATAAGATGACCACAGCTCCGTTTATTGGAAACAGAGAAAGAGTTAGTGAACTCTTGGGATTGATACGTGCTGATGTATGAATGTCCCCTGTCTACACATGCCAAGACCGGTTATTTTTACTTCATTAAATTCACTGATTATCTCTCAAGATCCGGACATATGTTCCTGTTGAAACACAAGTCTGGAACTTTTAAGAAATTCAATGAATATAAGTTAGAAATAGAGAACCAAAAACGGGTATAAGTATTATGCCCTTTTATGAGATCAAGGAGGAGAATACTTGAGCATGGAATTCCTGGACTATTTTAAAGGAGAATGAGATTCTCTCTAAGCATTACTCCTCCGTATACACCACAGCACGTCGGTGTATCAGGGCGGAGCAATCACACCCTATTTGATATTGTGCGCTCTATGATGAGTACTACCGAGTTTCCTATTTCCTTTTGGGAGTTATACACTTGTGAAGCTGCATACCTATTGAATAGGGTTCTAATCAAATCAGATGCCTACCACTTCATATGTGATATGGAATGTGGAGAGCCCATATCTTAAGTATGTTAAGATTTGGGGCTGTCTGGCCTATGTCTAAAAGTATAATCCGAACAAGCTCGAGGCAAAGTCGGTTCTGTAGAAGTTTGTTGGATTTCCCAAGCATTAGCAAGGAAATATCTTCTACCACATTGAGGAATAAAAGATGTTTTTTATCTCATCGTGCCACCTTTGTGAAAGGGAATTTCTTATGAAGAAATTAGTGCTCATGAGGTAGAACTGGAAGGAGTTCCAGTTATACAAACTGCAGCTGATTATTTGGTAGAACCGGAGGATTCAATAGTTTCCAACGAACCTCAGCCTCTACGTCGATCTGGTAGGGTTCCTCACTCACCTGAGAGATACTTCGGTTTCTCTATGACAGTAGGAGCGAGGATTGCATCATGAGATGATGACCCAACTTGTTTCAAGCAGGCCATCAGGAGTGGGACTCTATGAGAATGGCTGGATGCTTAGCGATCTGAGATGGAATCCTTATACACCAACAAAGTATAGACTTTGGTTGCTTTATCTGAAGGGTTAAATCCCCATCAGGAGCAAGTATATCTTGAGAAGATTACTTGGTATACATGGAAAAGTTGAGACTTTCAATGCTATGCTTAAGTCCATCGAGATCCTACTTGCCATGGCTACATACCATGACTACGATATCTGGCGGTTGGGTGTCATGACTGCTTTTCTAAATGATGATTTGGAAGAGAGCGTCTATAAGTATACAGCCAGAGGGCTTCATAGACAGTGTGAGCAGCGGAAACGTATGCAAGTTGTTTTATGGGATAAATCAGGCATCGCGGAGTTGGAACGTCTGTTTTGATGTAGTAGTCAAAGAGTTTGACTTCATCAAAATGGTAGATGAACCTTGTATATACAAAAAGGTAGTAGGGAGTATGGTGGTGATCTGTTAGTGTATATGCCCTAGAGGCCATTACTGTATCATACTAGTATGTATATTACTTAATGGAAGCTTGGGATATTCACCTTGTATTGACAATCTTGCTCAAAATAGTAGTATGCTACTTGGTTTGTTTCTGCTTCAATGTGTACATGTGTTTATTTTAGTATATCACCTATACACATTAGTGGAGCCCTTAGGATCTTTGCTTGATTACCAGCGATGTGATGGCCGTCACACTAGTAGGGCTGGGTAATCTATAAGCACATCCTTATGCAGGTCCCTGGTCGCAGGACTATCGAGACAGGGCATCGATACTCCGGAGTAGACCAGCGCATGCGCTTCTCATCCCAGTGTGGGAGACGGTCTGTCCCACAGCCGTCAGTACGTCGTACTTGAGATAGTATGCGGGTGCTCGTTAGGTTACGGGTACACTGGACAGGACTCGTCGGGAACTGACTAGTTGGTATTATACCTATCGTCAGTTATCAGTTCCCAGGTGACATGAGTACAGCTTAGTCCGCTGACTTGACACTGTCACTTCGCCTCGGGTGTGTTCCCACTGTACTTTGATCACTACCCTACCACGGCTCAAAGGAGTCGTGCAAACAGGTGGTGGTTGGGTGCAGTCCCGAAGCACTTGGAGGCAGTGACGGTTAGACAGGATTCGTCTCTCCCGGTATTGGGGGTTGACATCGCGCTGTGTCTAGGAGAGCCATTACACGAGTAGTCCCTGGCCAGGGCAAACAAGATATACTGGTAGGTTTCC
This sequence comes from Agapanthus africanus, assembly GCA_030015575.1. Classification (NCBI taxonomy): domain Eukaryota; kingdom Viridiplantae; phylum Streptophyta; class Magnoliopsida; order Asparagales; family Amaryllidaceae; genus Agapanthus; species Agapanthus africanus. Next base: position 560,109,652 of record CM057338.1, read on the forward strand.
AGTGTTATCTCAGGGTGTTTTGGGCTTCGCTCCGGCACGACTTGTACCGCTATTGGGGGACTGACGTTTACGGCCCCCTAGGCCCGCCATACGATGTATCAGACGAACAGACCGGACTGTACGGAGAATGTCACACTCAGGCTCAGTAGGAATTCAGATGGGTTTCGCCTCGTCGGTCTTCTTGTCGGCATTACCTGGGGACCGTTACGCACAGCTAGTGCCGCTTGCGGTCTGTGGTTAAACCCACTGCCAGCGTAGTGTCGAGTCTTTAGAGTCCCACACAGAAAGCTTTTCGCCTTTAGGCAAAAGAGTAGAGGTCGCATGGTATTGCGACAGGTCGCATGATTTTGCGACAGGGTTCGGTCACATCCGTGCACTTGTGCGCGTACAGTGTCCGGACAGTTTACACTAGCGGGCTTTGGTTTAAGCCAGATCCTAGTGTACCTTATGGGATCGGATTTATCCAGTTTGCATTCGTGTTCCTCGGAACGCGGATGCGGGTGTGTATGCACAGTTGACAGGGAGGCACAGACAGCGGATTCTCATTAGGGTTGTTGACAGTTGACCGTTGACTTTTTGACTTTTTGCTCAACCCTAATGAGAATATGATATGTGATTAACTATTATATTAATTAAGTATTATGGTGACTTGGTTGTTGACTTTTGTTGACTTTGTTGACTTGTTGACTTTTGTTGACTTGTTGATTTTGTTGACCGGTTGACTAGGCTTGACTAGTTGACCATCATGATAACCATGGTTATCATTTCATGCCAAAGACTTTTACTTGCTTGTTCATTTGAGTAAAATGAGTGCATGACATGATAAGGTTATGGTTGCTTCAACCATCACATAAGACTTTCATTGATATGATGAGTTATGATGACATTGGATTATGAGAGGGTGAGAGACAAAAGAGAGCCTCATTCTTTTCTTGCTCATTCTCTCTCTTGTTCTTGAGCTCTCCTCTTGCTCTCACCCTCAACCTCTTGCTCCCTCTCTTGATCTATGGTTCTCTTGTCTCATGAGTTGAGAATCAAGAACCATAGATAAAATCCCATTCTATTTCTTCTCTACTCATTCTAGTTCACTAGGTTTAGCAAACCAAGTGAACTAGTTTCTTCAAAGAACGAAGAAGAAGCTAAAGGTTGGAGCTTTCAAGTGGATCTATCTTCGGCGTACGGAGACAACGAGAAGGAGCCATCGAACCACCATCGGAGCTTGAAGACGAAGGAGTTCAAGTTTAGGTATAACCATCTCCATCCGAGTAGCTAACTCTCTTTAGCTAAGTTTGCTAGTTTTAGTTTAGTCAAAGATCCCGACTTTGCTTAGTCCATGTTGCCCCTTGCGCTAAAAATTTGATTTTTATACCGTTTCCGCCTCCCCGTAAGAACCGGGGATCGCAACGTGGACTTACAGTGGTATCAGAGCCTAACTAAACTTAAACTAGCTTGGTAGTGAAGTGTAACGAAGTTCGGAACCGGAAAAATCCAAAAACCAAACTTTTACAAAACCTGAGTTTCTGTTGAAATTTTTTTGGCTCAAAATGAAAAAATTTATATACCTAAATTCGGCTCAGGGTTTTGTGTGAACACCCAAGAAAAACGTTGCCCTAATTCGTTCAAACCGCCGCGCTTCCGCCGCACTAAGTAGGCATGTGCCGCGGAAGCGCCGCAGTTTGTCGTCTTCTCTGCATCGTTTTTCGTGCAGTGTGTGTCTGTGTTGGTTTTGGGATTTTTGAAATATATTATATGTGCCCAGATTTTCCAGAAAAGAAATTTCCTTTTGGGGTCCTATAATTCCGTATTTTTTTTCCGAACTTCACTGCACTTTGACTATGATGGTTATATCTGTGATGTTTGCATGTATTGAACGTCGGCTGATCGCTATAAGTCGATTGGTCGGGGTTATACATGATCTTTGTTTGATGCTGGAATGTGTATATAAATATGTTGGAATGTCGCGGGTGAATAGCCGGGGGTTGTGAGACGAGAGTTTTCTTTTCTTGCAATTCATGTAAATTTGTAAATTGATGTAATAATTATTTGTATGGCCGCACAACCGGGTCGGGGTTGTAGCCGTCATTGTATAATTTCTTTTTACTGTTTTTGCTCCTAGGATAGACCCATGGAGGGGTGCACAAACTACCGGGTATGCCGAAGTGTCGAGTGGCCTACTCATGGAGATGAGGGAGGTTGCTACGCTTCGGGTACTTGGCGGGTAGTTTGCCGCACCCGTAGGGGTCTTGGGTGGGGTATTGGCTATTCACCGCGACCGTGTAATCTGTTTTTGTTACAGGCTCGTACAAATTACAGATTCCTAGTATATCCAATGTATTTATCTGTGATCTGAAATGTTTTATCATTGCAGTATATCTATATATGATATTATTTAGGCGTTGCTTATGTTTTACAGACGCGCTAGCCCAGCCCCCGCTCTGTCGTTAGTTAAGTAACCTAACGGGTAATGACGGGGCCCCGTGGCGAATGCGAATGGCATAAGCGTACGTCATATTTTGGTTGTTTTCTGCAATGGTAGGATTAATTGATGGGACGCATTAAAAGAACTAATGCAAGAATATCACGCATTAAAAGAACTAATGCAAGCAAAACATGCATTAAAAGAACTAATGCAAGAAAATAAACCAAGTATAAGTCGTTGGAACACTTTCGAAAACCCACTCGGTTCTTTTCAAAAACAAACTTTTAAAATGCGGAGTTTGAGCCACTCCATTTAAAAGCTATCTCGTTCCATCGACTAAATCAAGTTCACTACGTTCACGGTTTCGCCAAAACCATTCGTAGCCCTCCGTCGTTTCATATGAATATTCAACGGTATTCAAGCTGTGTTTGTTGGCCTTAGTCAAGGCACAGTAATTGGTAGCTGGTGGACATTCATATGTTGCATAGATAGATGCGTTGGTTTGGGACAGTCGTATTACTTTGTTGGCCTTAGTCAAGGGTATATACGGATGGATTCAAATTAACCTGGACAACGACGGGTAGAACTTGACATGTGACTTATGATTTGTTGGCCTTAGTCAAGGTCATAAGAGCATGGGGCAAAAAATCCACATCGGGAGTTTCAAAAGTACTGAAACTTGCTAGATTTGCATACCATTTGGAGTGTGATGATTCTGGTAGGATTCCTTCAGTTTCGTCACGCGATGATATTTGGATCCCGATCCTACTGTGAGTATATGCTACTCCTCGGGAAATTTCTCACTTAACGATCAATGCTATAAACCTAGTAGGTGCCTAGAAAGGTGTTAGCGGGGCTACGCCCCCAGGGAAAAGAGGTTCTTTAATTAAGGAACTTCGCGAAAGCGTTGGAAAACCTCCCTCGAAGTACCGACACCGGCCTGGCTGAACGGTTAAGCAAGTATTGTACGGTGGGATTGATCCTGACTAATTCTTCCTTTATGGTTTGAGGAGGGATTCGAGAAACAGTGGGAGCCATCCTGTTTAGACAAACTAAAAACCACTCTAAACTTGCAAGAGCATCATGCTGAGTGTTTCTTCTTCTCTCTCTTAATTGCAGCGACCCTGTGACCACGCCTAGGTTACATCTAGATAAAAATATGACTGAACCTGACTGTTATGACTGGCAAAGGTCTGTCCAGATGTCCATTGCCCATGACAAGCTGGGACACCTCTTAACTAATCAAAACCCTGCTGTCTCAGGTCCAGTTTCCCCTGTCACGGATGTTCACATCCGCAGGACATCGGAAAAGGATTGTGCGAAAGCCAAGTGCCTCGTGTTAGCCTCAGTTGATGGTACAAACCAGAGGCAGCACGAGAAGATGGACTCAGTTTCTATCTTCCTCCATAACAAAGTTTTATATAGAGAGCAATCTCGTATCGCAAGATATGAGACCTCGAACGAATTGCTTCAAGCGAGGTTGGCAGTCGGGTCATCTGTAAGGGGCAACGTCCTTACAGAGACCAGCTATATTGAGCTCACGGACCTGGAGACCACGTTGGCGAATGGGTCAAGTACTGACCTAATTCAACAGTCCCTGCCCTCTGCTTATACCCTGAAAGAAACCAGGGAAGAAAAAGGAAAAACAAGGGCAAAAGTTTCAGGACTGGATATAGTAAAAGAGGGACGTTCCTATTGTAACGGGAATGAACTATGGCAGAAAGATTGCAGGGCTTGTAAAGCCAGTAGCCAGAATTCGAAGCATGTTGTGGCTTCGGCTTCAAGTGTGTTTGTAATTGAGAACTGTTTGTCAGTTAACCCTACTTCCTGGGTATTGGATACCGGATCAGGATCTCATATCTGTAATTCGTTACAGGGTTTGAGAAACCGTAGGGTTATCAGGAAAGGTGATATGACTCTCAGGGTTGCTAACGGAATGAGCATGGATGCTGTATCCGTAGGGGAATATCACCTAGGACTGACAACTGGGCAGATATTGATTCTGCGTGACTGTTTGTATGTACCAGGTGCGACTTGCAATATCATATCTGTATCCTTACTTTCTAAGGAAGGATATGATTTTGCTTTTGTAAGCGATGTAGTAAACATCCACCTAAATCAAGCACTGATTGGGTCAGGTACATTAAATAATGGTATATACGTATTGAATCAAGCTCAGATATTCAGTGTCCAGAACACACTTAAAAGAAAGTCTCCAGAATTAAATCAGGCTTTCTTATGGCATTGTAGACTGGGTCACATCAATGAGACACGGTTGACTAAGTTACATAAAGAAGGATACTTGGATCCGTTCGAGTACCAGTCTTATGCCACTTGTGAATCTTGTCTCATGGGAAAGATGACAAAGACTCCGTTCACTGGACACGGAGTAAGAGCGAGCGAGCTCTTGGGACTTATACACAGTGACGTGTGTGGTCCAATGTCTACACATGCGCGAAGCAGTTATTCATACTTCATTACTTTCACAGATGATTTCTCTAGGTTTGGACATGTCTTCTTAATGAAGCACAAATCCGAGGCCTTTGAGAAATTTCGAGAATATAAGAATGAAGTAGAAAAACAAACAGGCAAAAGTATCAAGATCCTAAGATCGGATCGAGGTGGTGAATACTTAAGTGCCGAGTTTCTGGACTACTTAAAAGAGAATGGAATTCTCTCTCAGCGTACTCCTCCATACACACCACAACACAACGGTGTATCGGAAAGAAGGAATCGAACCCTATTAGATATGGTTCGTTCCATGATGAGTAAGGCTGAGTTACCGCGATCTTTCTGGGGTTATGCACTGGAAACAGCTGCACATCTCTTGAACCAAGTTCCTACTAAGACAGTGCCTACCACACCATACCAGATGTGGAGTGGGAAGAGACCCTGTCTTAAATCCTTTAAGACATGGGGATGTCCGGCATTTGTAAAAAAGCAGCATGCGGACAAGCTCGAGGCACGCTCAGTACAGTGCAAGTTTGTGGGATACCCAAAGAACTCCAAGGGGTATCTTTTCTATTACGCAGAGGAGCAAAAAGTCCTTGTTTCTCGTCATGCCCGCTTCTTGGAAACTGAGTTTTTAGAAAATCAGATAAGTGGGAGCGCAATAGAACTGGAAGAAATTCCAGAACCGCAAGCTATTACTGAAACCTTAGTAGAACCAGAAGGTTCAGGGGAACCGGACATTCCTACGCCGCTCCGCAGGAGTAGTAGGCAGTCTCATCCGCCCGAGAGATACTACGGTTTTCTCATAGACGGGGATAAAGAGGATTGCATCATAGATTATGATGAGCCTACTAGCTTCCAGCAAGCCATTCAGAGCGGTGACTCGGTAAAATGGCTGGATGCAATGCGGACCGAGATGGAGTCCATGTACACCAACAAAGTTTGGACTTTGGACTTTGCTCCAGAAGGGGTAAAACCCGTAGGCTGCAAATGGATCTTCAGAAAGAAGATTGGTGTAGATGGGCAGGTTGAAACCTATAAAGCTAGGCTCGTTGCAAAGGGTTTTCGTCAAAGACCTGGTTTGGACTATGACGAGACTTTTTCTCCGGTAGCCATGCTTAAATCCATTCGGATCCTTCTTGCCATTGCTGCCTTCCACGATTATGAGATCTGGCAGATGGACGTTAAGACGGCTTTCCTAAATGGAAATTTAGAAGAGTGCGTCTATATGGATCAGCCAGAGGGTTTCAATCAGAGTGGGAGCAGCGGTAAAGTATGCAAGTTGCTCAAGTCCATCTATGGACTTAAGCAGGCATCGCGGAGTTGGAACATCTGCTTTGATGATACTGTCAAAGAATTCGACTTTGTCAAAAACCCAGATGAACCATGCATTTACAGTAAGATTGTAGGGAGAAATGTGGTATTCCTCATCTTGTACGTCGATGACATTCTCCTAATAGGAAATGATATTCCTATGCTACAGTCAGTCAAAGGATTCTTGTCACAGAGGTTCTCCATGAAGGACCTGGGCGATGCCAACTACATTCTGGGGATCCAGATCTATCGTGATAGATCTAAAAGGATGTTGGGACTTTCACAGTCAAGGTACATCGACACCATACTGAAACGATTCAGTATGGAGGATTCCAAGCGCGGTAATCTACCGGCTTGTCACGGAATCACCCTCTCCAAAGAGATGTCTCCCAAGACTGATTTGGAAAGGGCTCGGATGTCATCAATACCCTACGCATCTGCGGTAGGCTCTATTATGTATGCGATGTTATGTACCAGACCAGATGTAGCATACGCATTGAGCGTTGTAAGCCGGTATCAGTCGGACCCAGGGGAGAAACACTGGATAGCAGTAAAGAACATTCTCAAGTACCTTAGAAGGACTAAGGAGATGTTCTTGGTGTATGGCGGAAAAGACCTCCAGATTGAGGCCTTTGCTGACTCCAGCTTCCAGAGTGACAAGGATGACTCCAAGTCCATGTCGGGTTATGTCTTTATCCTCAATGGAGGGGCGGTTTGCTGGAAGAGTTCCAAGCAGGAAACCGTTGCTGACTCAACCATGGAAGCGGAGTACATAGCTGCTTGCGATGCCGCAAAGGAAGCTGTCTGGATGAAGAAGTTCCTCACGGAACTTCAGGTGGTTCCTACCAGTGTTGATCCAATACCGCTGTATTGTGACAACAACGGCGCTATAGCTTTAGCGAAGGAACCAAGGTCCCATCAGAAGTCCAGGCACATTTTGAGGCGGTTCCACCTGATCAGGGAGATCATTGATCGCCAAGAGATCGAGGTAAAGAGAGTAAAATCAGAAGATAACACTGCAGATCCATTCACCAAGGCCTTGCCCCAGACTCAGTTCGAGCGGCTGATCGAGATGATAGGTCTTCGATACGCCAGTACATGGCCTTAGTGCAAGTGGGAGATTGTTAGTGTATATGCCCTAGAGGCCATTACTGTATCATACTAGTATGTATATTACTTAATGGAAGCTTGGGATATTCACCTTGTATTGACAATCTTGCTCAAAATAGTAGTATGCTACTTGGTTTGTTTCTGCTTCAATGTGTACATGTGTTTATTTTAGTATATCACCTATACACATTAGTGGAGCCCTTAGGATCTTTGCTTGATTACCAGCGATGTGATGGCCGTCACACTAGTGGGGCTGGGTAATCTATAAGCACATCCTTATGCAGGTCCCTGGTCGCAGGACTATCGAGACAGGGCATCGATACTCCGGAGTAGACCAGCGCATGCGCTTCTCATCCCAGTGTGGGAGACGGTCTGTCCCACAGCCGTCAGTACGTCGTACTTGAGATAGTATGCGGGTGCTCGTTAGGTTACGGGTACACTGGACAGGACTCGTCGGGAACTGACTAGTTGGTATTATACCTATCGTCAGTTATCAGTTCCCAGGTGACATGAGTACAGCTTAGTCCGCTGACTTGACACTGTCACTTCGCCTCGGGTGTGTTCCCACTGTACTTTGATCACTACCCTACCACGGCTCAAAGGAGTCGTGCAAACAGGTGGTGGTTGGGTGCAGTCCCGAAGCACTTGGAGGCAGTGACGGTTAGACAGGATTCGTCTCTCCCGGTATTGGGGGTTGACATCGCGCTGTGTCTAGGAGAGCCATTACACGAGTAGTCCCTGGCCAGGGCAAACGAGATATACTGGTAGGTTTCCAGTGTTATCTCAGGGTGTTTTGGGCTTCGCTCCGGCACGACTTGTACCGCTATTGGGGGACTGACGTTTACCGCCCCCTAGGCCCGCCATGCGAGGTATCAGACGAACAGACCGGACTGTACGGAGAATGTCACACTCAGGCTCAGTAGGAATTCAGATGGGTTTCGCCTCGTCGGTCTTCTTGTCGGCATTACCTGGGGACCGTTACGCACAGCTAGTGCCGCTTGCGGTCTGTGGTTAAACCCACTGCCAGCGTAGTGTCGAGTCTTTAGAGTCCCACACAGAAAGCTTTTCGCCTTTAGGCAAAAGAGTAGAGGTCGCATGGTATTGCGACAGGTCGCATGGTTTTGCGACAGGGTTCGGTCACATCCGTGCACTTGTGCGCGTACAGTGTCCGGACAGTTTACACTAGCGGGCTTTGGTTTAAGCCAGATCCTAGTGTACCTTATGGGATCAGATTTATCCAGTTTGCATTCGTGTTCCTCGGAACGCGGATGCGGGTGTGTATGCACAGTTGACAGGGAGGCACAGACAGCGGATTCTCATTAGGGTTGTTGACAGTTGACCGTTGACTTTTTGACTTTTTGCTCAACCCTAATGAGAATATGATATGTGATTAACTATTATATTAATTAAGTATTATGGTGACTTGGTTGTTGACTTTTGTTGACTTTTGTTGACTTGTTGACTTTTGTTGACTTGTTGACTTTGTTGACCGGTTGACTAGGCTTGACTAGTTGACTATCATGATAACCATGGTTATCATTTCATGCCAAAGACTTTTACTTGCTTGCTCATTTGAGTAAAATGAGTGCATGACATGATAAGGTTATGGTTGCTTCAACCATCACATAAGACTTTCATTGATATGATGAGTTATGATGACATTGGATTATGAGAGGGTGAGAGACAAAAGAGAGCCTCATTCTTTTCTTGCTTATTCTCTCTCTTGTTCTTGAGCTCTCCTCTTGCTCTCACCCTCAACCTCTTGCTCCCTCTCTTGATCTATGGTTCTCTTGTCTCATGAGTTGAGAATCAAGAACCATAGATAAAATCCCATTCTATTTCTTCTCTACTCATTCTAGTTCACTAGGTTTAGCAAACCAAGTGAACTAGTTTCTTCAAAGAACGAAGAAGGAGCTAAAGGTTGGAGCTTTCAAGTGGATCTATCTTCGGCGTACGGAGACAACGAGAAGGAGCCATCGAACCACCATCGGAGCTTGAAGACGAAGGAGTTCAAGTTTAGGTATAACCATCTCCATCCGAGTAGCTAACTCTCTTTAGCTAAGTTTGCTAGTTTTAGTTTAGTCAAAGATCCCGACTTTGCTTAGTCCATGTTGCCCCTTGCGCTAAAAATTTGATTTTTATACCGTTTCCGCCTCCCCGTAAGAACCGGGAATCGCAACGTGGACTTACATGATCCTCATAGAGTACGTGGATGACATACTCTTGATAGGGAAGGAGTTTCCTATGCTACGCTCGGTCAATCTCCTCTTATCACAAAGATTCTCTATACGATCAAGGTGATACCTCCTAAATCCTGGGTGATGGATCTATGAGATAGATTTAATTGGATGTTAGGATTCTCACTAGTTGTAGTGAGATGGTATCAATCGATCCTAGGGAGAATCACTGGAAAGGTTCCAGGGTGATAAGGACAACTGAATGTCAGTCGCAGGCATTGTCTTTACCCTCAGTGCAGGGACGGTATGTTGGAAGAGTTCCAAGCTAGATACCGTGACTTACTAGACGATTAAAGGCAAGATACATCGTTACCAAGGATGCTACCAAAGAGGTAGTCTGGATATATATATATATATATATATATATATATATATATATATATATATATATATATATATATAAGTTCATGGGATGAACTTCGTTCCTGCCATTGTGTGACAATGGAGTTGTGGCTTATGCCAAGGAACCCCCGTCCCATCAGAGATCCAGACATATTCTTAGGCAGTATCGCCTGATCATGGAGATGGTTGATCTCCAGGTAGATCGAGGTTAAGAGAGTAGACACAGAGGACAACAGCGCAGATCCACTCACAAAGGCCTATTTCCTAGTAGAGACTTTTATTGGATGGTTGACTATGAGATACTTTAACCACAGCTGATTGTTGGGTATGCGATACCACAACAGGTGGCCCTAGTGCAAGTGGGAGATTGTTAGTTATATGTATGCCCTAGAGGCCATTACTGTACATACGTTGTATATTGTAGTGGATGCTTGGACATATATTGGGAGAACTTTCTTTCTCGACATGATAGTATGCTATCTGGTTACTCTTTATCTTAACATGTACTCTGATTGTCTCTATGTCACATGTTGATAAAGCCCTTAGGATGAGTACTTGACTACCAGGACTATGATGCAGACCATACTAGTGAGGACAGTGTAGTCACTAAGTACATCCTTCAAATGTTCCTAGCCGTGGGAGTACCGAGACAGGGCATCGATACTCCAGAGTAGACTAGCGTATGTGCTTCTTGACCCATATGATGGGCGATGGATGATCTCATATCTATTGGTGTTTGACCTCAAGGATGGTGTACGGGTGCTCAGTGGAGACTGGGTACACTTGACAGACTCGCCGAGAACTCCCAGATGGTATTATACCACACGTCAGATGACAGTTCTCTGGTGACACTGTTACAGGTTAGTCTGTAGACCCGAGATCGTCATAAAGTCTTGTGTGATTCCTACTGTGCTTTGATTTCCATCATACCACGTACAAGAGGGCGTGCAAAAAGGTGGCTTTTGGGTACAATCCCGAATCACATGGAGGCAATGAGCGATAGGAAGGGATTCGTCTCTCCCGGTATAAGGAGTTGATGTTGCGCTGTATTCGATTGGCTATAACTAGAAATCCCTGGCCAGGGTTACTGAGATTTACTGGTAAGTGCTATCAGTAGTTTCTCGAACTGTTATAGACCTCATATCGACACGACTTATCAAGCTACTGGGGTCTGACATTTTCCACCCCTAGGCGAGATATGCGACATACAGACGAAGAGACCGGACTGTACGGGAGTGTTACTGGTTGGATTCACGGAAGAATGTACAGGCTTACTTGTTGATCTTCTGATTGCTCAATACCTGGGTGGCTGTTACGTTTAGCTGACCGCTTGCGGCTTATGGGTGTTTGATATGATCATCACCTACTGCCGGCGTATTGACGAATCTTTAGAGTCCTACAGAGAGGTTTCCTGGCTCAGGCAAAACGGAGTAGGAGCACATATGTTATATGTGCGGGACCGAGAATAATGCGTGTATGTCATACCGTATTAGATTCTCGCGATATGAGATATCGACCGGGTATATGTGCTGTAGCCGGGTCATCGGATCAAGTGTTGATTCGATGAACTGATACAGATTATATTAGTCGGTTATTTGTGAAATAGCTGGATTATCGGAACAAGTGTTGATTCGATAATTTAATGTATAATTATATATTTGATATATTAAATTACATTAACTAATATAATGTCGCGGCCCGAAAAGTACGGAACATGACCGACACTTAAATTACGGACGTCTCGAGGCGTACGTAATCTGAGTAAGCCAAAACACAGAAATCAAAACCAAGGAAAGTAGTAGAGTGAAGGAAAACCAATTCAAATCAAGTAGTTTTGCAACATACGCTGAACTATGCATTTTTAAAAACACAAGTCTTTTCTAAAAAATTTCGGCAGAGTTTCCTTTGTAAATACTAACCCCAAACGGGTACAAAACCTGATAAAGCATATATAATGAATAAAGGCATCCCCAAGCAGGAGCTAGCTCTTCGTCAAACGACGGTCACAACCACGCAAGCAATATAATATACAACGCCGAAGAGCGAGGAAAAACAAAAAAGGAAACTCAAACAGCCTGAAATCCATAGAAATACAACGCGCGACTCTAAGGTCAAAAGAATGAACAACTGGTCTTAAGTCTGAAATAAATACATGTCTGGTTGATGGAGTTTAACTAAATACAACTGAAAAAAATAAAATACAAGATATAATGGTGGTCACGATGCAAGTGAACCCACCTACCAAGAAAATCACCCGGAAAGGAAGCGGTGTGCCAACAAAGCCGTAATAAAACCTGTACGGCAAAACCTGCAAGAAACTGAGGCACAACGGGGGTGATTTGCCAACTCGTGAGTAGAAAACATCTACGAGCAGAAATCGCTTGTATGACGCAATCCTAGGTCATACGATCAGTAATATCCTCAAATGATAAAGTCTAAAGCATAAAAAGGTGGCAAGGGTAAACATCTAAACATAAGTGTAATCCCAGTGCCCGTGTTAGTGCCTCAGGTAGCAATGTATCATATGTATGAGGTATAAATGTAATGTAATGCAATGAGTGAGACAACTGTTTTCTTTATTTTTAATGGAATTTCTTTATATATATAAAACGAGTATCCTCAATGAAATCAACAGAGAAATCCGTGTCAAGCATCGACACAAAACATAAATCCCAATATCTCAATATCTCAGGTTCCGGCTGTCCGGACTAACCTGTACCATCAAATCTCAATGCCTCGGTGTCTCAAATCTCAAATATCAATATCTTAGGCTCCGCAGAACGGATCAGCCTATATCCATCTCATGACTCCGGCAGGTATCCTCCGGATAGACGACGAGTCCTAATAATTTCACCGGTAGGTAGTGCTCCCCTGCCAGGCTCACCGAATACAACTCGGACTTCTCGCCCCGGGGTACCTTACCAGGCCCACCATGTACCCGAGACGGTTCATCCAACTCCTCGAATCGGGTCTCGAAATCCATCAGCAATCATGGAAACTCATGGTGGACGACTCATACATCATGGGAAAACCGCACTTTTCATTTAAAAAAGAGAGAAAGAAGTTTTATAAATGTTCTTGCGGTCTTCCCCCAAATCCAGGAAATCTCAGGAAAATCCGAAATCCAATCCTCAATAGCACGTAAATAGTGAATATAGGCATAAAACTCCATAATACGGCATAACAGTGAATAATATTATGCACGAAGTAGCAAGTAATAATGCAATGTCTAAACTAGCATATAAGGCAAGTACACTAATATTATGTCGAAACTATCAGCTAACAAGCTATGTCGATGAAATAGTATTGTTTAAAGTGTACGTGACTTAGAAATTACCGATGATGATGTGTGTGAGCCGGCAAGTAAGTGTACGTGGAACATACGCATCATCGGTAATGGTGCTGGTGTCCTAACAGCATGATATCAATAATGGTATATGAAATCACAATATAAGTATGCGATGCGGAGCGAACAACAATAATGTGCGGGAGCTGAATAATAAACACAATGATAACTAATCTCCGTTTAACATAATTATAAGTCATACAGTAGTGCCTTTTGAAATAATACGAATCGTGGTGTTTTGAAAATAAAGGCTACGGTGTTTTTAAGAAAAGATGCGTCCTTTGAAATATTCGTATAATCCCTTGGCCTGTCTTTTAAAATACCCACGATTCGTTAGTTTCGAAATAGGTAGGAATCGAATCTAGTCTAACAACTACACTAACTATAGGGCTGAGCTAACTGGCTAAACAAAATGTAAGGAAACCGCCTAACATCTGAGTCGATACATATATATATATATATATATATAGCAGTCGGTGATCCCGCCTCAAAGTATTACAGTCGATACAATATCTATGATATGATCTCCACAAGTCAAGAGTGTGGATCTATCGTCAATATATAGCTCGTACGTAAATCCGTCGTACGGCATCCCAAATCTGGGTACGGGTCAAAGTCACATCAATCACACTATTCATCTGGTATCATCTTTATCAAATATCATGATCCGGGATAATGACCTAGGTCTAGTACAATACTGATACCATCTATGTATGCATGCAGGTGTATGAAACACTACGCCAAAGGACCCGCTAAAACATCATGTCGTATCTCAAATACGAACCCTATCATATCACCGATCTCACGGCCTCAAATCGAATCTCATCGACTCATCTCAAATCCCAAGTACTATCCTCAAATCCAGTATATGAACACATAGTCCTATACCCATGTGTAAATACACATATCCACACATACGTACAGGTAAAAGAAAGAATGTATGCAAGTATGTGTGTGCGTGTGTGTGTGGGTGCAACCACTACTCTAGGGTTTCGCAACTAACACTAAACCAATCCAAGAACACTAAGAATCCATCTTTACCATCAATCAACTCAAACAACATATAATAAATATATGTGTGTATACGTATTCGTATACATCACCATGAACTGTGGGTGTGCTATACGCCATCCACCCGACTTCTCCCCGTAGATATAAATCTACTCACCTGGTCCTCGCTCGCCGGTGCCGACGTCACCACGCGCTAGCTTGTCATCGGCAAATCAACCTAAAAACCCCAAAACAAGTCAACCCAAAAACCCTCGACATCGGCGTATAAACACCGGGTGATCGAGAAAAACTCAAACGCACCATTCGTGCTTTCACATCACACTAAACATATACATGAAATAGGGTGAAATCATCAAAACCAATAAATTGATTAAATCGATTTATTACAAGAAACCTAGTAAGCATCAATTAGCCGTTTTAAAACAAAACTTGATGTTTTAACAATTTTAATGGTCATAATACTAATTAAACATCTTAAATAAGTCATACAAACCACTTCCATATTTTTAATCTCACTAATTAACATTAACTCAAAATTCAAGTTTGCAACAAATATCAATTTTAACCATTTTAAAGTAATAATACACTAATTAACAACTAAACTAGGTTTTGCATAAATTAAGATGTTAAACCAGACATCGCATCCTTAAAGATGTAATAAAAACCTTAATTGAAATCACAACCCTTACTAGATTTTTATTTTATCTAATGCAATAACTAAAAACCTAGCAAGCAAAATAGCTTTTAAATTGGACAATTTAAAAGTGGCAATTTGCAATAAAGCAACTAGCTTAGATTTGCATATGTCATAGCATATAAATCTACCCATCACAAACATAATCAAATGCTAGAACCCTAATTTAATTCAAAACCCTTCTTGAATTTCCAAGCTTGCAATTAATACCTAATTAACACTTAATTAAAATTTTAGATTGGAACAAGTATCAATTAGAGTAGAGTTATACCTCAAGCTAGTTTAAAAAGAGATCCACACTTGCAAAACTTAGCCCCAAAATGCCATCTTGCTCCAAGTATTCAAGCTGGAATTGTCCAAGGAATAATGGGTATGTGTTGGATTTGGAATTAGTGATGTTTTTATGTGGATTTTGAAGAAATTTTGTGGATTTTAGAGGTGAAGAAACTTGAGGATTTGGAAGAGGGAGGGTTGCAGCAAGTCTGGCAGAAAATGAGGGGGTGAGAGGGGGGGTGTGTGAGAGTGAGAGTGGGTAGAAAAGTCCATGCCTTAAGTCAACTAACACCATAGCTCTTATCTCCTCATTTTCTTTCATTTTAAGATTTCTTTTATATAAATTTTGAGAGAAAAATAAGTAGGGACTTCAGGCAAAAGGTAGGCTGCTGAATTCAGCCAGCAAGTGTTGGGAAAATGGGGGTGTGTGAGTGTGGATGAGGGAAAATAAAAGATAAATTTTATACCCTAAATTCCATTTACACTAATTCACCAATTAAGCCTTTTTGCTTCAATATTTTCTAAAACCGTTTTGACAATTTTTTTCATTTCAAAAACAACATGTTAAAATTTTGTTTAATGCATTATGATGCACAAAATTTGTTTCAACTCATTCCAATTTGTAATTTTCCCTAATTAAATGTATTAGTGACGGCTTAAAATAATATTAAAATAATTAATTTCGGAAAAAATTTCAGAAAATTAGAAATTTTACCAGTGGATCAATAAACACCAAATACTAGAAATTATATAGCTAGAATATGTATATTTAATTTTATAATAAAGATATTTGTATTTTGAGCTTTTACAGAAAACCCCCTTATTTTACCGATTTTTTCGAAATTTCACCGAAACGATTTTCAAAACGTTACAATCTTCCCCCCTTAAAGAAATTCGGTCCCTGAATTTAAATTAAAACTCCCCCCCAAATACTAAAACATCTAAGCAAAACCATGAAGCCGTCGGGGCTCCGAAATCATAAATACATAAAACAAATCGTAACGCAAAGCATGCGTATGAAAAATGAGCATATAACTCAAAATCAAAACTCCGTCAAGCATCCCGCAATCATCGGAGTCATGGGGAAGACATCAATGTCAAGATCCAATACGAAAACCAACATGATATACATCATTAAAACATCTAGAAGCAATGCATGCCAAACCTTTTTTTTTCGTATCGCCGTGCGATGTTCACAACACTGCACAGTGGAGGACGTCTATTGTAAGAAAATAACTACATATATATATATATATATATATATATATATATATATATATATATATATATATCCTTTGTTTAATATGCACGTCCCGCCGTTTTGAAAGCAATTTCAGAAGGGTTTCCTTTATAAAATGTTTCGTGTCACCTCGGACACGTAGGTAAATACTGAGACTATAGCTCCTCTTTGGAAATCCCTTCGATAACTATCAATGCATGCAAAAATATACTCAGGTACTGTCCTATGACTAGTCCTGCTCAGTAGTAAACCAAATAGCAAACATCATAAAATATACCGCTCCAACATAAATCAGTCCCAAATATATATATAAATGCCATGTGCGTCTGGTGCGCACGGAAATCGAAATCCATGAATGTGCCATACATATGCACAGAAACAACATCTAAGTGCAATGGGTGTGCACGAAACACCTGTCAAAGGCAACGTGTGTGCTTGACAGCAAAACCAGGTGCATCTGATATGCACGAAGAATCTCGATTTAGTGCATCTAGTGTGCACCTAAATCGCATCAAGCGTCTTAAGTATGCGCAAAATCCAAATCAAGTGCACAATGTGCAAGAAAACGAATATCGAATATCACACTCGAAATCGACGGTATAGGATACATTTCAATCAAAATCCAAATCAGGTATACCGTGGTATAAAATCTCACCATCCTGTGCATCGGCGTGCACAAAAACAAATCAAATACTAAAAGTGCATAAAAACTATGCCGAAAGCATAAGTCAAATCATATGCATGCCCTAGGCATGAAATCAAATATCATGAAACTCGGTCATCAAAACTCAATCATGAAATAAATCACCTACAAATACTGAAATCCAATATGACGGATACGTGATAGTCAATCACAAAATCACAAATCATAAATGTTGT
The DNA here is from genome assembly GCA_030015575.1 of Agapanthus africanus. Classification (NCBI taxonomy): domain Eukaryota; kingdom Viridiplantae; phylum Streptophyta; class Magnoliopsida; order Asparagales; family Amaryllidaceae; genus Agapanthus; species Agapanthus africanus. The sequence goes on from CM057338.1 coordinate 560,126,968, forward strand.
CGTCGATATGTCCGTCCTTTAAAGTCGAGAAGGTGTCGGTGCATCCAATGCCAGCAGAGCAAGATATCTACTTGCCTTCTGATCATGGCATGTCGCCTATTGCCCTTAGGCTCTCGTCTCTCACTGCAGATTGCTAAGTACATAGCTCCTCGGCTCAACGGTCCAATATAGAAATGATAACGGAAGCAGTCCGCTCTGACACATCCTCTAAAGATCCCTGGCCAACTATCATGGTTACTCATAACATGTCTCGTCGACGATGCCGAACTCTGGCATGCTGAGTGTGCGTAAAACGACCACTCCTGGTTCCAAGTCTTCTCATAAATTATTCCAGAATTGTCTTGTCGTGGTCTCTCCCAATTCCCGTTCCTGCCGAACGGCCCGGAAGTTATCGTCTCTTACTAAATCTGAATCTTGTTCCGGAACGGCTGCATACTTATCGTGACTCCTCCGGAAGATATATTCATAGCCAACGCTTCTGCTTGCGTATCACATCTCTGATGTCGGCGGAGTGGAACGTCACCTCATCAAGATCTCGTACGAACCTCTTACTCCACTTTTCTCTAATGTCGACTGCTTCGGACTCGTCACTTTGTGGCTGCATGGACTGTGCTCCAACGGCTATACTCGTATCTGGAGTCTCCCAAGCAATGCATCCCATCGCATAGCATCCGAATGAAGTCGAACCATTCGATCGATTCGTCAAAACCTCATAATCCCCTAAGAGCTCAACATCTTGGGTACAGTTTAATAGTTTGAGTACATACCACAGCATCGGTGGACCAGCCGTAGAAGGGCAAACCCAAGCCTCACTAATGGCACAGCGGAACTGCCGCAAACCCTAAGGTTCAAAGGCTTTCACACGGTCATTATATCGAGTTAGGGTTTCATTCTTCTAGAGGGTCCATAGAATTGCCTGCATGTCTTTCCGAATACTTTAAACTTGGAATATGGGTTTCTGACATTCAATCGCCTCTGTCGACTCACAACGTATCAGCGTGAAGTCGTCTCTAGCTGGAATCAATCTATCTGATGACCTCGCATCGAGTAAGCGAACGAACCACCTGTCCAAGTCTTTCATCCACGGTGACTAGCGACCATCTATCAAATCTCTAAGTACAACTCGTACTGCAATAGCTCCAACATCTGTGGCAATATCTCGTCGATCGTCGCAACAACTGGCTCATTCGTCCGCACGCTGAACAATGCTTCAATCATCAAGAATAGTCGGTGCATCAACGGTCATCACATTTTGGCTGGCCTCTTGTAGTGGCCCTATCCTCTGGTGCTGATCTGCACGTCCGAGAAATCTCATAAAAGCGATCCATCAAACGCTCGTAGCTCGAAAATGCAATAAAACGAAGCCTCCATATTCAATCGTATGTCCCTGGAATCACGCCCTGGTCAGTCCTCGTTTCATGACGAGTTCGTGCTGACCGCAACTCTAGTCGTAGCTCTCTTCGCTCGTCTAACCGTGGTAACAAAACCATAACTGGTACTGATGAGGCTAGATGATAGGAAGGAATATAATACTGTGCAAGGAAATGTAAATCCTAAGGCTTCTTAAGCGGAGTAGCGTATCGTAAATATGCCGCGGAACATACCCACGGTACGTCACTCTACTTTAGTCACCTACTTCATCAACCAAGGGTCATCCTACACTCCGAAGGTAAAACCTTACGCTTTGATACCAACTTTGTCATGACCCGAAAAGTACGGAACATGACCGGCACTTAAATTACGGACGTCTCGAGGCGTACGTAATCTGATTAAGGCAAAACCCAGAAATCAACACCAAGTAAAGTAGTAGAGTGAAGGAAAACCAATTCAAATCAAGTAGTTTTGCAACATACGCCGAAATATGCATTTTTAAAAACACAAGTCTTTTCTAAAAAATCTCGGCAGAGTTTCCTTTGTAAATACTGACCCCAAACGGGTACAAAACCTGATAAAGCATATATAATGAATAAAGGCATCCCCAAGCGGGAGCTAGCTCTTCGTCAAACGATGGTCACAACCACGCAAGCAATATAATATACAACGCCGAAGGGCAAGGAAAAACATAAAAGGAAACTCAAACAGCCTGAAATCCATAGAAATACAACGCGCGACTCTAAAGTCGAAAGAATGAACAACTGGTCTCAAGTCTAAAATAAATACATGTCTGGTTGATGGAGTTTAACTAGACACAACTGAAATAAATAAAATACAAGATATAATGGTGGTCACGATGCAAGTGAACCCACCTACCAAGCAAATCACCCGGAAAGGAAGCAGTGTGCCAACAAAGCCGTAATGAAACCTGTACGGCAAAACCTGCAAGAAACTGTGGCACAACGGGATGAGTTGCCAACTCGTGAATAGAAAACATCTACGAGCAGAAATCGCTTGTATGACGCAATCCTAGGTCATACGATCAGTAATATCCTCAAATGATAAAGTCTGAAGCATAAAAAGGTGGAAAGGGTAAACATCAAAACATAAGTGTAATCCCAGTGCTCGTGTCAGTGCCTCAGGTAGCAATGTATCATATGTATGAGGTATAAATGTAATGTAATGCAATGAGTGAGACAACTGTTTTCTTTATTTTTAATGGGATTTCTGTTTGTATATAAAACGAGTATCCTCAATGAAATCAACAGAGAAATCCGTGTCAAGCATCGACACAAAACATAAATCCCAATATCTCAATATCTCAGGTTCCGGCTGCCCGGACTAACCTGTACCATCAAATCTCAATGCCTCGGTGTCTCAATACTCAAATATCAATATCTCAGGCTCCGCAGAATGGATCAGCCTATAACCATCTCATGACTCCGGCTGGTATCCTCCGTATAGCCGACGAGTCCCAATAATATCACTCGTAGGTAGTGCTCCCCTGCCAGGCTCACCGAATACAACTCGGACTTCTCGCCCCGGGGTACCTTACCGGGCCCACCATGTACCCGAGACGGTTCATCCAACACCTCGAATCGGGTCTCGAAATCCATCAGCAATCATGAAAACTCATGGTGGACGACTCATACATCATGGGAAAACCGCACTTTTTATTTAAAAAAGAGAGAAAGAAGTTTTATAAATGTTCTTGCGGTCTTCCTCCAAATCCAGGAAATCTAAGGAAAATCTGAAATCCAATCCTCAGTAGCACGTAAACAGTGAATATAGGCATAAAACTCCATAATACGGCATAACAGTGAATAATATTATGCACGAAGTAGCAAGTAATAACTGCAATGTCTAAACTAGCATATAAGGCAAGTACACTAATATTACGTCGAAACTATCAGCTAACAAGCTATGTCGATGAAATAGTATTGTGTAAACTGTACGTGACATGGCAATTACCGATGATGATGTGTGTGAGCCGGCAAGTAAGTGTACGTAGAACATACGCATCATCGGTAATGGTGCTGGTGTCCTAACAGCATGATATCAATAATGGTATATGAAATCACAATATAAGTATGCGATGCGGAGCGAACAACAATAATGTGCGGGAGCTGAATAATAAACATAATGATAACTAATCTGCATTTAACATAATTATAAGTCATACAGTAATGCCTTTTGAAATAATACAAATCGTGGTGTTTTGAAAATAAGGACTACGGTGTTTTTAAGAAAAGATGCGTCCTTTGAAATATTCGTAGAATCCCTTGGCCTGTCTTTTAAAATACCCACGATTCGTTAGTTTTGAAATAGGTAGGAATCGAATCTAGTCTAACAACTACACTAACTATAGGGCTGAGCTAACAGGCTAATCAAAAGGTAAGAAAACCGCCTAACATCTGAGTCGATACACACACACACACACACACATATATAGCAGTCGGTGATCCCGCCTCAAAGTATTACAGTCGATACAATATCTATGATATGATCTCCTCAAGTCAAGAGTGTGGATCTATCATCAATATATAGCTCGTACGTAAATCCGTCGTACGGCATCCCAAATCTGGGTACGGGTCAAATTCACATCAATCACTTTATTCATCTGGTATCATCTTTATCAAATATCATGATCCGGGATAATGACCTACGTCTAGTACAATACTGATACCATCTATGTATGCATGCATGTGTATGAAACACTACGCCAAAGGACCCGCTAAAACATCATGTCGTATCTCAAATACGAACCCTATCATATCACCGATCTCACGGCCTCAAATCGAATTTCATCGATGTTGTTTTAAACGTGTTAGCACAAGTTAGTAAAGCTTAATGGTGAGGCTCTGATACCACTGTTATCAAAAACTACACTTTTTCTGTTCAAACTTCCTGTCGATTTTTAAAAGGATCTAAAAATTATTTTGCATATCACAGAAAATTGAGCAGGGTTTTTGAAGAGTTACGGTGAAATTTGGACACGTGTTACCACTATACCGCCGATCCACGGTCAAAGCTTGGGTTTGACCGCGGAACCACGGCCAGTATGTGGCAACAGTGGACAAAATTTTTCCGGTGTGTTCTTCATATGAAATTGTGGTTTTTGGTATATTTCTTATGGGCCCAGATTTTGTTACTGTACAGCAGATGTTTGTGGGGCCCACTTTGGGATATTTGGTCGATCGAAATTTAAACGTGTTAGTTTACAGTACTTATATTATATCTCCAACCGGGAATGTCATTCGAGCGGTAAATTGCGTCTAATTGCTATAGCTTTTTTAGACGGATTTGCGAACGTGACATTCGCGTTGATGTTCTGTGTTGTACTGTGATGTTGCGGATTTGTCGTGGTGGATAGCAGTGTGCAATGGTAGTGCAATTTGGATTAATTTGTACATTTGACATTGCGGGGCGAGCGTCCAACATGTGGACTGCCGTCACTGCCTGTTTGTATAATATTCTTTTGGGGCACGACCGGGCTGAGGTCGATGTACCCATTGTACATATTTTTATTTCTGTACTGGGTTTACCCCGCGACGGAGTGCACGGATAGCCCGATTCTGGAGGGCAACGGATACGTATCTCATGGCTTTGAGAGGAAGAGGGGCCTCACTCTAGAATTGGCAGACTATTCGCCGCATTCGTAGGGGGTACAGGTTGACCCAAGGAGGGGTGCTCAAGTTACCGGATTCCGTGAAGTGCAGGGTGGTCCATTCATTTTTGTTGTAGGGGGCTGCCTCGCTTCAGGTTTTGGCGGGTAACTTGCCGCACCCGTAGGGGTCTAGCTTTCATTGAACAGTCTATCCACACGACCAGGGGAACGTCGAGTTTCAGTAGCGGCTCTGTGAAACCCGGGGATCCCAGATTATCTGTATTGTTCTGTGATGCTTATTACTTTTCTGTAATGTTGCATATTATCACGCCTGGAGCGATTACTGTATATTGTTATATATACTATTAGATGTTGTATATGTTTTACACCTGCGCTAGTCCAGTCCCCGCTCTGTCGTTTGTTAAGTAACCTAACGGGTGATGACGGGACCCAGTGACGAATGCGAATGGCATATACGTACATTATATTTTCGTTCTTTTCTAGTGTGATTGATTGATGGGACTGCATTGATTCTTATCAATGCAAGGATAAAGCAAACCTATTTTTGATGTTGTTGGAACAAATTTTAAAAGGTGATATTACAAAGATTTTTCCTTTTGTTTTGCATAGTGATATTCAGTTGGAATATCCTGCACCTCATTCGACGAGGCAAGGGCTGATATCCCTTCACCGGGAGTGACCCCTTGGGCAGAAGTTTGCGTCAGGGTAATAACTTCACTATAGTCGATTACAAGTTGCTTTACATCGCGGTATTCAGTTGGAATATCCTGCACCTCATTCCACGAGGAAAAGAGCCGAGATCTCTTCACCGGAAGTGACCTCTTTAGTAAAGGTTTTTGCCACTATATTTTTATAAAAAGCTATCAGGTTCCTTCAACGAGATCAAGTTCATTACGCTAAAGGTTTTTCGCCAAAAACCAGCCGTAGCCCTCCGTCGTATCTTATGGATGGTCAGTAGTATTCAAGCTATGTTTGTTGGCTTTCGTCAAGGCATAGTGTTTGGTAGGTGCTGGTGTATTCATTTGTAGCATAGATAGATGTATTGGTTTGGGACAGTCATATTACCTTGTTGGCTTTCGTCAAGGGTATGTACGGGTGGGTTCAAATTAACCTGGATAATGACGGATTGAACTTGACATGTGACTTATGATTTGTTGGCTTTTGTCAAGGTCATAAGAGCATGGGGTAAAAATCATATCGGGAGTTTCTAAAGAAACTGAAACTTGCCAGGCATGCGCATACCTTCTGGAGTGTGATAACATGAGTGGCTTCCATCAAGTTATCATGCGATGATAGTTGGATCCCGATTCTCACTGATGAGTTGGTTTACTCTTCGGGTGATCCCGACTAATTCTTCTTTAAGGTTTGGAGGAGAATTTGAGATTACAGTGGGAGGTTTCCTGATTAGATAAAGTGATAACCATTCTGATCTAGATTAGAGTGCACGCAGAGTGTTTCTTTTCTCTCTCTCTCTTTGGCAGCAACCTTTGACCGACCCTAGACTATGACTCAGTGATCAAGTTGACCGAACCTTCTTAAAATATTGAATTTTGGATTGTCTAAAGTTGCATAAGTCATTTCCGCTCCTTCTTTTACCCTTTGTATTTCTCAGAACACCCCGTATTACTACGGACATCCACTTCCATTGGATAGATCCATCGTATGGTAATATATGAACTCGAAGGGACTTCTTTGAGGATGGATCCAGGTTCATGAGAAATAGAATTGGTTTATTCAGTTGTCTTTTGTTATCACCTTCTCTCAGGATTCGAGGGCTCCTTAGTTTAGGAGAGAACACCTATTACGCTTATTTGATAGTCTTATTCCAAACCATAGGCTGGTGCCGAAAGGTAGGGAATGAAGAAAACCAATTAGCCTAAGTAGGGTGTGCAGAAGGTAATATGTAAAGAAAAAATAAAGGGATTAGAAAGAGGGTAAAGTAAATTGCGACTGTTATCATTCACGACCAAACCGCGTACTTCATCGCCACTCCTATTTCACCTTTGCTTTTTCCCAAGTTCGGGAGAAATAGGATAAAGTATTATTCAGTTGTCTTTTATCATCACCTTCTCTCAAGTTGCGAGTACTTCTTGGTTTAGGAGAGACACTTATTATGCTTACTGGATAGTCTTCTTCCAAACCATAGGCTGGTGCCGAATGGTAGGGAAGGAAGAAAACCACTTAGCCTAAAAGGGTGTACAGAAGGTAATGAATAAAGACAAATACAGGGATTTAGAGAGATGACAATAAAATATACGGTTAAAGTCATGAATTGGATTATAGAAGAGGCATTACTAGGAATACCAGGATACCCCTACGAAACATTTTCATGTTTCAGTTTCACTGTGCATTGTTAATGGAAAACTGATTTCCCAATTAGATACTTACTCCAGGGTATGTATTTACCAGGTATGATTCTCACATCTGTATAAGTTTTAAAGATGATGAGTGGGAGTAAGTTATTGGGAATTAGGTGATCATCCTCATTATATTGGAATTCGTTGTAATTGGTGATATTTGAGGAAGTCGCCTCAGTTTTTGCCAGATGGCATGTATTTGGTTTTGAATATCTGTTGTTGTGCACTGATTTCAAAATGATATATCTGTACGTTTATTTTTTTAAAGTGAGATATAACTTTTTAAGATTATGTCCGTGACATTTACCTATATCAGATACGATTGGGTAAGGAGCATTGAACAACGGAGTAGTTCTTAACCATAAGTACAGTTTTTCAACCTACGATGGACAGCTTTTGAGTTATTTGACTCAGCGGACTTATACAGAGTATTGTATGTTGTCCAGAGTCCGTCAGGACAAAGGGGTTGGTCCTCGTACTATGTTCTGTTTACTTATGACTTCTCTAGATTTTTGACAAGTGTTTCGTAGAAATACAAGGTCTAAGTTTTGAGAAGTTGTGGGTATAAGAATAAAGTAGAGAACAAGATGTCGCAAGTATCGAGATTCTTCAAAGAGATCGAAGATGTAGATACTCGTGTTTGGTATTCAGTTGATAGTAATGGTTTTGAGAAACTTGTTTCTCTTTCAGGTTACTCATAATTGGATATATGTTCCTAAGTTGAGTAATGCCGATTAGCCTCTCTCCATTAAGTTGATATGCACTGGAGACAGCTGCATGATTAGAATCTGGTTCAAATTAAATAAGTGTCAAGTTTTCTATATTGGATATAGAATGGTTCATATCTTAACGATGTTAAGGTATGGTGAGTTGTCCAGCTTATGCTTAAAACAAGACTGTGGACAACTCAAGGCACGTTTCTGTAATGGCAGTTTGTGGGTTGACCCTGGCTTTGACGAGGGTTGATTTTCTACCATCTGGAAGATCAATAGTGATATTGTTTTTGACTCGCCACGGTTTTAGTAAAATGGATTTTTTTCAGAAAACAGTAGTGGGAGTATGGTAGAACTGGAAGTGATTCCAGAACCGCAAACGATTACGGAAAATTTAATAGGACCTATATATTCAATCAGGTTTGACATTCCAATACGACACCCGAGTGGTACTCCGGTAGTCTCAAGGACGATGACAGGGAGGTTCTTGTTTACCCAGACTTGACACTACTGTTGTTCCAGACTATAAGACCCGGCAGGAGGATATGTATAGCGTTGTTCTAAACTAGTTTTAGAAGTGTACGTATATATTATTCTGCCAGAGGGTTGTCGTAGTCAGTGGGAGCAGCGGAAGCATAGTGGGCAAGTAGCTTATGTCTATTTATAGGCTTGAGCATAGATAGCGGAGATAAGATCATCTATTTTTGATATGACAGTCATAGGTTTGACTTCATCAGAATAGGGGATGGATCTGTTAAGAAGGTAGTAGGGTGTGATGTCCTGGTATTTGGATGACCTACACAGAGTAGGAAGTAAAATTCCTATACTACGATCGGTTGTACTGTGGTCGTTACACAGTTGTTTCTCTACAAAAGGATATGGAAATAATATCAGACATTCTGGTTACTAGATTTATGGTTTTAGATCTAGATTTGGGTAGCTTCCCAATATGGGTACTTTGACAGTATTCTAAAGTTATTTAGAATAGATGACTCCTGGCATGGTGGTGTACCTGCAGGTGATGGAGTCACCCTCTCTAATGTTGTCTTACAGACTAAAGGGGAGAGGGATGTGCATGATTGGCAGATCACTTGCTTAGGCAATTGAGTCAATCGTGAAATGTCAAGTACCATACCAGATGTTGTTTTTGCACTAGATGCGATAAGTTAATATTAATCCAATCCTGGAGAAATAAAAGGAAGCAGTTTTAAAACATAAGTGAATTTTCTACGGATTTGATGACGACAGCCTCTTTCGGCAGACGGTTATCAGGCTTCAAAGGTGACATTGATGACAGAGTGATTGTCAGAGTTATAGTTTTCCCTCTGAAGAGGGACGGTATTATAGACAGTTGGTCCAAGAGGATACTGTGGGAGGTATGGTGCTGGATACTGATTAGGTTCAGTTATCGATACAGTCTAAGAAGTTTGGATTTGGAGTTCATTTATGTACTGGGTCCCATTAGACATCCAGACATATTCTAAGATAGGTATTACTCAATTCGGGAGATGGCTTTCTCCGCGAACTTGAGATTAAGAGAGACATAGAAAAAAACATCAGGGCGGATCCACTCACTAAAGCTATTTCTCGAACACAATAGTTTTACAAACGGGATTTGTGAAACTGATTAGTAGAGGTGTTGGATGTTCGGTATCACAAGGGCTGTGAGTATGCGACATCGCAATAATTAGCCTTAAGTGCAAGTGGGAGATTGTTGGATATAGTGCCCTCAAAGTCAATTATTGGATCGCGGGTACGTGATTGCAATGATTGAGGCAGCACTTATACCGATATGACAGTCTGGCTCGAAATGATAGTATGCTATCTGGTTTGTCTTTATCATCATATACATGCTTTAGTTCGCTATTGCAAGTTGATAGAGCCCGTAGGATTCTTGCTTGACTGCCAGCAGTATGATGGCGATCATATACGTGGGAGCTGGGGTCTATAAGTGTAGGCTTACTAGGCACACTCATGAAGTTCTACAAGGCATCAACCATGCCAAAATCAAATTTTTATGTGCCTAACAACTCTATGCAAGATCGTTTACTAGAGGTAAGGCGAAACTAAAAGCTAGTAAACTACTTTACTTCTAAGTGAAAGGAATTACAACCTTTGTAGATCCGGTCCTTCACTTCTAAAGCTCTGTGTTGACGTCCCTTCGCTGCGATCATCGGGATCCCGGACCCTAGCGATGGTTTCATCAGAGAAATGAGCGGGCTAGGTCGTTGACTTCGAGGCCGAAGATGATCTACGTCGGGGAGAGTCAAACTCAAGCTATTCCTTCACTTGGTCAAAAACTTTGTGAAGAGAACACCCTATACTACATGGCAAGTAGTAGTGGATGAAGAAATAGGAAGTGGGCTCACTTTAGAATTGTTTTTCTCACACTTTTTCTCATGGTACCATTGGAGCTAGCAAGCTTTTGATGGAGCTTGATGAAGAAGAAGAAGAAGAAAGAATAAAGAAAAAATAAATCCAAATGAAACTTATCCTTTTAATTGTGGCACCATGGTTGAGTTAAGCCCTCATGCTTAACTCATGTAGAGAATTAACCAAGGTTTTAGGTTAAGGGTTAGGTTAAAGGATATCAAGAGAAATGAAAAAAGAGTGGACTTTGTCAAAGTTTCTCCAAGCTTCTTCAAGCTTGACAACTTTGACTAAGTTCAACTCTTTTGTTAAATCTCTTGATAAAACAATAACCCTAATCTTAAACCTAATCTTGATACAAGTCTCATACACACAACTTGTACGTATCATCAAGCATGATACACTTGCATATATCACATATAAACAATGTGCACAATCTAGTGAGAAAATCAATTTTAAGTGAACCAATACTAGTTAATGTAAAGTAATATATCAAATATATAATTATACATTAAATCATTAAATCAACACTTGATTTAATAATCCGGCTATAACCGACTAATATCAAAAGTAACAACTTATCGAATCAACACTTGATCCGATAACCAGGCTATATCGTATACAACCGATCAATGTCATAAATCGCGAGAATAGAATACGGTATCTCATATCGTATCAATCTCGGTCCTGCACATATCTCATATGCGCTCCTATTTCGTTTCGCTTGAGCCAGGAAACCCCTGTGTAGGACTCTAAAGACTCGTCAATACGCCGGCAGTAGGTGATGACCATATCAAACACCCACAAGCCGCAAGCGGTCTGCTAAACGTAACGGCCACCCGGGTATTGAGCGATCAGAAGATCAACGATCAAGCCTGCTCACACTCCTGTGAATCCAACCAGTAACACTTACCGCACAGTCCGGTCTGTTCGTCTGATATGTCGCATATCTCGCCTAGGGGTGGTAAACGTCAGACCCCAGTAGCTTGATAAGTCATGCCGATGTAAGGTTCATAACAAGCACGAAACTACTGATAACACTTACCAGTAAATCAGTGCAACCCTGGCCAGGGATTTCCAGTTATGGCCAGTCGAGTATAGCGCAACATTAACCCCTAATACCGGAAGAGACGAATCCCCTCCTATCGCACATTGCCTCCATGTGAATCGGGACTGTACCCAAAAACCACCTGTTTGCACGACTCAGTAGAGCCATGATAGGGTGGAAATCAAAGCACAGTGGGAGACACACAAGACTCTATGACGATCTCGGGTCAACAGACTAAGCTGTACCAGTGTCACCAGAGAACTGCCATCTGACGTGAGGTATAATACCTTCTGGGTGTTCTCGGCGAGTCCGTTCAGTGTACCCAGTCACCACTGAGCACCCGCATACCATCTCTGATGTCAAACACCAATGGATATGGGATCATCCATCGCCCATCACATGGATCGAGAAGATATACGCTAGTCTACTCTGGAATATCGATGCCCCGTCTTGATATTCCCACGACTAGGAACATTGAAGGATGTACTCATTGACTACCCAGGCCCCACTAGTATGATCTACATCATAGTCCTGGAAGTCGAGCACACATCCTAAGGGCTTTATCAACATGTAATAGAGAGACTGCAAGTATACATGTTAAGATAAAGAGCAACCAGATAGCGTACTATCATGTCGAGCAAGAAAGTCCTACCTATATATGTCCCAGCATCCACTACAATATACATCCCATGTACAGTAATGGCCTCTTGGGCATACATATAACTAACAATCTCCCACTTGCACTAGGGCCATCTGTAGCAGTGGTTGCAGTATCACATACTCAACCATCCCATATAAGTCTCTCTCTGGGAAAAGGCCTTTGTGAGTGGATCCGCCGTGTTGTCCTCTGAGTCTACTCTCCAAACCTCGATCACCCTGGAGATCAACTATCTCCATGATCAGGTGATGCTGCCTCAGAATATGTCTGGGTCACTGATGGGACCGGGGTTCCTGGGCCAAAGCCACGCTTCCATTGTCACACAATGGTAGGAACCTAGTTCATCTCATGAACTAATATACACCCAAACTGCCTCTTTGGTAGTATCTTTGATAGCGATGTCACTAGCCTTTATCGTCTAGTCTGCCACGGTATCTCACTTGGAACTCTTCCAACATACCGTCCCGCCACTGAGGGTAAAGACAATGCCTGCGACTGACATTCAGTCGTCCTTATCACCCTGGAACCTTTCCAGTGATTCTCCCTAGGATCAACTGATACCATCTCACTACAACTAGTGAGAATCTTAACATCCATTTAGATCTATCTTATAGATCCAAAATCCAGGATTTAGGAGGTATCATTTTGATCCTATATGGAGAATCCATGTGATAAGAGTAGATTGACCGAGCGTAACATAGGAAACTCTTTTCCTATCAAGAGTATATTGTCCACGTACAATACGAGGATGACCACCTTACTCTCTACTACCTTTTTGTATATACAAGGTTCATCTACCATTTTGATGAAGTCAAACTCTTTGACTACCATATCAAAATAGACGTTCCAACTCCGCGATGCCTGCTTTATCCTGTAAAGCAACTTGCACTCGTTTTCGCTGCTCCCACTGTCTACGAAGCCCTCTGGCTGTGTACTTATGGACGCTCTCTTCTAAATCAATATTTAGAAAAGCAGTCATGACACCCAACCACCAGATATCATAATCATGGTATGTAGCAATGACAAGTAGGATCCGGATGGACTTAAGCACAGCCACTGGAAAAGGTTTCATCATTATCCACGTCTAGTTGATGACCAAAAACCTTTAACAAGTCTAGCTTTGAAAGTCTCAACTTTACCATCTACACCAAGTAATCTTCTCAAGATATACGTGCTCCTGATGGGGATTTAACCCTTCAGATACAGCATCCAAAGTCCATACTTTGTTGGTGTACATGGATTCCATCTCAGATCGCTAAGCATCCAGCCATTCTTACAGAGTCCCTACTCTCGATGGCCTGCTCGAAACTAGTTGGGTCATCATCTCATGATGCAATCCTCGCTCCCACTGTCATCGAGAAACCGAAGTATCTCTCAGGCGGATGAAGAACCCTACCAGATCGGCGGAGAGGCTGAGGTTCGTCGGGGACTATAGAATCCTTTGGTTCTGTCAAATCATCAGCTGTAGTTTGTATAGCTGGAACTCCTTCCAGTTCTACAGAACTGACCTTGACTCGATCTTGTCCGGATTTTGCTTTTGACATAGGCCGGACAACCCCAAATCTTAACTTGCTTAAGAGATGGGTTCTTCCCACACCATATCTTATATGGAGTGGTAGGCACTGATTTGATTCGAACCCAATTCAATAGGTATGCAGCTTCTCAAGTGCATAACCCCCAAAAGGAAATAGGTAACTCAGTAGTACTCATCATAGAGCACACCATATCACATAGGGTGTGATTGCTCCGCCCCGATACACTGACGTACTGTGGTGTATACGGAGGAGTAATGCTGCGAGATAATCTTATTCTCCTTTAGTATAGTCAAGGAATCCCGTGCACAAGTATTCTCCACCTTGATCTGATCATAGGACATAATACTTATACCTGTATTGGTTCTCTACTTCTAACTTATATTCTTTGAATTTCTCAAAAGCATCAGACATGTGTTTCAACAGGAACATGTGTCCGAATCTTGAGAGATCATCAGTGAATGTAAGGAAGTACAAAGAACCAATCGTGGCATATGTAGACTGGGGACCTTTATACATCACTATGTATCAGTCCCAAGAGTTCACTGACTCTTTCTCTGTTTCCAGTAAACGGAGCTATGGTCATCTTATCTTTGTGATATGACTGGCAAGTTTCATAAGATGTAAATTTAAACTGATTTAAATATGCATCTAAATGTAACTTAGCTAGTCGGGTCGCATTGATATGACCTAGTCTACAATGCCTCAAGAAGAATTCATTCATTTCTGAACTCTTCCTCTCGTGTGTGTTCTGTATACTAAGAACTGTAGTTTGATTTAGAACGTCAATGTTTTTAGATAACGTGCATGAACCGATCAACTCTTGATATAGGAAATGTTCAAAACATTATCCAACAATACAAAATTATATCCTTCTTTAGTAAATAAAGAGACTGATATGATGTTGTATATCAGGTTCGGTATCTTATAACATTCGTTCAGAATCAGTGTATTCTGGTAATACAGGGTGATAGTGACCAACAGACTTGGCTGCAACACTTGCACCGTTTTCTGTCTCATGAAACTTATCACCCGTTCTCAGTTCTCTACCTTTCTGTAGCCCTTTGCAACAGATTACATATCTGGGATCCTGATCCGGTATCAAATACCCAGGACGCAGAGGATACTGAGAAACAGTTCTTTGTAATGAACGCACCCGAAGGAGATGCATCTTATGCACTTTCTTCGTTTGGGCAGCATGGGAATCCTGGTATTTCCCTATTTCCTGCTCTGTCTTATAACAATTATAAGTTGGAGCGGGACCAACGTTCTCCAGCTCAGTATAAAAAGCGGGTTCGGTCAATACATCCATATTATTATCTTGATTAAGGCGTGACATGGTCTCTACATGGAGAGAGAGAGAGAAGAAAACACTCTGCGTGCGCTCTTGCAAGATTAGATTGGTAATATATTATCTAATCAGGATAGCTCCCACTGTTTTTATCAAATCTTCCTTCAAACCCTAAAAGCAAAGACTAGCCGGGATTAATTACACTCTACAAGTTCGCCAATATTTCAGCCAGGCCAGTGCCGGTACTTTGAGGGAGGTTCCCCGTGCTTTCGCACGGACCTAATTAAAGTAAACCTCATTTTCCCGGGGGCGTAACCCCGTTGACACCTTTCTAGACACCTACTTGATCGGCTAATTGTAAAGTCCAAAACTCTCCCAGGAGTAACAATTACTCGCAGTGGGTATCAGGATCCAACTATCATATAGAAGGTATGCAATCTTATTGCAAATTTCAACACTTGAAACTCTCGATAAAGGTTTTTACCCCTAGCACTTATGACCTTAACTATGGTCAACAAATCATAAGCTCTAGTCAAGTTCTACCCGTCATTTTGTGATAAATTAGACCCACCCACATGACCCTTAACTAAGGTCAACAAAGTCACGCGACTGTCCTAATTAATCGCATCATATGAGGTGTAGGAAGACATCACTTAGCTACCGTACACTGTGCCTTGACAATGGTCAACAAACACAGCACGAATACTAAGTACTCTACTTCCTAAAATGACGGAGGGTTGCGGATGGTTTTTAATAAAACCTTTAACGCTTTGAACTTGATCTCGTTGCAGAATCAAATGGTTTTTAAATGGAGTGTTTTTGAGGCTTTTGCTAGTTTCGCAAAAGAGGTCACTCCGGGTGAAGGGATCTCGGCTCTTTCCTCGTTGAATGAGGTGCAGGATATTCACAATACCACTATGCAAAGCAAGAACTAGAAAAGCAGTCAAAAGACAAACCGAAGGTTGTAGCATCTGCTAGTTATTGCTAAAGAGGTCACTCCCGGTGAAGGGATCTCGACTCTTTCCCTATCGAATAAGGTGCTGGATGTTCTACAAGGAACACCGCTATGCAAAGCAACAACTAGAGCTACCTAATTTTTGAAATTCGATTCCACAACATCTTTTAGGTTTATTTTCTTTCATTAATCACATTAATGAATGTCCCATCATTTAAGTCTACCTAAACATCACAGATAAATACAACGTACACTTATGCCATCCGCATTCGCCTCGATGTCCCGTCTGCACCGTTAGGTTAGGTAACTAACGGCAGAGCGGGGCAGGGCTAGCGCGGGTGTAAAACATAAGCAACGTCTATATAATATATCATATATACTATATACAATATCTATCTGAACAAATCACATGATCACATCACGGATAACGCAGCAGAAAATATCATATGAAATATTGGATATATTAGGACGTCCGTGTTTTATTTTAAGCCTGTATAAAACACGGATTCCACGGTCGTGATGAATAGCCAATCCGACAACCCTAGACCCCTACGAGAGCGACAAGAAACCCTACCAATTCTAGAGTTAGGAGACCCGGACTCGATTCCTCGAGATGGTCTCCCACTAGACCCTAGAACCCGGTTACTTGTGCTCCCCTCCTTGGGTCTATCCTAATGCGGAAAAGTAAATAATATACAATGGTGACATCATCCTCAACCCGGAAGTGACCCAATAAAAGAATATTACATACAAGTTTTGTTACATGAATGAAAAATGGAAAAACACTCATCTCACATAAAAAAAAACCCTGGCTATTCAAACACGACGATCCAATATAACATATCCAGCAACACATAACATCACATGTCATCAACGTAAGTAAATATGCCCATCCCAATTGTCATTGACATATAGCAACGAAACCGGCGATATCACATATTACACTTACGGTCGCAGAAAAGAAAGTGTAAAATTATAACAGTTGGAATCCGCAACCTTCTTAGACATCGCATGCCTAATCAAATGAATTCCTTAGACATCGCATGCCTAACAATTATAAACCCCGCATTTTAGTCTCATTATCGAAAACTCTTTTCAATATCAAGTCGGGCAATTCAACAAGATTCCCGACATCCGGAACGAATGCTCGTTGCAAACTTTAGTAGACGGTCGCACCCCCGATACCGTCGATGAAGTGCACTAAGGCGGAACACCGCTGCCGCGAGCACCCGAACAAATGCTTTTGGCGACGGGGTTCTCCTACAGTCACTTGGTCGAGGCTATGGGGCATGGCTATCTATTAAGTTTACCCGGCGAGTATCCGCGTACGCAACGTGATTGCGACGGACTTTTGATCACATCAAAATCTCGTGGCAACCGATCAAGTAAGACTAAACTGCTAGATTTATTACATTCAAGTTAGTTATCTCATAACTACTTGTGGATTCCAAATATTGTATCACATTCCAGATAAATAGACAATGTTAAACTTTCCGATCGAACAATCAAACACCCAAGTTTTCCCGAAAAGCTCAACACTTAAAATAAGTTTAAAAACATTCACTTCATGCCACAGTACCAACGGTCCAGCCGTAGAAAGGTCAAGCCAACGCCTAACATATGGCACGCCGTACTACCCCAAACCCTAAGGATCAGAAGGCAGTTCAAGACGGTCACATAATCGAGTTAAGGCTTGTTGTCTTCTAGAATGCCCATCGCGTTACTTGCACTACTTAGAACGTTCTTAAACTACGGAAAAATCCAACACTTGGAAATTTTCCGGCAGGGGAAAAGGTGAGAAATTGATATTCGGTCGAACATTTTAACACGTTCTAAAATACCCGGAAAAACAAAATAAACAAAGTTAAATAATCCGATCGAATCATCGAGTCCCCAATACAGCCCAGAAAACTCAACTCTTGAGTATAAATTAAAAATTCCCAGAAAACACAGGAATTACAAAAAGAAATTACTGTGCAAACCACGTGCCATGATTCACCATTATGGCCGCGGAACCGCCGCGCAAGCCACGGTAAGGCCGCGGTTCCGCTGTGCATTGGTCGATTTGGGGGCACGTGCTGCACAGTAACTCCTAGAAAACCCTGCTGAATTTTTTGGATATTTTTAATTTGGAAAAATCCACAGTTTCAGAAAAAGTACAGAGAAGGGTATCGATTAGGGTTTCGGGGTTCGATCGGGTTTCTAACTTCATCTACACTTCGCCTAAAGCTCTAGCTAGGCTCTGAAACCACTGTAACGTTACTAGGCACACTCATGAAGTTCTACAAGGCATCAACCATGCCAAAATCAATTTTTTATGTGCCTAACAACTCTATGCAAGATCGTTTACTAGAGGTAAGGCGAAACTAAAAGCTAGTAAACTACTTTACGTCTAAGTGAAAGTAATTACAACCTTTGTAGATCCGGTCCTTCACTTCTAAAGCTCCGTGTTGACGTCCCTTCGCTGCGATCATCGGGATCCCCGACCCTAGCAATGGTTTCATCGGAGAAATGAGCGAGCTAGGTCGTTGACTTCGAGGCCGAAGATGATCTACGTCGGGGAAACTCAAACTCAAGCTATTCCTTCACTTGGTCAAAAACATTGTGAAGAGAACACCCTATACTACATGGCAAGTAGTAGAGGATGAAGAAATAGGAAGTGGGCTCACTTTAGAATTGTTTTTCTCACACTTTTTCTCATGGCACCATTGGAGCTAGCAAGCTTTTGATGGAGCTTGATGAAGAAGAAGAAGAAAGAATAAAGAAAAAATAAATCCAAATGAAACTTGTCCTTTTAATTATGGCACCATGGTTTAGTTAAGCCCTCATGCTTAACTCATGTAGAGAATTAACCAAGGTTTTAGGTTAAGGGTTAGGTTAAAGGATATCAAGAGAAATGACAAAAGAGTGGTCTTTGTCAATGTTTCTCCAAGCTTCTTCAAGCTTGACAACTTTGACTAAGTTCAACACTTTTGTTAAATCACTTGATAAAACAATAACCCTAATCTTAAACCTAATCTTGATACAAGTCTCATACACACAACTTGTATGTATCATCAAGCATAATACAAACATGTACACTTGCATATATCACATATAAACAATATGCACAATCTAGTGAGAAAATCAATCTTAAGTGAACCAATACTAGTTAATGTAAAGTAATATATCAAATATATAATTATACATTATATCATTAAATCAACAGTTGATTTAATAATCCGGCAATAACCGACTAATATCAAAAGAAACAACTTATCGAATCAACACTTGATCCGATAACCCGGCTATATCGTATACAACCAATCAATGTCACAAATCGCGAGAATAGAATACAGTATCTCATATCGTATCAATCTCGGTCCCGCACATATCTCATATGCGCTCCTATTTCGTTTCGCTTGAGCCAGGAAACCCCTGTGTAGGACTCTAAAGACTCGTCAATACGCCGGCAGTAGGTGATGATCATATCAAACACCCACAAGCTGCAAACGGTCTGCTAAACGTAACGGCCACCCGGGTATTAAGTGATCAGAAGATCAACGAGCAAGATTGCTCACACTCCTGTGAATCCAACCAGTAACACTTACCGCACAGTCCGGTCTGTTCGTCTAATATGTCGCATATCTCGCTTAGAGGTGGTAAACATCAGACCCCAGTAGCTTGATAAATCATGCCGATGTAAGGTCCATAACAAGCACGAAACTACTGATAACACTTACCAGTAAATCAGTGCAACACTGGCCAGGGATTTCCAGTTATGGCCAGTCGAGCATAGCGCAACATCAACCCCCAATACCGGGAGAGACGAATCCCCTCCTATCGCTCATTGCCTCGATGTGAATCGGGACTGTACCCAAAAACCACCTGGTTGCACGACTCAGTAGAGCCGTGGTAGGGTGGAAATCAAAGCACAGTGGGAGACACACAAGACTCTATGACGATCTCGGGTCAACAGACTAAGCTGTACCAGTCTCACCAGAGAATTGCTATCTGACGTGAGGTATAATACCATCTGGGAGTTCTCGGCGAGTCCGTTCAGTGTACCCAGTCACCACTGAGCACCCGCATACCATCTCTGATATCAAACACCAATGGATATGGGATCATCCATCGCCCATCACATGGATCGAGAAGATATACGCTAGTCTACTATGGAATATCGATGCCCCGTCTCGATATTCCCACGACTAGGAACATTGAAGGATGTACTCATTGACTACCCAGGCCCACTAGTATGATCTACATCATAGTCCTGGAAGTCGAGTACACATCCTAAGGGCTTTATCAACATGTAATAGAGAGACTGCAAGTATACATGTTAAGATAAAGAGCAACCAGATAGCGTACTATCATGTCAAGCAAGAAAATCCTACCTATATATGTCCCAGCATCCACTACAATATACATCCAATATACAGTAATGGCCTCTAGGGCATACATATAACTAACAATAAGTACATCCTTAAAATGTCCCTAGTCATGGGAGTTTCGAGACAGGGCATCGATACTCCACAGTAGACTAGTGTATACAGTCGAGACCCCGACGAGGGGCGGTGGCCGGTCTCATAAACCACTGGTGTCAGTAGGTTCACCTAAGATGTATGCAGGTGCCCATTGGGTTATGAGTACACCGGACAGGACTCGCCGGGAACATGCTAGTTGGTATTATACATATCGTCAGATAGCAGTTCCCAGGTGACATGTGTATAGGTTAGTTCATCGACCTGAGGTCGTCATTTGTCTCGTGTGAGTTCCCACTGTGCTTTGATTTCTACCCTACCACGCTCAAAGGAGACGTGCAAACAGGTATTTTTTGGGTGCAGTCCCGAGCCACATGGAGGCAATGAGCGGATCGTCGGGGATTCGTCTCTCCCGTTATTGGGGGTTGATGTCGCACAGTGCACGGGTGGCCATCACTAGAAATGCTCGGCCGAGGTAGTGGAGAATTAGTGATTTGGATCAGTAGTTTCTCAGATGGTGATGGGCTTCATGCCGACACGATTTATCGCGTTATTAGAGGTCTGACTTTATCCACCCCGTAGACTCGATATGCCATACTCTTTAGACGAACGGACCGGACAGTATGTATATTGTCACTGTTAGGCTCAGTAGGGTTTATGGATGAGTTCGCTCGTCAGCTTCCCTTCCAATCAATACATAGGCAACCGTTATGTACAGCTTATACCTCTGACGTGCTAGTGGTTATACCCAGTGCCAGTGTGTTGATGAGTCATTAGAGTCCCCCACAGACAGTTTCCCAAGTTCGGGCGAAACGTTGTAGAGGCCGTATGGTTTTATGGCAGGGTTCGGAAAATGCACGTGCGTTTTCGCACGTGTTATATTTCGGGCGGATAATACTGGTAGGCTTTGGTTTAAGCCGGATCCATGTATTATACTGTGTAGATATAATATCTTTGTCTCAGTTGCATTTGTATTCAGTAGTAATACAAATGTGGGTATGTTTATACTGATACGGGGTTATCCTGAAATTCGTTTCGGGATCACTTTTGGAAGTTGCCAGTTTCCAGTTTTCTATCACCCGTCTTAAACATTCGGTTTAATACGGATATATCTTTTCTTGATGAGTGTGGAAGATTCTAGAAGTTTCTAGATGGTGACTAGGATGATGAGGTGGCTAGTGACTCATTATCGCATTTAATTAGTTGGTGACTAGGTTAATGATCATTGGTTTGTATTTATTGTTTTAAGATGATTCATTGTTTTCTTTAATGATAATGCAAGGTGTCTTGTGACTCATCCTCTTCATTAATCTTATGGTCGCCCTCTCCCTTGCTCATACCCTCACCCCCTCCTCTATATGTGGCGGCCCTCCCCTCCTCTTCTCACTCTCTCACTTGGTTAAAAAAGATGATAGATTTTGGTTCATGAAAATTTGTATGCTCATTTCTCATTTACCCGATTCCAAAAGGCAACTTCATTAACCGTTCGTCCATGGCTTTGGTA
The DNA here is from genome assembly GCA_030015575.1 of Agapanthus africanus. NCBI lineage: Eukaryota > Viridiplantae > Streptophyta > Magnoliopsida > Asparagales > Amaryllidaceae > Agapanthus > Agapanthus africanus. The sequence goes on from CM057338.1 coordinate 560,148,861, forward strand.
TATTTGATAGATACTCCTTTCACATTTCCACCCGATCCAAAAGGCAACTTCATTAACCGTTCGTCCATAGCTTTAGACGTAACGAGACAAAGTGTTCTACTCATTCTCTACATCAATCTTGGTCATCTCTTTTAGCAAACTTGATGATCGAGTTGCCTCGGTTCAGAGGCGGAAGCCCGTTTAAAGATCCATCGACGTGGTGCCATCTGGACGAGAAGACTGGAGATTCAGGAGATCGGAGCAGCCGCAACAAAGCGTGGGGTGATGGTTGAAGACCGAATGACTCGGATCGTTCGGTATAACATTTCTACCCACTTTGTAGTTTTTTAGTTTAGCTTTAATTGCAGATCCGGGTTATAGTACGCGATAGCGCCAGTTGTAAAAGTTTTTGTTCCGCATTTGGCGTCTGTTAGACGGCCGGGGCACTACCGTGGACTTATAGTCATATCAGAGCCTCACTATTAAGCTTTACTAACTTGTGCTAACGCGTTTAAAATATCGATCGAACGGATTTTCGAAAATTACAATTTTCAGTACAAAAGTTTCTGTCGATTTTTAAATGGGTCTAAAAATTATTTTGAGCACTACAAAAAAACGAGCAGGGTTTTATTAGAATACTGGTGAAATTTGGTGGCCTAACTCCACAGTACCGCCGCGGATCCGCGGCCCAAACAAGGTTTTGGCCGCGGATCCGCCGCCGTTGTGTGAGATTGGTACTCCAAATTTCTACAGTAAGTTCTTCATGGGAAATTGTGGCTTCTGGAATATTTCTTTTGGGCCCAGATTTTATTATTGTACAGCAGATGTACGTGGGGCCCACTTCGGGAAATTTAGTCGATCGAAATTTTAAACTTGTTAGTATGAAGTAATTACATTATATCTCTGACCGGGAATGTCATTTGAGCGGTTAATTGCGTCTAATTGCTATAGTCCTTTTAGAAGGATTTGCGAACGTGACATTCGCGTTGATGTTCTGTGTTGTGCTGCGATGTTGCGGATTTGTCATGGTGGATAGCAGTGTGCAATGGTAGTGCAGTTTGGATTTATTTGTACATTTGATATTGCGGGGTGAGCGTCCAACATGTGGACTGCCGTCACTGCCTGTTTGTATAATATTCTTTTTGGGGCACGACCGGGCTGAGGTCGATGTACCCGCCGTTGTACATATTTTTATTTCTGTACTAGGTTTACCCCGCGACGGAGTGCACGGATAGCCGGATTCTGGAGGGCAACGGGTCCGTATCTCACGACTTTGAGAGGCAGAGGGGCCTCATTCTAGAATTGGCAGACTATTCGCCACACTCGTAGGGGGTACAGGTTGACCCAAGGAGGGGTGCTCAAGTTACCGGATTCCGTGAAGTGCCGGTTGGTCCATTCACTATGCTGTAGGGGGCTGCCTCTCTTCAAGTTTTGGCGGGTAACATGTCGCACCCGTAGGGGTCTTGGTTTCATTGCATAAGCTATCCACACGACCAGGGGAACGTTGGGTTTCAGTAGCGGCTCTGTAAAACCCGGCGATCCCAGATTATCTGTATTGTTCTGTGATGCTTATTACTTTTTTGTAATGTTGCATATTATCACGCCTGGAGCGATTATTGTATATTGGTATATATACTATTAGATGTTGTATATGTTTTACACCTGCGCTAGTCCAGTCCCCGCTCTGTCGTTAGTTAAGTAACCTAACGGGTGATGACGGGACCCAGTGGCGAATGCAGATGGCATATACGTACATTTTATTTTTCGTTCTTTTCTGGTGTGATTAATTGATGGGACTGCATTGATTTTTATCAATGCAAGGATAAAACAAACCTATATTTGATGTTGTTGGAACCAATTTTAAAAGGTGTTATTACAAATATGTTTCCTTTTGTTTTGCATAGCGGTATTCAGTTAGAATATCCTGCACCTCATTCGACGAGGCAAGGGCCGATATCCCTTCACCGGGAATGACCCCTTGGGCAGAAGTTTGCGTCTGGGTAATAACTTCACTATAGTCGATTACAAGTTGCTTTGCATCGCGGTATTCAGTTAGAATATCCTGCATCTCATTCCACGAGGAAAGAGCCGAGATCCCTTCACCGGGAGTGACCTCTATAGCAAAAGGTTTTCGCCACTATATTTTTATAAAAAGCTATCAGGTTCCTTCAGCGATATCAACTTCATTACGTTAAAGGTTTTTCGCCAAAAACCAGTCGTAGCCCTCCGTCATTTCTTTTGGGTATTCAGTAGTATTCAAGCTATGTATTTTGACCAAAGCCAAGGCATAGTGTTTGGTAGCTGCTGGGTATTCATCTGTTGCATAGATAGATGGGTTAGTTTGGGACAGTCATTCTGCCATTTTGGCCAAAGTCAAGGGCATGTGCGGGTGGGTTCAAATTGACCTGGATAGTGACGGGTAGAACTTGGCATGCGACTTATGACATTTTGACCAAAGCCAAGGTTATAAGAGCATGGGGCAAAAATCATATCGGGAGTTTCTAAAGAAACTGAAACTTGCCAAGTATGCGCATACCTTCTGGAGTGTGATAACATGAGTGGATTCCGTCACGTTATCATGCGATGAGAGTTGGATCCCGATTTGTAAGTGCACGGCGGCGCCCCGGCCGTCAATCCGACGGCCAAATGCGGAAGCGGTGATAAACTTTAAATTTTCTTGAACTGGCAAACCGCCGCGCACTAATACCCGGATCGAACCATTAACTAGTCCTAGCTATCAACAAGATGGGAAAGAGATATACCGACGATCTAAGTCCTCCGGTCTTCTCATCATCGTCCCGATCTCCTGCGGATTGTCCCGTCTCCTCCTCGTCGCCGGAAGTGCACCACATCGCCTACTTCTTTTACGGGCTCCCACCTCAATGCCGAGGCAACTCGGGCACGAAGCCGGCTACTCGACGTGCCCAAGACTTGCTGTAGAATGGTGTAGTGAGCTATTTGTGTCTCTAGGGGTTTAGGGAGTTGCCATTGGTGGAGGATATGAGATAAGCTTTTGGAGGAGGAGCTAAAAAGACTTTTGCCTAGCCAAATGAGCAACAATTCCTCACTCCCAAATTGGGACAGCCCCAAAGGACTTTTGGCCGGCCATGGTATATGAGGGAAGAGTGAGAATGGAGAGTGTATCAATCACAAGAAAGAGAGAGAGAGAAAGGTGATCATGCAAAAGGAATTATCACAAAATCAAACCCACACTCAACCAACAATCATCTCTCATCATCAACAATCATGTCTACAAAAGTCATGCCATCATGACAAGAAGTCAAGTCAAAAGGTCAAGGTATGGAGCAACCATGATGAAGTCAAAAAGTCAAGTGATCATGACATGGCAATATGTAAAAGACCCCCTCCACAAATGCCTATTTGCAACAATGCAAATAAGCCCTCCTCCACCAAACTTCGGCCAATGAACGGAACAATGGAAATCAGCCGAAACGGAAGCAAACTGGCAACTCCAGAAAACTGGTCCCGTAATAAATTACAGGAAAACCCCGATACTGTGTATACACACCCGTATTTGTATTCCGACCGAAATACAAATGCAATGAGACAAAATCTACACTGTACTATACTAGGATCCGGCTTAAACCAAAGCCGGCTAGTAATATCTGTTCGATCCTGATCCGTGCAATACCGCACGTATCTGATCGAACCCTGCCATATAACCATACGGCCTATAGTACAAACTGTCCGATCCTGATCCGTGCAATACCGCATGTATCTGATCGGACCTTGCCATATCTCCATACGGCCTCTACAACCTTTCGCCCGAAAGCTGAGTAACTGAAATGTGGGGGACTCTAAAGACTCATCAACACCTTGGTTGTGGATTTAACCACTAGCACGTTAGAGGTATAAGCCAATACATAACGGGCTACCAGGTATTGACCAAAAAGGGACGTCTGTGAGCGAACTCAGCCTGACACCCTACTGAGCCTGTCAGTGACAATATCCGTACAGTTCGGTCCGTTCGTCTATGAGCATCGCATGGCGGGCCTAGGGGGTTGGTAAAAGTCAGACCCCCAAAAGCGGTACAAGTCGTGTCGGAGTGTAGCCCAGAACACCCTGAGATACTACTGGAATACCTACCAGTAAATCTCCTTGCCTCGGCCGAGGGCTTCGTGTAATGGCTCTCCTAGACACAGCACGACCTCACCCCCAATACCGGGAGAGACGAACCCCTGAAGATACGCTCACTGCCTCCATGTGGCTCGGGACTGTACCCAACTAAAACCTGTTTGCATGACTCCTTTGAGCCGTGGTAGGGTAGTAATCAAAGTACAGTGGGAACTCACACGAGACAAATGACGATCCCCAGGTCGGTGAACTAACCTGCACACATGTCACCAGGGAACTGCCATCTGACGTCTGGTATATCACCAACTAGCATGTTCCCGGCGAGTCCTGTCCGGTGTACTCATAACCCAATGAGCACCTGTATACATCTTAGGTGATCCAACTGACACCAGTGGCTTGTGAGACCGGCCACCGCCCCTCGTCGGGGTCTCGACTGTATACACTAGTCTACTATGGAGAATCGATGCCCTGTCTCGAAACTCTCACGACTAGGGACCTTTTAAGGATATGCTTATAGACCCCAGCTCCCACTTATATGATCGCCCTCATACTGCTGGTGGTCAAGCAAGAATCCTAGGGGCTCTATCAACGTGTAATAGCGACGTGTCAGGTCACTTAAAACAGTACACGATGATAAAGGTAAACCAGATAGCATACTATCATCTCGAGTAAGACTGTCCTACCGGGATAGGTCCTCCCTCAATCATTGCAATCACGTACCTGTGATCCAATAATTGACTCTGAGGGCACTATCTCCAACAATCTCCCACTTGCACTCAAGGCTAATTATTGCGATGTCGCATACTCACAGCCCGTGTGATACCGAACACCCAACTCCTCTACTAGTCAGTCTCACAAAGCTCGTTTGCGAAACTATTGCGTTCGAGGAATAGCCTCAGTGAGTGGATCCGCCTTGTTGTCTCTTTCCATGTCTCTCTATATCTCAAGTTCGCGGAGAAACCCATCTCCCGAAAAGAGTAATACCTGTCTTAGAATGTGTCTGGATGTCTGATGGGACATAGCTCATAAATGAACTCCAAATCCAAACTTCTTAGACTGTATCGTCAACTGAACTTAATCAGTATCCTGCGCCATGCCACCCTCAGTATTGCCTTGGACCACCTGTCCAAAATACTGCCCTTCGTCAGAAGGAGAACTAAAACTCTGACAACCTCCTTGTCGTCCATGTCACCTTGGAAGCCTGGAATGATAACTGTCTCCCGAATGAGGCTGTCGTTATCATATCCCTAGAACATTCACTTATGTTCTAAAACTGCTTCCGACTGTTTCTCCAAGATTGGATTAATGTCAACTTATTGCATCTAGTGCAAGAACAACATCTGGTGTGGTACTTGACATCTCATGATTGACTCAATTGCCTAAGCAAGTGATCTGTCAATCATGCACATCCCTCTCCCCTTTAGTCTATAAGACACCTTTAGAGAGGGTGACTCCATTACCTGCAGGTGTGTACCGTGCCAGGAGTCGTCCATTCTAAATACTCTTAGAATGCTGTCTAAGTAGCCAGATTGGGAAACCACCCAAATCTAGATCTAAAACCATAGATCTAGTAACCAGTATGTCTGATATAAAATCCATTTCCTTTGTGGAGAAACCACTGTGTGACGACCAAAGTATAACCGACTGTAGTATAGGAGTTTCTTTTCCTACTTTATGCATGTCATCCAAATACCAGGACATCACGCCCTACTACCTTCTCAACAGATCCATCCCCTATTCTGATGAAGTCAAACCCATGACTGTCACGTCAGAAGTAGATGATCTATCTCCGCTACATCTACTTTAGTCTATAAATAGACATAAGCTACTTGTCCACCAATGCTTCCGCTGCTCCCACTGACTACGACAACCCTCTGGCAGAGTCATATACACGTACACTTCTGAAGCGAGTTCAGAACGACGTTATACTCATCCTCCCGCCGGGTCTCGCAGCCTGGAACAACAGCAATGGTAATTGTGGGTAAACAAGAACTTCCCTGTCACCGTCCTTGAGGCTACCGGAGTATCTCTCGGGTGCCTGAAGTTACCCACCGTATCTGCGGAGTGGCCAATGGAATGTCAATCCAGATTGAATCTTTAGGTTCCTTATCAAATCTTCAGTAATCGTTTGTGGTTCTGGAATCACTTCCAGTTCTACCATACTCCCACTACTGTTTTCTGAAAAAATCCATTTTTATTAAAACTGTGGCGAGTCTAGAACAATATTGCTATTGTTCATCCAGATGGTAGAAAATCAACCCGCGTCATAGCCTGGGTCAACCCATAAACAGCCATTACAGAAACGTGCCTTGAGTTGTCCAGTGTCTGGTTTTAAGCATAAGCCGGACAACTCCCCGTACCTTAACACCGTTAAGATACGAACTGTTCTATATCCCATATAGGACCAGAGGCACTGATTTAACTGAACCAGATCCAAATCATACAACTGTCTCCAGTGCATGTCAACTAAAATGGAAGGAGGCCGATCAGCGTTAATCAACTTAGGAATGCTTCCAATTATGAGTAACCTGAAAGAGAAGCAAGTTCTCTTTATCATTACTATCAACTGAATACCATATACAAGTATCTACATCTTCGATCACTTTGAAGAATCCCGATACTTGCTACACCTGGTTCTCTACTCTATTCAAATACCTATAACTTCTCAAAATTCAGACCCTGTGTTTCCTATGAAACACTTGTCTAAAAACTAGAGAAGTCATACGTAAACCGAATATAGTACGAGGACCAACCCCTCTGTCCTGATGGACCCTGGACAACATACAATACTCTGTATAAGTCCCTTGAGTCTGATAACTCATTCACTGTGTGTCGTAGGCTGAAAACTGTACTTATGGTTAAGAAGAATTACACCGCTGTTTAATGCTCCTTACCTAACCATCCACTGATATAGGTAAATGTCGTAGACATAATTTCAGAAAGGTATATCTCACTCTATTCAAATAGACGTACATATATATCAATTTGAAATTGGTGCATAACTGCGGATATTCAAAACCAAATATTTGCCAACCGGCAAACAGCCCAGGCGATTTCCTCAAATATCACCGATTACAACGAATCCCGATATAATGAGGATAATCACCCAATTCCCAATAACTTACTCCCACTCATCATCTATAAAACCATACAGATGTGAGAACCGTACCTGGCAAATACATACCCTGGAGCAAGTGTCTGATTAGGAAATCAGTTCTCTTTTAACAGTACACAGTGAAACTGAAACATTGAAATGTTTCGATGAGGTATCCTGGTATTCCTAGTAATGCCTCTTCCAGATTCACGACTGTAACCGTATAGTTCTTTGCCACCTCTCCAAATCCCTTCATATGTCTTTAGTCTTTACCTTCTGTACACCCCTTTAGGCCAAATGGTTTTCTTCCTTCCCTACCGTTCGGCACCAGCCTATGGTTTGGAAGAAGACTATCCAATAAGCATAATGGGTGTACTGTCCCAATCCTAGGAACACTCGCAATGAGAGAGGGTGAAGATAAAAGACAACCGAATAAACCTTATTCCTATTTCTCCTGGACCAGAATCCATCCCCGAACTGGAACAAGTTCCATTCGAGTTCGTATATAACCATACGATGGAGTATCCAAATAAACTGTGGATCTTCGTAGTGATACGGAGTGTCCTGGAGAAATACAAAGGTGATGTGGGAGTGGTAACGAAATATTTGGTTTGGTCGTGAATATCTGTTGCAATTTACTTTGCCCTCTTACTAATCCCTTGCTTTGTCTTAACTTAATACCTTCTGCACACCATCGTTATGCTAATTGGTTTTCTTCATTCCCTACCGGTCGGCACCAGCCTAAGGTTTGGAAGAAGACAATCCAATTTGCGTAATAGGTGTACTACCCCTAAACCAAGGAGTACTCGCAACCTGAGAGAGGGTAAAAGGAAAAGACAACTGAATAATCCTATTCGTTTTCTCCAGAACCGGAAACCATCCTCGAATAAATTCTTTCGAGTTCGTATCTAACCATACGATGGTTTTGTCCAATGGAAGTGGACGTTCGTAGTAAAACGGGGTGTCCTGGAGAAAAGGGTAAAAATAGGAGTGGCAATGAGGTCTGTAACTCTGACAATCCAAAAAGCCGGTGTCAAGAAGGTTCGGTCAACTTGGTCACTGAGTCATAGTCTTAGGGTCGGGTCAATGGTCGCTGCCAAAGAGAGAGAGAAAAGAAACACTCAGCGTGCACTCTAACCTAGATCAGAATGGTTACCAATTTATCTAATCTGGAATCCTCCCACTGTACCTCAAATTCTCCTCCAAACCTGAAAGAAGAATTAGTCGGGGTCACCCGAGGAGTAAACTAACTCATCAGTGGGAATCGGGATCCAACTCTCATCGCATGACAACGTGACGGAATCCGCTCACGGTGTCACACTCCAGAAGGTATGCGCATATCTGGCAAGTTTCAGTTCTTTTGAAACTCCCGATGTGATTTCCATGCTCTTATGACCTTGGCGTGAGGTCAAAATATCATAAGTCACATGTCAAGTTCTTCCCGTCATTATCCAGGTTAATCTGAACCCACCCGTACATACCCTTGACGTAGGCCAAAATAGTAGTATGACTGTCCCAAACCAACGCATCTATCTATGCAACAGATAAATACCCGACAGCTACCAATCACTATGCCTTGGCGTGAGGTCAAAATACATAGCTTGAATACTACCGAATATTTAACTGAAATGACGGAGGGCTACGAATGGTTTCTGGCGAAAACCTTTAACGTAATGAACTTGATATCGTTGAAGGAACGGATAGCTTTTTAAAAATATAGTGACGACAACTTCCGCTAAAGAGGTCACTCCCGGTGAAGGGATCTCGGCTCTTTCCCCGTAGAATGGGGTGTAGGATATTCCAACTGAATACCACGGTGCAAAGCAAAAGCAATCGGCTATAGTGAAGTTAATGCCCTGACGCAAACTTTTGTCCAAGGGGTCACTCCCGGTGAAGGGATCTCGGCCCTTGCCTCGTCGACTGAGGAGCAGGATATTCCAACTGAATACCACGATGCAAAACAAAAGTGAACGTCCTTGCAATAACAGCTTTTTGAAAAGTGTTCCAACAACATCAGATTAGGTTTGTTTTTAACTTGCGTTGATCCGAATCAACGCAGTCCCATCAATTGATCACACCACAAAGAACGAAAATAATATGACGTACGTATATGCCATCCGCATTCGCCACTGGGTCCCGTCATTACCCGTTAGGTTAGCTAACTAACGACAGAGCGGGGACTGGACTAGCGCGGATGCAAAACATATACAACATCTACTAATATATATACCAATATATTATATTTCGCTCAAGGCGTGAATAAAATGCAACATCACAGAAATGTACAGCATCACAGAAACAATACAGATATCTGGGATCCCCGGGTTTCACAGAGCCGCTGAAACCCGACGTTCCCCTGGTCGTGTGGATAGCCTGTGCAATGAAATCCTAGACCCCTACGGACGCGGCAAGTTACCCGCCAAAACCTGAAGCGAGGCAGCCCCCTTCAGCTCCGTGAATGGACCACCCAGCACTTCACGGAATCCGGTAACCTGGGCACCCCTCCTGGGTCAACCTGTACCCCCTACGAGTGCGGCGAATAGCCCGCCAATCCTAGAGTGAAGCCCCCTCCGTCTCAATACCATGAGATGCGGGCTTGTTGCCCTCTAGAACCCGGCTATCCGTGCATCCCTCCGCGGGGCAATCCTAGTACAGAAAGTAAAATATACATACAACGGGTACATCGACCGCAACCAGGTCGTGCCCCAAAATAATAATACAAACAGGCAGTGACGGCAGTCCACATGTCGGACGCTCGCCCCGCAATATCAAATGTACATAATACAACCACAACTGTACTAGCATTGCATCCAGGCTATCCCCCACGACCGATCCGCAACATCACAGCAAAAACAGAACATCAACGTGAATGTCACGTTCGCAAATCCGTCTAACCGGGCTATAGCAGTTAGAATGGATTTACCGATCAAGTGACATTCACGGTCGCAGATATAATGTAAATACTGTGAAATAATGTGTTTAAAATATCCGATCGATCAAAAATTAACAAGTGGGCCCCAAAGGAATACTGTAGCACTCACAGAAATAATTAGCCCAATTTTAATATTCCAAAACCCCTATTTTAAGCCCAGAAGCCCACTGGGAAAAATTGATGCAGTCACGACACCAATGTGCGGCGTATCCGCGGCCCAATGGGGGGTTTGGCCGCGGATCCGCGCTACATTGGTCGACTGACTGTGTCGAATTTTTCCAGTAGTCTTAGAATTTCCTGCACAGTAATTTTATACAACCTGAAAAATTTTTGGACACCAAAAAATTTCAACAGAAAACTGATGCGAACTAAAATGTAGATTTTGGAATTTTGGTCGATCGGAAACGCAAAACACATTAAACCAAGCTAGACTAAGTTAATGGCGAGGCTCTGATACCACTGTAAGTGCACGGCGGCGCCCCGGCCGTCAATCCGACGGCCAAATGCGGAAGCGGTGATAAACTTTAAATTTTCTTGAACTGGCAAACCGCCGCGCACTAATACCCGGATCGAACCATTAACTAGTCCTAGCTATCAACAAGATGGGAAAGAGATATACCGACGATCCAAGTCCTCCGGTCTTCTCATCATCGTCCCGATCTCCTGCGGATTGTCCCGTCTCCTCCTCATCGCCGGAAGTGCACCACATCGCCTACTTCTTTTACGGGCTCCCACCTCAATACCGAGGCAACTCGGGCACGAAGCCGGCTATTCGACGTGCCCAAGACTTGCTGTAGAATGGTGTAGTGAGCTATTTGTGTCTCTAGGGGTTTAGGGAGTTGCCATTGGTGGAGGATATGAGATAAGCTTTTGGAGGAGGAGCTAAAAAGACTTTTGCCTAGCCAAATGAGCAACAATTCCTCACTCCCAAATTGGGACAGCCCCAAAGGACTTTTGGCCGGCCATGGTATATGAGGGAAGAGTGAGAATAGAGAGTGTATCAATCACAAGAAAAAGAGAGAGAGAAAGGTGATCATGCAAAAGGAATTATCACAAAATCAAACCCACGCTCAAGCAACAATCATCTCTCATCATCAACAATCATGTCTACAAAAGTCATGCCATCATGACAAGAAGTCAAGTCAAAAGGTCAAGGTATGGAGCAACCATGATGAAGTCAAAAAGTCAAGTGATCATGACATGGCAATATGTAAAAGACCCCCTCCACAAATGCCTATTTGCAACAATGCAAATAAGCCCTCCTCCAACAAACTTCGGCCAATGAACGGAACAATGAAATCAGCCGAAACGGAAGCAAACTGGCAACTCCAAAAAACTGGTCCCGTAATAAATTACAGGAAAACCCCGATACTGTGCATACACACCCGCATTTGTATTCCGACCGAAATACAAATGCAATGAGACAAAATCTACACTGTACTATACTAGGATCCGGCTTAAACCAAAGCCGGCTAGTAATATCTGTTCGATTCCTGATCCGTGCAATACCGCACGTATCTGATCGAACCCTGCCATATAACCATACGGCCTATAGTACAAACTGTCCGATTCCTGATCCGTGCAATACCGCATGTATCTGATCGGACCTTGCCATATCTCCATACGGCCTCTATAACCTTTCGCCCGAAAGCTGAGTAACTGAAATGTGGGGGACTCTAAAGACTCATCAACACCTTGGTTGTGGATTTAACCACTAGCACGTTAGAGGTATAAGCCAATTACATAACGGGCTACCAGGTATTGACCAAAAAGGGACGTCTGTGAGCGAACTCAGCCTGACACCCTACTGAGCCTGTCAGTGACAATATCCGTACAGTCCGGTCCGTTCGTCTATGGGCATCGCATGGCGGCCTAGGGGGTTGGTAAAAGTCAGACCCCCAAAAGCGGTACAAGTCGTGTCGGAGTGTAGCCCAGAACACCCTGAGATACTACTGGAATACCTACCAGTAAATCTCCTTGCCTCGGCCGAGGGCTTCGTGTAATGGCTCTCCTAGACACAGCACGACCTCACCCCCAATACCGGAGAGACGGACCCCTGAAGATACGCTCACTGCCTCCATGTGGCTCGGGACTGTACCCAACTAAAACCTGTTTGCACGACTCCTTTGAGCCGTGGTAGGGTAGTAATCAAAGTACAGTGGGAACTCACACGAGACAAATGACGATCCCCAGGTCGATGAACTAACCTGCACACATGTCCCGTATACATCTTAGGTGATCCAACTGACACCAGTGGCTTGTGAGACCGGCCACCGCCCCTCGTCGGGGTTCTCGACTGTATACACTAGTCTACTATGGAGATCGATGCCCTGTCTCGAAACTCTCACGACTAGGGACCTTTTAAGGATATGCTTATAGACCCCAGCTCCCACTTATATGATCGCCCTCATACTGCTGGTGGTCAAGCAAGGAATCCTAGGGGCTCTATCAACGTGTAATAGCGACGTGTCAGGTCACTTAAAACAGTACACGATGATAAAGGTAAACCAGATAGCATACTATCATCTCGAGTAAGACTGTCCTACCGGGATAGGTCCTCCCTCAATCATTGCAATCACGTACCTGTGATCCAATAATTGACTCTGAGGGCACTATCTCCAACAACGATTCCCACTGATGAGTTAGTTTACTCTTCGGGTGATCCCGATTGATTCTTCTTTTAGATTTGGAGGAGAATTTGACGGTACGGTGGGAGGTTTCCTGATTAGATAGAGTTATAACCATTCTGATATAGGTTAGAGTGCACGCAGAGTGTTTCTTTTCTCTCTCTCTTTGGCAGCGACCCTTTGACCGACCCTAGACTATGACTCAGTGACCAAGTTGACCGAACCTTCTTAAAATACTGGCTTATGGATTGTCCGAGTTGCATAAGTCATTGCCGATCCTTCTTTTACCCTTTGTATTTCTCAGAACACCCCGTATTACTACGGACATCCACTTCCATTGGATAGATCCATCGTATGGTTATATACGAACTCGGAGGGACTTCTTCGAGGATGGATCCAGGTTTAGGAGAAATAGAATTGGTTTATTCAGTTGTCTTGTATTATCACCTTCTCTCAGGTTGCGAGGGCTCCTTAGTTTAGGAGGGTACATCTATTACGCTTATTGGATGGTCTTATTCCAAACCATAGGCAGGTGCCGAAAGGTAGGGAATGAAGAAAACCAATTAGCCAAAGTAGGGTGTACAGAAGGTAATAACTAAAACACAAAATAAAGGGATTAGAAAGAGGGTAAAGTAAATTGCGACTGCTATAATTCACGACCAAACCTCGTACTTCATCGCCTCTCCTATTTCACCTTTGCTTTTTTCCCCAGTTCGGGAGAAATAGAATGAGGTATTATTCAGTTGTCTTTGATCATCACCTTCTCTCAAGTTGCGAGTACTCCTAGGATTTGGAGAGTACACCCATTATGCTTACTGGATAGTCTTCTTCCAAACCATAGGCTGGTGCCGAACGGTAGGGAAGGAAGAAAACCACTTAGCCTAAAGGGGTGTACAAAAGGTAATGAATAAAGACAAATAAAGGGATTTGGGGAGAAGGCAAAGAAATATGCAGTTAAAATCATGAATTGGATTATGGAAGAGGCATTACTATGAATACCAGGATACCCCTACGAAACATTTTCATGTTTCCGTGCATTGTTAAAGGAAAACTGATTTTCCGATTAGCTACTTACTCCAGGGTATGTATTTACCAGGTATGATTCTCACATCTGTATGGTTTTACAGATGATGAGTGGGAGTAGGTTATTGGGAATAAGGTGATCATCCTCATTATATCGGAATTCGTTGTAATTGGTGATATTTGAGGAAGTCGCCTGAGTTTATGCCAGACGGCATGTATTTGGTTTTGAATATCCGTTGTTGTGCACTAATTTCAAAATGATATATCTGTACGTTTATTTTTATAAAGTGAGATATAACTTTTTAAAATTATGTCTATGACATTTACCTATATCAGTTGACGATTGGGTAAGGAGCATTGAACAACGGAGTAGTTCTTAACTATAAGTACAGTTTTCAACCAACGATGCACAGGTTTTAAGTTATTCGACTCCGCGGACTTATACAGAGTATTGTATGTTGTCCAGAGTCCGTCAGGACAAAGGGGTTGGTCCTCGTACTATGTTCTGTTTACTTATGACTTCTTTAGAACTTAGACAAGCGTTTCGTAGAAATACAAGGTCTAAGTTTTGAGAAGTTGTGGGTATAAGAATAAAGTAGAGAACCAGGTGTCACAAGTATCGGGATTCTTTAAAGAGATTGAAGATGTAGATTCTTATGATTGGTATTTAGATGATAGTAATGGTTTTGAGAAACTTGTTTCTCTTTCAGGTTAATCATAATTGGATGTATTCCTCAGTTGAGTAATGCTGATTAGCCTCTCTCCATTAAGTTGATATGCACTGGAGACAGCCGCGTGATTTGAATCTGGTTCCAATTAAATAAGTGCCAAAGTTTCTATATTGGATATAGAATGGTTCATATCTTAACGATGTTAAGGTACGGAGAGTTGTCCAGCTTATGCTTAAAACCAGACTCTGGATAACTTAAGGCACGTTTCTGTAATGGCAGTTTGTGGGTTGACCCTGGCTTTGACGAGGGTTGACTTTATACCATCTGGAAGATCAATAGTTATATTGTTCTTGACTCACCACAGTTTTAGTAAAATGGATTTTTTCAGAAAACAGTAGTGGGAGTATGGTAGAACTAGAAGTGATTCCAGAACCGCAAACGATTACGGAAAATTTAATAGGACCTATATATTCAATCAGGTTTGACATTCCAATTGCTACTCCGCAGATATGATGGGTAACCTCAGACACCCGAGAGGTACTCCGGTAGCCTCAAGGACGGTGACAGGGAGGTTCTTATTGAATATATAGGACCCAGACTTGACACTACTGTTGTTCCAGGCTATGAGACCCGCAGGAGGTTAAGTGTAGCGTCGATCTAAACTAGCTTTAGAAGTGGACGTATATATTATTTTGCCAGAGGGTTGTCGTAGTCAGTGGAAGCAGCGGAAGTATAGTGGGCAAGTAGCTTATGTCTTTTTATAGGCTTGATCAAATATATAGCGGAGATAGATCATCTATTTTTGATGTGACAGTCATGGGTTTGACTTCATCAGAATAGGGGGTGGATCTGTTGAGAAGGTAGTAGGGTGTGATGTCTTGGTATTTAGATGACATACACAGAGTAGGAAGTAAAATTCCTATACTACAATCGGTTGTACTTTGGTCGTCACACAGTTGTTTCTCCTCAAAGGATATGGATATAATATTATACATTCTGGTTTCTAGATCTATGGTTTTAGATCAAGATTTGGATAGTTTCCCAATGTGGGTACTTTGACAGTATTCTAAAGGTATTTAGAATAGATGACTCCTGACATGGTGGTGTACCTGCAGGTGATAGAGTCACCCTCTCTAAAGCTGTCTTACCGACTAAAGGGGAGAGGGATGTGCATGATTGGCAGATCACTTGCTTTGGCTATTGAGTCAATCGTGAGATGTGAAGTACCACACCAGATGTTGTTTTTGCACTAGATGCGATAAGTTTATATTAATCCAATCCTGAAGAAATATAAGTAAGGCGGTTTTATAACATAAGTGAATGTTCTACGGATTTGATGACGGCAGCCTCCTTCGGAGACAGTTATCATTCCAGGCTTCAAAGGTGACATGGATGACAGAGTTATTGTCAGAGTTATAGTTTTCCCTCTGACGAGGGACAATATTGGGCAGCAGGTGGTCCAAGAGGATACTGTGGGAGGTATGGTGCTGGATACTGATTAGGTTCAGTTATCGATACAGTCGAAGAAGTTTGGATTTGGAGTTCATTTATGAACTAGGTCCCATCAGATATCCAGACATATTCTAAGACGTATTACTTGATTCGGGAGATGGCGTTCTCCGCGAATTGAGATTAAGAGAGACATAGAAAGAAACATCAGGGCGGATCCACTCACTAAGGCTATTTCTCGAACACAGAGTTTTACAAACTAGCTTTGTGAAACTGATTAGTAGAGGAGTTGGATGTTCGAAATCACACGGGCTGTGAGTATGCGACATCGCAATAATTAGCCTTAAGTTCAAGTGGGAGATTGTTGGATATAGTGCCCTCAAAGTTAATTATTGGATCGCAGGTACGTGATTGCAATGATTGAGGGAGGACCGTATACCGATATGACAGTCTTACTCGAGGTGATAGTATGCTAGCTGGTTTGTCTTTATCATCATATACATGCTTTAGTTCACCATTGCATGTTGATAGAGCCCATAGGATTCTTTCTTGACTGCCAGCAGTATGATGACGATCATATACGTGGGAGCTGGGGTCTATAAGCACATCCTTAAAGTGTCCCTAGTCGTGGGAGTTTCGAGACAGAGCATCGATACTCCAGAGTAGACTAGTGTATACAGTCGAGACCCCGACGAGGGGCGGTGGCCGGTCTCACAAGCCACTGGTGTCAGTTGGTTCCCCTAAGATGTATACAAGTGCTCATTGGGTTATGAGTACACCGGACAGGACTCGCCGGGAACATGCTAGTTGATATTATACATATCGTCAGATAGCAGTTCCCAGGTGACATGTGTACAGGTTAGTTCATCGACCTGAGGTCATCATTTATCTCGTGAGTTCCCACTGTGCTTTGATTTCTACTCTACCACGGCTCAAAGGAGTCATGCAAACAGTCTTTTTTGGGTACAGTCCCGAGCCACATGGAGGCAAGTGAGCGGATCGGCAGGGGTTTCGTCTCTCCCAGTATTGGGGGTGAGATCGCGCTGTGGTCTAG